>CM053593.1:326494948-326521441 GCA_028646575.1 Pseudocheirus occidentalis | reverse complement strand
TTGATTGTATAGCTTTAAATTCTAGATTCTTGCAATTCCTCCCCTGTCACCCACTCCCACTGGAAGAAGGAGCAATTCAATACAGGCTATACAAAGACCACTTTTTAAAAAGGAAAATACTTGGAAAAAGAGGAAAAGCTAAGGGTGGGGGTGGGAAAGTTAATCCTTTCCCCCTTAATACAATATTATTGGATGAAATGGGCATGTTAATGATATTAACCAAGGCCTTAGAATGAAGACACCAGGGCTGTGAGGGAATGGTACAGAAATCAGACTTTGAAGTTATCAGAAGAGAGGGAGATTATAAGTGTAAGGAATATTGGTTGTTCCCCAGGGAGAGCTGCAAGGAAGATGTCAATGCATTAGAGGGACACCAATATCAATGAATCCCCAGAAACCAAAAGGGCTTAACAACTAAGACATGTCTGATGGACCACAGGAAGGCTGAGTCTTAAATATAGCTCTATAACTCCCTATAGGATCTGAGAAAAAGGCATTGAATTTATTGGTCCTGGGGATAGGATTATTTTTATACTGGATTCCTACAGTCAAAACTGTATGATGGATCACAATATAACATTTAAGAGAGGTCCTCAAATACCTAACACTAGCATTCATACATATTGTTGAGTTAAAATCACTTTAGCAGTCTCTAAACAAGCATTACAGAAATGTCACTGTAGTAGTAATGAAATTTGAAGATCCCTTTGTATTGCTAAACTAAGAGATACTTAGCACGTAGTTTCAAATTAAACCTCTGTTAAAGAAACAGAAGGTATGAACCCCTGTTGCTGATATAACAAGAAGGGGCTGAACAGGGAGAAGCAATATTGTATATAAGGAAAAAAATCTAGCTGGGAAAGTCAGAACTTCTTGGAATAAGCTTCTGAAGGCTGGGCTGCTGCTGCTGGACTGTAAATTCCACGAAGAAAATGATTTTGAGAATGGGAGAAAGTGATTTTGATTTTGAGAATGGAGCTGCCGAAGACTTCTGAAGGCCATATGGAGCTGCAGAGGATTTCTAAGGGCCAGCTGGAGCTGTTGAGGATTTCTGAAGGCCAGCTGGAACTACTGAGGATTTCCAAAGGCCAGCCAGAGCTGCAGAAGACTGAGGAAGCCTGGCTAAGGAGCTGGTATTTTGTACAAATACTGTTATGGCTTGGTTAATGTGTATGAATGTTCTTGTGGATTTGTTAAGTCTTGTCTTCCCAGGAACAGAGACTGTGAAGGATTTGAGATGGACTGGACACTGTGAGCTCCAGTGTGGAGCAGGAATTGTATGGAGAGCTGGACAAGGATCTGAAAGCTGTGTGCCTTTGAACTCAGGTGGCAGTTGGTTAGATTTGGGCAGGAGCTGGGATCATGGAAGAGAAGCTATGGAAGCTGAAAGCCTGCTGAAAGTCAAGACGAAAAGACCTCTCCATGGGTATTGTGTAGTGATGAAATTGTGATTTGCTTGTGACCAAGGGGTGAATGGCTTGTGTATTTTCCACTACCCCTTAAGAGGGTACTGAATAGTGACTGATGACTGAATAGTGACTGATTTGTAACTTAGCATGCCCCATAGGTGGAGGACTGTGACCTTTTGTAATTTACGATTGAATGATTGAGTTACTAAGTGATTAATTGACTAAATTATTGTACTTTGTCCAAAACTATGTGACCAGTTTGGTGAAAACTATGTGACCATTTTAGTGATAAGTTGTTGAGTTATTATGTCATTGTGAATGATATATTTTGTTTTTCCGTGTAAGTTGTAACACTGTGAATGCTGTACCTTGATTTTCTGTAAATGTTTTGCTCTGATTTGTTACTGAATAGAGTGTTCACTATACTATGTAATCAGAACCTTGAAAGCTGTTCACAGCAGCTGTCCTTTGGAAAACTGCTCATGCATGACTTTACAATCACAAAGCTCATTTTGATTCAAACTAATCTTATGAGAGAATTTTTTTTAATTCTTTAGAATAAAAATGTGAATAATATGTGAATATATAACAATAATGAAGGCTTTCAATTTGGAAGTCATTACCTATATATACTCTTGTCTTCACTAATGAGTTATGTTAGGATATGGTCATTTTCCTTTTACAATAGATAGTTCAATTTTTTTCTCTGGCATAGAGAAAACTGGCTATTGAGTCTAATTTTTTTATGTCATGTAAAAACATGTTGTACTGAATTTGTTTCAAGGAAAAATGTAAGACCTTTCAAAAAACCTTTGCAGCTGACTAAGGGCAATCAAGTTTGCTCTCTACAACCTGTTCAATCCTAAGCAATATCTATTGATAATCTGGAATGGCTGTTCCCTTTTGTGCTCACTTCTACATATATGCATATGTTTATACATATGCATCAATATACATGCACACATATTAATATAGTCTTTGTAGGAGGGATTTTCCAGTCCTCTTGATACTGTCTTCTCTGAGATTTCCTTCCTTCACTCTGTATGTATCTTTAATTTACCTAGTTATTTATATATTGTTTTCTTCATTAAAATGTGAGCCCCTTGAGGACAGGAAATATTTATACCTTTCTTTATGTCCTCAGCCCTTCGCACCTGAGCACTCTCTGTTTTTGGCTTGCTGGTTACTGCATGGTAACTGACATGCCCACTCATACTCAAACCTTTTTCAAGTCAACGTAATATGGCACTAGGCTCCAAGATGAGACCTGGAGTTAGAACAATCTGTTTTTTTAATCCTGCCATAGACACATGCCTTTGTCAAAAATCTGCCAGGACTCCCCAATGAATAAAATCCATTGCTAAAGCATGTCACCTGACTTTTGTGGTTCTCAGCAATATGCCTCTAACCTGTACTTTGTGGTTATTTCATAGTATTCCCTTTTATCCACTCAAAGTTCCAGCCAACCTGGACTATGATTGGTATATTTGTCTCACCCTCATCTCGCCTCTACAGATTTGCACACTCTCCTGCACCTCCAAAAGCCTGGAAAACAATCCCTCCTCAACACTGCCTTCTGAAATCCTTCCCTTTAGGATTCATGTTGGGTACCACCTCTTCCCTGATACCTTCTGTGATCCTTTCCTACCCACCCATATTCATCAAGAAGGGATCTCTCACTTAAGTCTCTCATCCCTTCTTTGACTTTGCCTATGCATTCATTATCTTACTTCTCCTACAAATATGTGTTTACATGTCTTATTTTCACCTTAACTATTTTCTTCCTAAAGGCAGTAACTTGTCCCTTTTAAACTACCTTTATATTGCAGAGCAGGGTCATTCTTCTGCCTCTCCTCACTTCCCCCCAATGCCCTCTTCAATTTATACTCAGATTTCCAGATTGGCATCCCCCAAAGTCTTGTGTTCTACTAGTAACTCCTATGGGTAGCTACTCTACTAACATTCCTGCCCCTGAACGCTCATTGGTGTGCTTCTCCATAATAATTTATATGTATACATGTGTATATGTGTAGACAGACAGACAGACAGACAGACAGACAGACAGACAGACAGACAGACAGATAGATAGATAGATAGATAGATAGATAGATAGATAGACAGACTACCAAATTTTGGCTATAACCAATGTCTATCAAAGTGACCTCAGATTGTTAAAGAGTCAGTAAATTGATTCCTTTTCATTGGATTGGAAATTCAGTATTATTTACTTTTCAAAATATTAAACAGTCTCTTAAATCCTCTTCAGAAAGGAAAATTGAAAACAGTTTTCTTCTTCTGAAAAGTTATCTTCCTCTCTTGTTTTTCAGTGTTTTCTTCAGCTTCTCTCCAGGATTACAGGGAGCTAATATTTTCCAAAGTTTCTCCCCACATTTTTTAAAGGAGATATTTAGAGATAAAAAAACTCTCTCTGTCTCTCTGTCTCTGTCTCTCTGTCTCTGTCTCTGTCTTTCCCTCTTGCCATCCCTCTCTCCCTCGTTCTTCTTCCCTCCCTTCTTTTTCCCCTGTCATTCTGTTCTCTCCTTCCCTCTCCCACCCCCAGGAAAGGCATATATAGTACAAATACAAATCATTCGTAGATCTGCATGGATCATAGACAAAACCTTCTTCCAGTCCCCATAAAGAGAGGTACTTAAGCAATTTCTCAGCTGACTGTCACACCATATTACCAAAGCCAACTGTCATTTTTCCAACATTCTGTCTCTATCTTAATATTATAATAACAATATCTATGCTCTTACATGTGTTTTGAGGAGACAGTAAGTCTCTATGGTCTCTGTAAGACAGAAGTTCAAAAAAAGGTTTACATATTTGTCTTTGCCCCTTTGAATCAGCAAAATGGTCAGTCGCCCCCAGTCACTAGCCTAATGCCCTGTATGTAGTAGGTGCTTAAACATGTTCATTTACTTACAATTTGAAGTGTCCATTTAATACAGATTAAGTTTTCTTTTGAGATTTGAATATATTTGGTTAGTTTATTTTTCTATTTTTTCTGGAGCTCTGGATTGTGTCAATATCTGAATCTGGAAGCCTAAAAGTGACATGAAGCTATTCTCTTGCTAGTCCTGAGTTAAATGGAACCAGGCAGCTTAGAAATCATATTAGGACCCTCAAAGACTACCAGTTTTCCACTTTTGTAGACTTAGGAATTTTCAAGAAGGTGTGGATACACATACAGAACTTGACCAAAATTTTTGGAAGTTCAACCATACTTAAGTTTGATATGAGCCAGATGCTCAAGCTATTATTATACAGTATGAGTCTAGAAATCAATATCTCAAAATTATTTAGGTAGATATTAACATAATTCATATACTTCTGAGTATAATCTTATATGTATAGCATCAATCCTATCCTCCCTAAACATTATTCTAATATTTTATATTAAATGACAATCATTCTCCATTAGTTTGAGCAACAAACTTTTCACTGAGAACTAAACTTTCAAGTAATGTTGGATATATGTCATGTCCCTAAAATATGTTACTAGAAACAAAACACTGGGGGGAAGGGCAGAGGGAAACTTCATTTTCATAAAACCTTTCCAAATGCTTTATCTCTCATTGTGAAAGTTGAACTAATCATTTCCGTATTTATACATAGAAATATTCTAGTGTTGGCATTTTCTGGGATTATATGTCAGTTTAAAAGATTCATAAAGACTTCATAATAATTATGTGGGGTGATAGCATATTGTTATCCTCAGTTTATAAATAAATTGCTCACAGTCACATAGATACAAAGTGTGAGTGCCAGAATCTGAACCTATGTCTCCTGATATTCGGTAATGTGCTGTTGAAACATAAACATCCTGTCCCCTCTGTCACATTTTCTTCAGCCCCTGATAATGCCCTCTCTAGAGAGGTACCTTCTAGCACAGTGGTTCTCAACCTTCCTAATGCCACTACCCTTTAATACTCATATGTGGGCCTATCTGCATGTGGGCAGACTCGCCTGGGGACAAATACAAGAATGGTGTCTCCCTTCCTAAGACCATTGGAAATATGTGTTTTCTGATGGTCTTAGGCAACCCCTGTGATCCCTGTGAAAGGGTCATTTGACCCCCAAAGGAGTTGCAAGCCACAGGTTGAGAACCACTCTTCTAGCAAGAAAAGAAGAGTCAGCAATAGCTTGTGGGTTTTGCTAGTAAGTTTTTTTAAAGAAGAGAACAAGTGTGGATAGCATAATATATTTTACCCTTTGCAGTATGAACTGGTACCTATTACTACAGTTGTGCTGTGTCCTATGGTTGAGTCTGTGACAGGATAGGATTCCTTAGTCCCTGCCATTCCCTGTTAACATGGGAGTCAGTAACATATGACACCCTAGAGGCTCTAGACTGTTTTAAAAGCCATACTTCCTCTATAAGGTGAGAGACAGAAATGCCAACAAAATCCTGGCAGTTAATATTGGATCATGTTTCATTATAGGAGCAATAACATGGGACAAAGCCACAATGGAAGAAAAGAAGCAGCAGCTCACTTAAACTCTCCCAACATTCTCCTCTACCCAACTTTAAAATAATGCCTCAAACCTAATTCTAAAGCAGCAGACACAAGGAAAGGTTGAAGCAAAACAATTTTCCAGCCCAAGACAAGTTAGGAGGTTGGCAGGAAAGGTTTATTTCACCAGGCTGGGAGTTGGACCTAGAGTGCAGGGTAGGCCATGCAGCAGCAAAGCCAGCATCCAGTCTGGGGGGCAGCTGTAAAAGAGGCAGCAGCTTTGGGTGCTCTCAGTCCACAGATGATAAGGGGTTTGAACAACTGGTCAGAAGGAGATTATAGGGGATCCTTGCTGGCACTATGTGCAGGACCGTGTTGCATTGCCCATATGCAGTTCCTGGTTATCATTCCAGAGTGAAAAGGAAAACTAGAGCACTAGCACTTGTGGTGGAAATAAATTAGGAACCCAGATACAGCTGCATGGTAGAGAAGAATGCTTATGGTTGTTCACAAGGAGCAGGAGCCCTGGACTTAGCTCTGAAGTGGAAAGGGGAACTAGAGGTTGTGGCTACAGGAGAACAGGGCACTCAAACACAATTCCAAAGCCAAAAGGAGCATTTGCAGTTGTAAATAAAGGGGAATAAGGTTTTCTTCATGAATAAAGAGCAGAGCATGGACCAGAAGAGCAGGGATCCCACCTTTCTTTAGATCATATATCCCTGATAGCACCAAAAACTTACAGAACCAAAGAATTAGCTCTGAAAACAGAAGCATGAAAAACCTGAAGCTTGGGACAGTGCTCCCCTTCACTGTGGGAGTAGAACTTAATGTTAACATTTAAAGTTAAAAGTCCACCAATAGCCTATAAAACAAGCAAAAAAGAAAGAAAGAAAGAACCTGACCATAGAAAGTTCCTATGGTGACAGGGAAGGTCAAAACACAAACTCAGAGGAAGACAATAAAGTAAAAAACAAAACAAAACAAACAAACAAAACCTGCTATGTTCAAGGCCTCAAAGAAAAAATGTGAATTAGTCTGAGGGGGTTTGGAGATGACAGTAATGCAAGAAAATCATGAAAAAGAAATCAACAGCTTGGTAAAGAAGGCACAAAAATACTTAAGAAAATAATACCTTAAAAAAAGAATTGACTAACTGGAAAAAGAAACACAAAATCCACTGAAGAGAAGAACTGCTTAAAAAGCAGAATTGAATAAAACAATTGATTTGTGGGGGGGAAAAGATCAAGGAGAGAAAATTTAAGAATTATTGAACTGCCTGAAAGCCATGATAAAAAAAATAGCTTAGATATCACATTTCAAGAAATCATCACTGAAAAGTTCACTGATATCCTAGAATCAGAGGCTAAAATAAAAATGGAAAGACTTGGCCAATCACATCATGAAAGAGATTCAAAATGAAAACTTCCAGAAATATCTTAACCAAAGTCCAGCACTTCCTCATCAAGGAGAAAATATTACAAACATCCAGAAACAATGTATAAATCATGGAGTTACAATCAAGATATCACAGGATTTGGCAGCTTCTACATTAAGGAATCAGAAGGCTTGGAATATGATATTCTGGTGAGAAAAGGAATTAGGATTACAACTAAGAATCATTTACCCAGCAGAACTGAGTATAATTTTTCAGGGAAATAAATAATAGACAAAATAGAAGATTTTCAAGCATTCTTGATTTTGAAAACTGAGCTAAATATAAATTTTAATTTTCAAATACAAGATTTAAGAGAAGCATAAAAAGATAAACAGAAAAGAGAAATCATAAGGGATTCAACTAGGTTAAATTTTTTAATGCATTTCTTACACAGGAAAAAATAGTTATAACTCTTTAAGAATTTTGCCATCATTGGGTCAGTTAGGAGTGTACATAGAGAACATGAGTCTGAGTTGACTATGATGGGATGATATAAAAAAAATTGGAGGAGAGAAAGAGAGATGCAATGGAAGAGGAGGGAAGGTAGAGGAATAAAGCAGTAAACTGTTGCACAGGCACAAAAGAAGTTTTAGAGTAGAGGGGAAGATGTGGGAGGGTGGCAGACAATAGTTGAATCTTACTCTTTTTGGAATTGGCTTAAAGACAGAATAACATAGATACTCATTTGGATATAGAAATCTAGCTAACCTTACATGCTAATGTGAGAAGAGGGGAATGAAATGGGGTAGGGGGAGTGGTGCAGATAGAAATGATGGTAACTTGGAGAAGGTAGTAGTCAGAAGCAAACATTTTTGAGGAAGGACAGGGCAAAAGAAGAGAGGATAAATGGAGAAAAATGGGATAGAGGGAAACACACAGTAAATATTCATAACTATGAATGTGAATGGAAGGAACTCACCCACAAAACAGAAATGGATAGAAGAGTGGATTTAAAAATAAAATCCTACAATATGTTGTTTATGAGAAACACACTTAAAGCAGAAAGACATACAAAATAATAAAAGTAAAGAGATGAAGCACAATCTATTATGGTTCAGCTGAAATAATAGAAAAAAGAAGTAGCAAAAGCAAAAATATATATAATTTTAAAAAGATCTGGAAGGAAACTACATCTTGCTAAAAGGTACCATAGACAAGGCAGTAACATAAAAACCAAACATACATGCACCAAACAGTATATCATTCAAATTCTTAAAGGAAATGTCAAATGAGATACAGGAGGAAACAGACAGGAAAGCTATACTAATGGGGGATCTCAACTTTCCCTCTCAGTATTAAATTATTATAAATAAAAAATAAAGAGGTTAAGGATATGAATTGAATTTTAGAAAAGTTAGATATAGTAGACTTCTGGAAAAAAAAACAAATGACAGCAGAAAGGAATATATCCTTTTTCTTAGAGACACATGACACTTACTCAAAAACTGACTATGTATTTTAATACATATATAAATGTATTAATGAATAAAAACCTCACAACAAATTCAGACAAGTAGAAATATTAAAGTCATTCTTTTCAGATCATGATGTAATAAAATTATTTGGAATAAATAACTGTAGAGAAATGGATTAAAATTAAATAAATACCAAATAATCTAATCCTAAAAAATGAGTGGGTCAAAGAATAAATCATTTAAAAAGCATTAAAAAGAATCACAACAAAGGCGACACAAAAATTTATGGGATGCAGCCAAAGAAGAACTTAAGGGGAAATTTATATTTCTCTTACATTAATAAAATAAAGAACAGACCAATGAATTGGGCATGCAAATTAGGAAAAAAACTAGAAGAATCAATTAATAATCCCCAATTAATCACCCAGTTTGAATATCCTGAAAATCAAATGAGACTAATAAAATTGAAATAAAAAATTGATCTAGTAAATAAATCTGCAAACTGTTATATGAAAAAAATAAAATATATATTTCATCAGTCAATCTGATTTTTAAAAATGAAGAAAACCAAATTACCTGTATCAAAAATAAAAAGGATAGATGTCCACAAATAAAGATAAAATTAAAACAATTATTAGGAACTCTTTTACCCAATTATATGCCGATAAATCTGACAATTTAAGTGAAATGGATGAACATTTTCAAAAACATAAATTCCCTGAATTAGCAGAAGCAGAATACTTAAAATTAAAAAGAAATTTTAATTAAAAAGAATTAAATTAATTAAAAAGAAACTGAATGACAATTTTAATTAAATTAATTTACTCATTTAGTACCATACCAATCAAACTACCAAAAATATTTTATAGAACTACAAAAGATAATAACAACATTCATCTGAAGGAATGAAAGATCAAGAATATCAGGGGAATCAATGGAAAAAAAAAACTCACGTGAAGGAAGTAGCCTAGCCATACCAAATCTCAAAGTGTATTATTAAGCAGTAATCATCAAAGCAATCTGGTACTGGCTAAGAAATAGAGTAGTTGATCAATCAAACAGATTAGGTACATAATACACAATAAGAAATAACCATAAGAGTCTATTGTTTGATAAACCAAAGATCCAGGATTTGGGGACAAAAACTCACTACTTGACAAAAATTGCCAGGAAGACTAGTAAAGAATTAGGAAGAAACTAGATATAGATCAGCATCTCACATGGTATGCCAAGATAAGATTAAAATGGGCACATGATTTAGACATAAGGGTGATAGCATAAAAAAGTAGGAGAGCATGAAACAATGTACCTAGTAGTTCTTTGGGTACAGGAAGAATTTTTGATCAAACAAGAGATAGCAAGCATTACAGGATGTAAAATGGATAATTGTGATTACTGCAAATTTAAAAAGTTTTTGCACAAACAAAATCAATGCAACCAAGATTAGAAAGAAAGCAGGAAATTGGGAAGATATATTACAAGGGGTTTTTTTCTGATAACTACCTTATTTTTCAAATATATAAAATACTGAATCAAATTTATACAAATACAAATAATTCCCCATGTGATAAATTTTCAAAACATATAAACAGGCAGTTTTCTGAAGAAATAAAAGCTATCTTTATTCATATAAAAATTGTTCTAAATAACTATTGATAAGGGAAATTAAAATTAAAACAGCACTGAGTAAATCAGAGAGATGCAGAGAGAGTAAAGAAAAGCCTGGAAAGATTTGTATGAACTAATACAAAGTGAAAGGAGCAGAACCAGTAGAATACTGTATGCAGAATAAGCAACATCATGTGATGATCAACTGTAAATGACTCATCTTTTCTCAGCAGCATAATGATCCAAGACAAGTACAAAGGGCTCACAAAGGAAAATGCTATCCATATCCAGATAAAGAAGTGATAGACTCTGAATACAGATTTAATCTTTTTTTCCCACTTATTCTTTTCTTTGTGGTGATTTTTTTTTACTTTTGATGTTTCTTCTTTCACAACCTTGACAAATATGAAAATATATTTTACATGATGACATATGTAGAAATTATATTAACCTACTAACCATTTTCAGAAAAAAGTAGGTGAGAGAGAAAAGGAGGGAAATGGATCTTAAAAACTGGTAAAAATTAATGTGAAATGCTTTTTTTTTTACTTGTAATTGTGGGGTAAAAATTTTATTTAAAGCAAATAAATAAGGTAACTCTCAGGTATCAACTCATACCCATCAGATTAGCTAAAATGACAGAAAAGAAAATGGAAAATGTAGAAGGAGATGTGGGAAAATTGGGACACTAATGTATTGTTGGTGGAGTTGCAAACTGAGCCAACAATTTTGGGGAGTAATTTGGAGCTATGTCCAAAGAGCTTCAGAATCATGCATACCCTTTGAGCCATCAATATCACTATTAGGTCATTACCCCAAAGAGATGAAAGAATAAAGAAGATTACCTCTGTATACAAAAATGTTCACAGCAGCTCTTATTGTGTTGGCTAATAACTGGAAAATTGAGGGCATCCAATTAGGGAATGGGCTAAACAAATTATGGCATATTATTGTACCAGAATACTATTTTGTTTTAAGATACGATGAACAGGATAGTTTTAGAAATACTTGGGAAGACTTATATGAACTGATGCAAAGTGAAGTGAGCAGAACTAGAACATTGCCCACAGCAATATTGTGTATGATGAACTGGAAATGACTTAGTTATTCTAATGCATACAATATTTTCAGAGGTTTCCAAAGTGGGCTATACCACTCAGGGTGGGATGGCATATTAGAATGATCCACAGGTGCAGTAGTAGCCCAAGGTGCAAATAGAGGGGCACTGAATAAAAATAATGGGGCAGTAGAAGCATAAGTAAAGAAGGGAAGAAAATTTAGAAAAAATAACATTCATACAGATTTCATCTGAGAGTTAGAGTCATAGAGATTACATTATTTTCCAAATAAACACACAAAATACAAGTTATAATTAGTCAAGTGAACTGACCAGTCTTAACAAAAATATGTTGGCAGACAAGCTGTCACTCATCATCTGGAGATTCAGTATGCATCAGCAGGAATATGTGTCTGAAATGATTTGTTTACAATACAATACTATATGGTTACGTGACATAATATTACATCATCAAAATTTCAATTCTAGAAAAACCCCACAATTTCGCAGGAAATTATTAAATTTAGAATGCATTAAGATGCATATGTATAATATATGTATATATATATATATACATATATGACACGAATTTTTAATAAAACCCTTTAAATGGTTAAAGAAAATAGATTTACAGGGAGGTAGGGAGGGTACTGAATAATATTTTTTGAAAAAGGGATGGTGCATCAAATAAGTTTGGGACTCTCTTATCTAAGACAATTCTGATGGACTAACCGATGCTGTCCACCTCCAGAGAAAGAACTGATAGTCTGAATAAATATCAAAGTATACTTTAAACTTAAAAAAATGTAATTTGTCATTCATTTAAAAATTGTTTTCTTTGGCAACCTGGCTAATATGGAAATGTTTTGCATGACTGCACATGTATAACCTATATGAAATTGCTTGCCCTCTTAAGGCAGGTGTGGAGAGGCAGGGAGGTAGAGAATTTGGAACTCAATTGTTTTTTAAATGTGTTATTTTTTTACATGTAATTGAGAAATGTTTAATGAAATAACTAAAAAAATATGTTGGGAAATAAGAAGAGGGGCTTCATATGCTAGTTGGCTTCAAGTAAATTAATACAATTTTGCTTCATATAAAGTAGGAAAAAAAGTAATCAAAAAGCAAGGCAGAGGCAAGGGACACTTTAAAAACCACAAATGTGTGGCAGTGGGAAAAGGGATTTAAAACAAAAACTAAGAGTCAAAAGACCTGAATTTTAATATCAGGTCTAACAATTAATGAATATTTGAACTTAAAGTATTAAGTCTTTCTGAGACTATTCCTTTATGTGTAAATCAAGAAAATAACATTAGGATTCTTTGCCCCATATTTAGTCGTAAAGGTCAAAGTGGTTAATATGTATAAAACATGTTATAACTATCAAATGAAATATGAATGTATAGCATCAGGAGTAGGAATAGAAGGAGGAGTAGGAGTGGCAAGCAGGAGCAGGAACAGCAGCAACAGGAGAAGGAGGAAGAGGAACAGGAGTAGAAGCAGAAGTAGCAATAGAAGTGGTGATGTTGGTACTGGTGGTGGTTGTAGTGAAAATAGTAGTGGCAAGAGCAGTAGGAGCAGCAGCAACAACAGTAAGAACAGGAGGAGGAGGAGAAGAGAGAAGGAGAAGCAGAAGCAGCAATAAGAGTGGTGGTGCTGGTACTGGTAGTAGTGATTGTAGTAGTAATCATAGTAGTACCAAGAGCTATAGGACCATCAGTGTAGAAGCAGCAGTAGTGGTGCAAAAGGAGAAGGAGGAAGAAGTGGTGGAAGAGAATGAAGAGGAGCAGGAGCAGGAGCAAGGGAAGGGAAGCAAGAGAATGAAAGTGAAAAGGATTGTTTTGACCTAACAATAAAGTATTAACTTCTTAGGTTAAGTTTCAAACTTTCTGCAACCTGGCTCCAATGCACCTTTTCAGTCATAACTACCACTACTCTTCTTGAGAAGATGCCAATAGTCTAAACAGTTGCTGAGGCTTTGTTTCATTTAAAAGAAAGTTCCAGAAAAACTCTTGACTTGACTTGTTTATAATTTCATACTGCTGAAGATAGAGGAAAGAATAGAGAAGACCTGATTCTGACCGAATTTTTTTTGCTCTTATCACAAATAATCCATTTAATCTACATGCAAATCAGTAATCATATCAGTTACTCAGGATGGTAAAGAAATTAAATACCTGTTGGAATGGAGGAATGAACCAAGTTAGTTAGAACTATGAAGAAATCAAGGCATTTCCTTGTTTATATAAAAACCATGGTAATCACTGGGAAAGGCAGAGGCTCAAAAATTTAACACCACAGAGGTGTCATTAGTGACATGGTATGAGTCAAGTACTGATTTATATTCACTATCTGTATGACAGTGTAACATGACAGACATGTTTTATACATGTTATAGTAACATGACATAGTAACATGATAGAATGGTTACTCACATTCCACATATTTAGCAAATGAGGAGATTTCCACCTCCCTACCCATTTTAGGCATTCTGAATAGCTACCTGGAGTCCACCTTATTAATAGATAGAACACTGGTCCTATCTGTATCACAGGGAAGCAGTGTTTCACTTACCTAAAACATGAAAGCGTTTGTCACATATGTGAAGATTTGTCATATGGAAGGAATTTGTCATGCTCTACTTAGCCCTGGGGAACATAACCAGGGGGAAAAGATGAAAGCTGCAAAAGGGAGACTTAAACCTCCAAGGAAATCCTAACAATTGGAAATTCAGAGCTGTCTAAAAATGAAGTGGACTTTGTTGAGAGTCAGGCAATTCTATGAAGGTCTTCAAGTAGAAATGAGATGACTACTGTCTAGCAATATTGGAGAGTTATCAATATTGGTGTCTATGGTAGGAGTCTTCAGGTAAGATTCAATCACCTTCAAGCTCTGAAATTCTAGGAAGACTTCCTCCACCACTGCAACCATAAAGAATTTCTCCCCAGAGTGACTCCTTACAGCATGTTATGTGTCCCTCTCTTATGCACTGATCACACTCAATTCTGTTGAGGTAGATCAGTGAGAGAGCACCAGATGTGTAATCAAGTGAACAAGCATTTCTTAAATGTCCACCTACTATGTGCCAGGCACTGTGCTAAGCACTGAATCAGGAAATCTTGAGTGAGTCCTGCCTCAGATACTTATTAGCTGTTTAACACTAGGCAAATCATTTAACCTTTATCAAACTTCAGTTTCCCCTCTGTAACATGTGGAAAGTAATAGAATCTACTACACAAAGTAGTGAGGATAAAATGAAATCATATCTGTAAAGTGCTTCATAAACTTTAAAGCATCATATCAATGCTAGTTATTATTATTGTTGTTAATCCTAGAGCCAGACTGGCTACATTTCCTCACTAGGGGGTTCAGGAGTACCCTTGAGGAGTTGGAGGGTCTCTCTTCTAATGTTCTTGGTTTAAATCCCCACCTCCATTCTGCCAGCTACTAGAGAATAGGATCTTATTTCCATTTAATTATTTAGAATCAATTAGCTTTCTACAGGAGATCCTTAATTCCTATATATAGCAAAACAGTAGAAATATCTTTCTTCCCCAGTACTTCAAAGGCACCTTGTTCCTACTTCTATCACCTCAGTCTCTAGGGAGAGTGAGTTCAGATTACACAGTTTCTACATAGAGATGGTCCCATTGAAGTCATGTCCAAATGTCACATTACTGTTGAGTGAGTCTTTGTCTCAGCTGTCACAGGATTAGATCCTAAATATTTCCCCTCATTCCTCAGGGCCTCAAATCTGACTGCCTTTTGGCACAGAGTTTACTCCAAGATCTGCTGGTGGCTGGTTCTCCTGACATTTCAAAACACACGAGGTCACAGTTTCTGATCTCCTTCAATTACAACAAAAGAACAAATGCTTGGGAAAGAATGGAACCCTGTCTTCATGGTCCACATGTTTATCTCAAATGAGGAGAGCTAAAGGCCTCTTCATTCATTTACCAAAGTAAAAGTAAGTAGAAGGCAACTGAAGAGGAAATATCAGGTTCTGATTGACTTATAACTTAAATATATCACCAGCTCCTACAACTGATCAAAGGGGTTCTTTCTCACCACATAATTAAGAGACTGCAATGGGTTACAAAACAATTGCACACGTTCCACATCTCTGCAAATCACCGATTAGTAAAAGTACTGCCACTAAACGTTGTCACGACTCACTTAGAAGGAGGATGCTCAGTCTCCTCCACAAGGGGAATTGGATCAACTGTATTCTGAACATACTCAAAAGGACTAGGTTCATCAGTTACTGTCCTGTTACACATATTTTTGAATGGATGGTTGGGTGGATGGAAGGAAGGAAGATAGAGGAATTGTAGTTTTGTCAAAAAGTTTTTCTTAAATCTCATTTAACCTTTCAAATATAAGTTTCCTCTATCACATATATGGTTCTTTCAAGCTGTGGTCAACCATTTGTTGTCCATTCTATAATCTGGAAAAAAAGAAATGTAAAAAACAAAACATTGCCTAAAGCCTGTTAACGAGGACAAGTGTGGAAAAGAGAATACGCCATTAGCATCTAATACGAACATTCTACTCCACAAACCTACATGGAAAATAAAGAGAATTTTCTCTGTTTGGAAAGCTGACTCCTTCTGTCATGCTCTTTTCAAGACAAGGAGAGGAAAATATCCTTCTAGACTAGAACTGAACAAAGTGTTCTGTTTATAAACAGAGGACTCAGGTTGGCTGGAGTGAATAGAGTCTGTGTTAAATTTCCCTGTATAGTTAGCATCATCATGGTAGAAAGCAGCTAAAAGGCATTAAATGATTTGCTAAATTTGCAACATTTACCTATTTTTAAACTACAGAATAGAAGATAACATATGATTGATATCTTAAAACTATCTTTCTTAAGAATAGCATATGCAGACATTCCTCATAAGTAGACAATTAGAATTATAGTAGCTTACGTTCCCATAAGACTTGAAGGTTTATAAAGGACATTCCTCACTTCAGACCTATTAGAAAACATATGCAAGCATTATCCTCCTCCTTTAAGATATGAGGAAACTGAACTTCTGAGAAGTGATGTGACTTGAAGTCACTTCCCACAAGTGTGAAATGACACATAACTAATAAGTAACAGAGCAAGAGTATGAACACAGATCTCCTAATTCCATGTACCAAACTTTCTACTTTGCCAGTCAATGAAAATATACTGTTGAAAATTTAATAAAGCTGGGAACAAATTTGTTACATATGACCGGAACTCCCTGGCAGTGATGGATTATCCAGATTTCTGTGACAGTGACAGTGACAGGACAGGAGCCAAATTGAGCACCCTATTGGTTGGCACTATTGGCAAAGCATAGGAGAATGGAAGGTAGCTTTCACTCACTTGCTGTTGAAAAGATTTTTTCTTAAAAAATAGAATATTTTTCTTGGAATGGTGCCCAAAATGAACTGCTGATGGGTATCACAACACCTCGCAGGTATTTTTTTTTTTTTGCTGAAGTGCTACAATTTTCATTGTGCTATTGGTCTTTTCTCCCTCTCTCCCATCTTTCATACCAAAGAATTCATTTCAGCGTGGGGGGTAGGTTGGGTGTAGAAATTCTTTTTGGATGAGTGCGTCTCCAAGTTTGTGTCAATGGGGAGATATAGTTCAAAATAAAAATGTCCATTGTATATACTAACTTTTGGAACACATTTATTTCACAATTCAGGAACATTGTTTCTGGAGAGAGTCCAGTCAACTTTTAAAACCTTTTAGCTGTCATTCTTTCATTGCTTGCTTCATACCAAATAAGAATCTGTGAGGAAAACAAAATGCATTTTGCTAAGATTTTTATTGCCTAGTATATACTGATGACAATTATGAATAGTAATTATTATGATAATAATATTTTAAATGAATTAAGGACTTCTGAATATCCTACCATCTACACCATATATATGTGTCCATGCTCATAGGTAAAGTCTTCCCCCACCCCATATGAGAGAAAACCATGCACAGGAGAAGACATCAATGAATTTGTATTGAAAAACATAGGGGTGGCTAGGTGACACAGTCAGTAGAGCACCAGCCCTAGAGTCAGGAGGACCTGAGTTCAAATCTGGTCTCAGACACTTGACACACTTACTAGCCACGTGACTTTGGGCAAGTCACTTAACCCCAATTGCCCTCCAAAAAGAAAAAAGAAAAACACCAACAACTTCTTTTATTTTTAGTACATTTTATTTGACTAAACATTCCCCAATTTAATTTTTATTTATTTTAATCTATTAAATAAAATAAGTGTTTCCTTAACTTAGTGGAATAATTAAAAGATGGTCGCATGTGAAACTATGAATCTATTATGACAATTTGATATTCCTTTTAAATATATAATAAATTTGTTATATACATTTTTCTTCCCACTTCATACCCTAGAGATGGCTACCGTTAAACACAAATATGTGCATATGCATGCATGCATGCAAGCATATATACATTTTTATATATGTAAAAATTACTCTATACATGCTTCTATTTATCAAATCTGTCTCTGGATACAGATAACATCTTCCATTATATGTTCTCTCCAGTTAATTTGGGTATTTATAATAGTCAACATGACTAAGTCGTTCAAAGTTGTTCTTAAAATAATATTGCTATTATTGTATACAGAACGCTCTTTGTTTTGCTCATTTTGATCTTCATTATTTTGTGTCTTTCCATGTTCTTCTAAAATCAGTGAAGTCATCAATTATTTTATTTCAGTAGTATTCCATCATAATCATATGCCACAACTTTTTCACTCATTCCCCAATTATTGACAGGCGTCCCTGCAATTTCCAGTTCTTTGCCCCCACAGAGAGAGCTGCTATAAATATTTTAGAACATAGTGGTTCTTTTCCTTTTTCCCTAATCACCTTTGGAAATAGACATAGTAGTGGCATTACTGGGTCAAATGGTATAGGTAGTTTAATAACTCTTTGGGCATCATTCCAGATTGCCCTCCAAGATGTTTGGATCAGTTCACAGCTCCACCAATGTGAATTAATGTCCCAATTTTTCCACATCCCCTCCAATACTTGTCATTTTCCCCTTCAATCATTTTAGTTAATCTGATAGGTGTAAAATGATATCTCAAAATGGTCTTAATTTGCATTTTCCTAATCAATAATGAGTTTAAAATATTTTTTCATTTGCCTATAAATTGTTTTAATCTATCTATCTAAAAACTACCTGTTCATATAATTTGACAATTTATCAGTTGGGGAATGACTCATATTCTTACAAATTTGACAAAACTTTTAGTATATTTGAGATATGAGACCTTTATCTGACAAACTATCTATAACTTTCCCCAAAGTTCTGCTTTCCTTCTGATCTTGCTTACATTTGTTTTCTTTGTATAATGAATTTGTAAATTTTAATTTAATGTAATTAAATTTATAATTTTACACCTCATACTTCTCTCATTTACTCATAAATCAATCTCTTATCCATAAATCTAAGTGATATGTTCCATGTTATTCAAATTTTCTTATAATATTGCTTTATATCTTGGTCATATGTCCATTTTGATCTGATATTGGTAAATGATGTAAGAGATTGGCCTACGCCTACTTTCTGCCATACTGCTTTTGAGTTTTTCCGACAATTTTTATTAAATAATAATTCCTATTCTAAAAACTCAAGTCTTTACATGTGTCAGATACAAAGTTACTATATTTATTTGCCACTGTAAATTGTATGTCTACTCTGTTCCATTGATCTGCCTTCCTATTTCTTAACTAGTTCCAAATAGCTTTAACAATTACTGCTTTATAACAGTTTAAGATCTAGTATTGCTAAATCTCCTTCCTTACATTTCCTCCCATGATTTCCTTTTATATTTTTGGCTTGTTGTTCTTCTAAATGAACTTTGTTATTTTTTCTAATTCAGTAATATATTTTCTCATAATTTAATTGTGATGGTATTGGATATGTATGTTAATTTAGGTAAAATTTTCATTTTTATTGTATTAGCCCTGCCTGCCTATGAACAATTAGTATTTCTCCAATTATTTCCTTCTTATTTTACTTGTATAAAAATTTGTGGATTTTTAAGATAATTTTGTTTAGGTAGATCCTAGGTTTGTTTTGGCAGGTATACTTCCAGGTATTTTATACTGTCTAGATTTATTTTAAATGTGGTATCACTTACTACATCTTCTTGCAAGGTTTTGTTTGTGATATGTAGGAATGTTGATTATTTATGTGGATTTACTTATATCCTACTACTTTGTTAGTAATCGTCATATTTTCTGCACTTTTAAAAATAAATATTTTTAATTTTTTTAAATCCATGTTTTTTTGGAAAAAAATTTGACTTTAAAATTCACTGTCTCCCTCCCACCCAAACCTCACCCCTTGAGAGGGCAAGAAATATGACACTGATTATACATGTGAAGTCATGCAAAGCATATTTCCATAGTAGCCATGTTACAAAAGAAAACACACACACACACAATAAAGAAAGTGAAAAACGTATGCTTCAATGTCTACTCAGCATTTATCAGTTCTCTCTCTGGAGGTGAATAACATTTTTAATAATGAGTCCTTTAGAATAGTCTTGATCATTGTCTGAATCAAGAGTAGTTAATTCTTTCACATTTGATCATCATTATAATATTGTACTTACTATGTGCAATATTCTCCTGGTTCTCAGTTCACTTGTTTCACTTTGCATCAGTTCATATAAGACTTCCTTGGTTTTTCTGAAACCCTTCTGCTCCTTATTTCTTATAGCACAACATTATTCTATTAAGAGTCACATAATACAACTTTCAGTCATTCCTCAGTTGATGGGCATCTGTTATTTAATTTCCAATTCTTTGCAACCCCAAAAAAGCTACTATAAATATCTTTGTAGAAATAGCTTCCTTTCATTTTTGGGATACAGTTCTGGGAATTGCATTTC
This sequence comes from Pseudocheirus occidentalis, assembly GCA_028646575.1. Classification (NCBI taxonomy): domain Eukaryota; kingdom Metazoa; phylum Chordata; class Mammalia; order Diprotodontia; family Pseudocheiridae; genus Pseudocheirus; species Pseudocheirus occidentalis. The sequence goes on along the minus strand of CM053593.1, from coordinate 326,501,148 downwards.
TGGATCAAAGATTTAAAGTCCTTTGAGAATAGTTCCAAATTGTACTCAAGAATGTTTGGGCCAATTCACAACTCTATCAACAATACATTAATGTGCTGATTTTTCCACATCCCTCCAGTATTTGTCATTTTTTTCTCTCAAATTAGCCAAACTGATATGTGTGATACTGTGTCTCAGAGTTGTTTTAATTTGCATTTGTTTAATCCAGTGGTTCTCAACCTTCCTAATGCTGCAACTCATTAATACAGTTCCTCATGCTGTGACCCCCAACCACAAAATTATTTTCATTGCTACTTCATAACTCTAATTTTGCTACTGTTATGAATCTATCTGATATACAGGATGCATTTTCACTGTTACAAATTGAACATAACCCACAGGTTGAGAACTGCTGGTTTAATCAATAGTGATTTAGAACATTTTTTCTTGTGACATTTGATAGTATGTCTTTTTTTCCTGAAGACTGCCTGTTCATATCCTTTGAGTATTTATCAATTGGAAAATGGCTAATATTTTTATACATTTGTCTCTGTTTCTTATGTATTTGAGACATGAGACATTTGTCAGAGAAGCTTGTTGTAAAATTTTCTCATTTGCGGTTCTCCTAATTTTGTTTCTATATGGTTTGTAAAAAACCTTTTTAATTTCATGTACTTAAAATTATCCATTTTACTTCCCATGATCTTCTCCAGCCCTTGTTTGGTCATAAAGCCTTCCCTTATTTTTAGACCTGACAGGGAAATTTCATCATGCTCCCCTAATTTACTTACAATACATCAGCATTTACATCTAAATAATTCATCCATTTTGACCTTATCTTGGTATATGAGGTGAGATATTAATCTATTCCTGAGTTCTGCCAAACGGCTTTACCGTTTTCCTAGCAATTTTTGTCAAATAGTAGGTCTTTGTCCCCAAAGCTTGGATTTTTGGAAGTGTCAAACATTTGATTAACATAGTCTCTTGTTACTGCGTATTGTACCAAATCTCTTCCACTTATTTACCACTCTATTTCTTAGTTAGCACCAGATTATTTTGATGATTATACTTTGCAATACAATTTGAGATCTGGTAGTGATAGAGCACCTTCCTTCACATTTTTTTTCATTGAATTCCTTGATATTCTTGACCTTTTGTTCTGATGGATGAATTGTATTATTATTTTTTCTAGCTCTATAAAATAATCCTTTGGTAGTGTGGTTGGTGTGGTTAAGTATCTTACTTTAGGTAGAATTGTTATTTTTATGATATTGTCCTGGTGATTAATGTCTCTCCAATTGCTTAGACCTGTCTTTATTTGAGTGGAGAATATTTTTTAAGTTGTGTTCATACAGTCCCTAGGTTTGCCTTGGTTCACTATTTCTTTTTAAAATTATTACTAATTTTGTTTTTATATCACCAACTTTTCCCAACATATCCTTTTCCCAATTCTCTGAGAGATATTCATCATAGAAAAGGTTTTTTTTGATTGGGAACAAAGGTTTGGGGAAAAAAGCTAAATAACACATCATTTAAAGCCAATGGGATAGTCTCCCACCTCTGGCAAAGGAGGTACATTCTCTTTTTCACATATTCATCTCTGGTACCATACTTGGTCATTTAAATTTCACGATATTTAAATTGTATTCTTCTTCTATTTTTATTTTAATTTATTTTTGATGGGTAAAAATGTTTTCTTACTAGCACTAATTTTTTTTTTATCTAAGACTTCCCATGCTCTTTTGGGTTCATTATTTCTATCACCACAGCAAAATTCTAGTACGATCACGTGCCACAATTTGTTTAACTTTTTTCCAATTGATGGATTTCTGCTGTTTCCACTTTTCTACGATAACTCTTTTGTAATTTTGGAAACTTTTCTTCTTATTATTATTACTAATTGACATGCTTGGAGTTTATACCTAGCAGTGGAGTCTATGAATGAAAGGTATGGACATTTTAGTCGCCATCATAGTATATATCCAAATTCCTTTTAAGCAATCAGATTCATCCAACTGTTTAATAGTTGGATGAATTTACGACCCCACCAGCCTGGTATTCATGTGTCTGTTTCCCCATATAAACAACATTGACTATCTCCATATTTTGTTATTTTGACAATTTTGTGTGCATGAAGTAAGACTCAGAGCTATTTTTGATTTGTATTTTTCTCTTAATAATTTGAAATAAACTTTCATTGCATTGTTTTTTTAACACTGTTTCTTCTGGCAATTGCTAGATTTAAGTAGTATTGTAAAAAAATGAACAGATTTGAAAGACTTAAGTATGATCAGTGCAATGATCAGTCATGGTTACAGAAGACTGATGACAAGGGTCACCAACTCCATCACAAAGAGGTGCTGGACTAAAGATGTGGAAAGAAACTAACATTTTTGGATACAGTCTCTATGAGAATTAATTTTGGTTGACTATGTATTTGTTACAAAGAATTTTTTTTCTTTTTTGATAGGAGGGTACAAAGTAGAGATAGAAAATTGATGCCAGCTAATGGGAAAAGCTAAAATTCAATTAAAAATAGTGCTATTGTTAAATCAGATATAAGTACTATTATTTAAAATTATAAAGCATACATTATATATAAACTAAAAAAGAAAAATGAGAAGAATACTTATGTTTTTCTAAATGCCGTTATTTATATTCTCACAAATTTGAGGTCTTGAATGTTTTCCAATCTTCTTCATATTTATGATCTATATGAAAATATTTTTACTGCTCACTACCCCTATCTTCTTAGACATGAAATTTCAAACTGGTGGTAATGATCTAAAGAGGTGAACATGGATCCATTTACAATTCATCATTTTTTTCCAAATACTGCTTAAGTCTTCCATGTTCAAGATTAGGCCAAATATTTTTCCCTTAATAGTGATCCCCTATGTATTGTAAGAAAAATGGAATCCATGTGTTTTTGACACATTTACATTTAGCTCATCAAAAGTGTTTTATTAGTACTATTTGACATCCAAGAAGTCTTGTTAGCCTTTTTTGTCATCTTTTCTTCCTAGAAACAAAAAGTTATATTTTGCCAATAGCAAATAAACAGCAGTGAAGAAAAGATCAGAGTTTGGTTTTAATCTCAAAAACCATGTGATTTTAAGTGGATTCTACTAAAAATGACTCTTCTAGTATTGATCACACACACATATATATGCATATGTACACATATGTATATATGTGTGTAACTTTTTAAAGGGATGAGGTAGAAGAGGGTGACACTTATTGGGGGTCAGCATTGCACAAAAATGCTTATGTTAAAGGAATTTGTGGCTCAACTACTCCTCCACATTGTATAGTTAACTTTAAATAAATATCAGACATAACAAAACATTCAAAAACAGTATAAATAAGAAAACAGTTTTGAAACAAAAAATAATGGCAAGAATATACTTTGTACATTTAAAAATATGAAATCATATCGAGAGCAAAATAATCACCACTGAGTAACATAAATCTCTTTGACTCAGTAATGACCTTGAGTATCTGTTTTCACCCACAACTCATATTAAAATTTAGAGTTCAGGCATTTTTAATTACTCTTAATAGGCCTCTTTTATATGTATAACATATTCATTGCAAACTCAGTTATCCACGAATTATGCATCATGGATGGCTAAGTTGGATTAATCATATTCCACATGCTACAGTCACTTTCAAATGGCCAGTCTTCAACATGTATATAAAATCTGAACCACAAACTAGGTAACAAGTGACCTATATCCCTCCAAGAACTTAGAAAGGATAACTCCTCACAATGCACCTATAATTTGCTGTGCCACTTTACAAATGAGCCATTTTACTGTGTACAATGGTTCACTTACCTTCAGGTTCCTGCTGAGAGCACCAGGAATAGAAATGACTCCAGTTTTCCCTCATCATTTCCCAACAAACCCTCTATGACACATCTAGCCAACAGAATGACATTTCCAAATAAATTTCCCGCATGACGTGGTTGGCCACTGACCTGGTAATCATGTATTTCATTATATGTTACACATCCACGGATGTGGTCTGCAGCTCCGCACTGACCTGGCATGAATTCTCCAAAGCATAAAATAATTCAATCTGAATAATTTCCCCTAAGTTTTAACCTTTAAGTATCTCAGAGACATGCAGCTTAGGTTCATGAAATAACATTAAACTCACATGCTTCTCATGCCCTGAAGGGGGAAGTTCCTCACCTTTCTCATGCCAGAATGGCCAGCTCTTCTTTGATTTTTTTTCTTTGTCACAGATACAATAGCTACCAGTTTCAAAAACTATTGAAGTTGGAGATCAAATTGCACAGTGGCAGAATATCAAAGTTTATAAGAACCACAGTAACTATCTAGTTCTTATCACAATGAAAAAGAATACCCACTATAAAATACCCAGCAATTTGTCTTTGGCCTTTTGTCTTTGATTCAAGCCCCCCAATGATGGGAAACTCATTGCTGACTGAGGCAATCTCAGTCTAGTTATGCACAACTCTGATTGTCAACAGTTTTTATTTTTTTTTCTTAATATCGAGAATAAATTGCTTTTCTGCATCCTCCTTGACTTGATCTTGGGTATGCTTTCTGGGAACTAACAAAATGCATTCAAGTATTTGAGGGCAATTATCATGCCTGAGTCTTTCCTTCCCTATCTATTATATTCCCATGTTCTTTGATAAATCCTCATTTAGCATTAAATCAAGGTCCATCCTGGTTACCCTCCTCTTGACATTCTCTTGGAAAGAAAATTTTGGAAAGAGCTCTAAAGAGATGCATTAAGTACAAGAGAACATGATGATATAAATTGAATTAAGTACAAATTGAATGTGTTAAGTGTCACTGTTGAAAAATATCCCCATTTTAAGGACATTTTGCTTGAAACAAAGACAAAATCTTCACCCTTCTCTTTAAAGAGTTCCAAAGGATGGCTTAAGGTGATCCATAAATTGAGGCAATTTGACATTCTCTAGCTTATCTGTGACCTTCTCAAATTATGCTGCCTAGAAGAGAACACAACTGCTCTAGATAGAGATAAAAAGAGTAGTGAAACAGGGCATCTTATCTGACCATATGATAATGTACTTTATAGCTCATTTGTCTCCAGTGCCATTTGTAGCCTCCCTTGAGGAAAAGAGTGTTGTTGTCCTCAGCATGATGAACATTCTCACACCTCATCATGCTCTACAAATCCCAGGGATTCTGACCCCAAAAGGCCATAATCCAAACTTCATTTCCTAACTTTCTATTTATCTTGTATGTAGCTTGCTTGCGCATGTCTCTCTCTCACTCTCTCTCTCTCTCTTTCTCTCTCTCTCTCAATCTCTCTCTCTCAATCTCTGTCTGCCTGCCTGTCTGTCTGTCTGTCTGTCTCTCTTCTCTTTCTGTGTGTGTGTGTGTGTCTTTCTCAAGCGTGATATCCTTGAGGGTAGGAACTGTCTTTTGCCTCTTCTTTGGAGAGCTAAATGAATTAAAATTCACTCCTTAAAAGCAGTTTTCTTATACTTTACTTATTCTATAATTGGTCATCAGAGGCAATGACCTTTCTTTTATAAAATATTGCTTCAATTTATGAATCACCTTAAGCCATCCTTTGGAACTCTTTAAAGAGAAGTCTAGGGTGAAGATTTTGTCTTTGTTTCAATCAAAATGTCCTTAAAATAGGGGTATTTTTCAACAGTGACACTTAACGCATTCAATTTGTACTTAATTCAATTTATATCATCATGTTCTCTTGTACTTAATGCATCTCTTTAGAGATCTTTCCAAAATATTTCATATGTGTGTATTTTTCTTCCAATTAGGTTACAAAATCCTCCAAGGCAGAAGTCCTGATGTTTTTTTGTTTTTTGGGGTTTTTATGTATCTTCATCAAAGTTGATTCTCAACAATACTGTGCAATTCTTCTAGAGTTATATCCCAAAGAGATCAGAGAAGTGGGAAGAGGACCGGTATTTATAAAAATATTTATAGCAGCTCTTTTTGTGGTGGCAAAAAACTTGGAAAATAAGGGGATGTCCATCAATTGGGGAATGTCTGAACAAGTTGTGGTATATAATGAAATACTACTGTGCTATAAGAAAAGAGGAGCCGACAGACTTCATAATAACCTGGAGAGACTTATATAAACTGATACTGAGAAAGAAAAGAAGATATGTATTCATATGCATATATAGCCTCCTATATAGACATATGTGTAAGTATACATACATATATATATATATATATATA
>CM053593.1:326472156-326494448 GCA_028646575.1 Pseudocheirus occidentalis | reverse complement strand
CCCTGGCACACACTGAAGTTCACAGGGTTCAGCACACCTCAAACCCTTCAGGACTTCTCTTGCCTGGAACTCAAGGATCAGACAGGCCACCAACAAACAAAGCCCCATCCTGTTCATGTCTTCAGTCAGCTTCACTGAGGAGCCAAATCCAAAATCTGTCTTGACTCTCTAAAATTATTCCTTATAAGCACTGGCCATCTCCCAAGTCAACAGGGGAGTGTCTCAGCCAATAGCCATCTCCCAAGTCAACAGGGCAGTGTCTCAGCCAATAGCCTCCTCCCAAGTCAATAGGGGAATTAAAATCTTTTCACCAATGGACAGAGTTCTATACTTAGCCCTAAGTTACTAGGTGCTACTTAGCCCTAAGTATCTGATCTACTTAGCCCTAAGTATCTGATCTACTTAGCCCTAAATATCCAACAAATTGATCACCATTACACTGTGTGGGAGCTGCGGAACTTTGCTGCTTCTTATGCAGCCATCTTGGTTCCACCCCCCCAGTCTGATTCTAATCTTGATCACAGTTTCTTCTGGGCAATTGTCCATTGCTAGATCCATGTCATGTGCAAAATATAGTTTATTATTTCAGGCTTGTTATGTCATATTGAACTTGCTCAAAAATGAACTTTTAAGTATTTTTAATACCAATTCAGAAATTGAAGCTGAAAAAGGTTTACCCAATCCCACAGAAACCCTCCCCACCTTTCACACCATGAAGAAGAATAACAACTTAAATCCTTCCCATGGACCAGATGCATAGAAATTGGTGATGAACTATTCCTGAATTTCATAAGCTAAATTCTATCTTGTGACATAATCCTGAAGATTTGAATGAAATCAAGAGTTGGATTTTTTTTCTATCTGATAGAGTGAGGAGAAAATAAAAAATATTCAATGCTAATTTTTTTCCTTTTTTCCTTTTGAGGTTAAATTTTTGTACTCTTAGAAGGACAACTAAGGGTCTGAAACAAAAATTATTCCTTAATATATCAAAAAGAAATGGCAAGCATCTCCTTTTATCAGTATATATAAAACTGCCAAATCACATTTTTTCTGATTATTATTTACTTTTGATTCTAGAAAATTATTTCATCTGTGGAGTTTACCCTTAAGCAGTCTGAAAACATAGATTCAGAACTCTTGTCAGAAGCTCAGTTGTCAAGCAATTACTGTTAAGAATTGTCCCTGTTTATTTTCCATATGGAGAAAATGTAATGAAAAAATTCTCCCATGTCATGATAACATAGGTGCTCTTGTCTACAAAGTCCCTGAGTTAGAATCATTAGAACACCAAGACAATGAGAATGAAAATGTGGTATTAAGCAATACTCTTATTAAAGGTAACAGAGATTAAGTAATGAGAGCTCACATTTCCAGCATCAGGGGAAAGTCTTGGCAGGATATATTTGAAAGAGTATCTTATATTAAGATTCCAGAATCATTGACTCTAACCAAATGGGACCATCAGTAAGCAAATTAAAGCAGTCCCTTTTATGATCTAGAGAAGGGGTGAGGAGTCTGTGGCCTTGAAGCCGCATGTGTCCCTCTAGGTCCTCAAGTGTGGCCTTTCAACTGAGTCCAAGCTTAACAGAATGAATCCTGTAATTAAGGGGATTTATTCTCCAAAATTTGAATTCATCAAAGGTCTACATTGAATTAATTTCTTTAAGTATTGACTGATTCAATCTCCTTGCTATTCAAGGGAATCTAAGAAGTTTTCTGTAGCACCAAAACTTGAAAGCATTGTTTCTGCACCACTCAGCTTTCCTTGGAGTTGAACTGTCACAGTCGGACAAACCATAACCTTGAAAGTCTGGAGCCTGAGACCTTTGTTGGCAAGGTAATATCTCTGCTTGTTAGTATGTTGTATAGATTTGTCATAGTTTTTATTTCAAGGAGCAAGCATCTTTTAATTCCATGACTGCAGTTGCTGTATTCAGTAATTTGGGAACCCAGGAATATACAATCTGGCACTGCTTCCATTTTTTTCTTACTCTATTTGCCAGAAAGTGATAGGGTCAGTTGCCAAGATCTTCATTTTTACATGTTAAGCTTCAAGTCAGCATTCATACTCTCCTCTTTTACCTTTATCATGAAGCTTCTTAATTCCTCATCACTTTTTGCCATTAGAGTGTATCATCTACATATAATTGATATTTACACCAGTACACTTAATTCCAACTTTTGATTTGTCCAGATTGACATTTTGCATGGTGTACTCTGCATATAAATTAAATAAGGTGATGATATGCAATCTTCTTTTCCAATCTTAAGTCAATTAGCTCTTTCATGTTTGGTTCTAGCTATTGCTTCTTGGCCCACATACAGATTCCTCAGGAGACAAGTAAGATAATCGTACTCCCATCTCTTTGCAGACTTGGCACATTTTGTTGTGATCCACACAAAGGCTTAGTATAATAAATTAAACAGAAGGGGTTTTTTTCCCTGGACCTTGCTTTCTCCATAATCCATGAAGGTTAGCAATTTGGTCTCTAGTTCCTCTTCCTCTTCAAAAACCAGCCTGTTCATCTGATAGTTCTCAATTCACATACTGTTGAAACCTGGTGTTATGGGAATCTGAAGATCTTCCCTGCCCCTAGGCCCTTTGATAGGCTTAAGTGGCTCTGAGAACCTTCCCTGATTTGAAAGTATACTCTGCCCCCTAATAGGCTGAATGTGGTTACATGGAACCTGTGGCGGGAAGCTTGTTCTTCAGGAATGCCCACACTTTATTACTTTGTGAGTGGGCTGTGACTGTCTCTGATCCAGGAGAAGGCTATGTATACTGCTGATGTGAGGTTTTGCTTTGGGACTCACTTTGAGAAGAGTTGTGTGATTTGGCCAGACGAGACTCTGGGAAGCCTTTGAGCCGCTCTGGCTTTAAAAAACCCAGATGTTGGTGTTTCCCTCTCTGGTAACTGAATAGGTATGAATGTAATGGTCAGATGGTTGGAAGCCCGTTGGCTGATCTGTTTCTTTGTCTGCTTGTAACATGTGCTTGTAACTTGTGTCTCTGTTCTCTGAAGTTCAGGGTGCTGACTTTTTCCACTAAACTGGGTAAATGATATACTTTTGATAGATTAAAGTGAGATTGTTAACCCATTTTGAGTTGCTTTCCTTTAGAAAAGCAAATCTAAGAACCTGTGCTAGCAGCCATCCTGGGTATGCTAGGGTGCTTGCTGATACAACTGGTTTGCAGAGCCTTAAGCTTAACCTTGATGATGTGGGAAATGAATGCAATTATCTGATAATTTGAACATTCCTTGACATCACTCTTCCTTAGTATCAGTATATAAACTGATATTTCCCAATCCAGTGGACACTGTTGAGTTTTCCAAACATGATAGCATTTGGAGTGCAGCATCATTTTTAGACCTCTCTGTGTTAGAAGACCCAGAGTGATCTAGCTTTTAGAAAGCCACCTTCTGACCTCAGGGCATGGTGGAAAAGACAGAAATATCCCTAAAGCAGTGTAGTCAAGTGAAAAATAGGGATATTTTAAAAGTTGTACTTCCTCCTTAAATGGAGGTTTTAGAGTTCATGTTGCACACTCCAATCAGAGGGACAGAATGTGGTGATAAGGTAGGTGGTGTCCTAAACTGATGGTATCTTGAAAGATGATGAGGTTTCTGATAATGAGCTTACTGGAACATGGTGGAGAATTCAGAGATGCCCTAATGCTTAGGATAGTACTTGGCACAGAGTAGACCAGATAAGTGAAAAATGAAAATTGCTTGACTGCTATATATTATTAGAATTACTATTATATAAGTATATATTTACATAACATGCATGCATATGTGTTTGTGTGTCTATATTTTATATGTTCATATTATATATATGTATATATTTACATATCTTATTCTTGGTAAGCACTTATCAAATAGCTTGTTTTCCTCTTTCTGTTCACTTATTTCTGTCTCAGTTCATGTCTTTTTACATTTCTCTTAATTCTTCAAATTCCTTATTTCTTGTGAAGTTATTTCCATTACTTTCATTTATTCCGATTTGTGTAGCTATTCTTGAGTGATTGGACACCTAGATACACTGTATTCTTCACAGACTTCATGACCAGCTCTTCCCAGAGGTATACTGTAATAAGTACTGATACATTTATAGTGAATTGGAAATGAAATGTTTCAGGAATTTCAGTGCACCATTTGAGATCACTGGAAAACCTATAGTGGTAGACAAAACCAAGGCTTGGAAGCAGCAATCCAGACACGTTATTCTGTTGTTTTCACTAAAGAGAACTGAATAGTTGTGCCCAAAGGCAATATTTTTAGCCCCTAAAGCGTGAAGGAATCTAAAGGAATGGAAACTGTTTATTCAGAACATGAAAGGAGATGCAGAATTTTTTGATGTACCTGTGGCTGAAGTGATAGGCATGTCAAACACCTGCTCTTCAGCTGTGTTGGCCCCTTAGGCTGAACTGTGCCACTCAAGGTGTTTGAAAAATATTCTTCAGACTAATCCATCATGAAACAGCTGCCCAGATGTTTATAGCTGCCTTTTAGTAAAACTGAATCTAATTTGTTGAGGTTTATAAATGTGTATGTATGGGATCTTTTTTCCTCTTCCATTCAAGCACTAGTATTGTTTATTGTGTACTAGTTTACTATCCTTAGTGGGATTTTCCCATAAGCAGGCTCTTCCTTATGAGATTTGTAGTCCACATTTGCAGAATGCTATCAGTATTTTCCTAGACAATAACAATCTACCAGGTAGTCTGATCTAATTTTTTCTCCTCTCCTCTTTACTCTACTTTCTGGCTAAAAAATTAATATAATGGATGTGTGTCAACTTCAAAAAACCACTGGAAACAAGCTATTGCCCCATTTCACCAAATCTAGCAAGTGCTACATTGTCTTAATTAAACCCTTGAAATAATATATTGATAAATGATCGCTAGCATTTATATAGTATTTAATATATGGTAAGTACTATGCTTTAAAATTATAACTTCATTTGATTCTTACAATATCCCAGGGAGGTAGCTGCTATTATGATGACCATTTTACAGATGAGGAAAATGAGGCAGACAGCTATAAACTGATTTGGCTAGAGTCATAGCTAGTAAATGCTTGAGACCTGGTTTGAGCTCAGGTATTCCTGACTCCAGACTCAATATTCACTGTTGCACCTAGTAACCCCATGTAAACTAAATCCTATGTTACATTTTTAACTACCAAAACCTTTAAATTACTTGTATTTTTAAGAAATCATGGAGGCACCTACTGCTCATAATTAGTGAGGACAAGCTTTCAAGAAAATTCTCACATACTGCTCAAACCCTAAATTTCATATGAACTTTGGCTTAGCATTAGAGGATACCTTAGAAGTCATAGGGTGACAGCATCATTGAATTAGAGCTGGAAGGAATATCAGAGATTATCAGGTCCAACATTTTTATTTTACATATGGGGAAACTGAGACACAGAAAAGTTAAGGGACTGACTCAGTCATATAGAAATCCGTTGAGGATTCAAGGTTTATAGAATGCTTTCTCTTAATGGAAAATACTTTTTTCCCCATAGATTTTTCCCTGAATTCCTTCAGTTTTCCTCTGAATACGGGGCATTGGAGTGATATTGTTTGTTGGACATTGGGGGCTCAGGATTCACAGAATATGTATACATACATACATGTAGGATATTCACATATGCATATACACAACATTCATATATTTTTGTTATTTAGTCGTTTTCCATTATCTGACACTTCATGATACCTTTTTGGGGTTTTCTTGGCAAATATACTGAAGTGGTTTGCCATTTTCTTCTCCAGTTCATTTTACAGATAAGGAAGCTAAGGCAAATAGAGTTGAGTTTCACAGCTAGTAAGTGTCTATGGGCAGATTTGAATTGAGATCTTCCTGACTCAAGGCTTGATACTCTATCCAATGTGCCACCTAGCTGTTCCCTTAATGAATACTTATTGATTGATTGTTACTTAGTCTTAGCAATAAATATATCCCAGGTGGAGTAGGGGTGGCATATACACACAAATCATACATGTATGCATGTGACATGTGACAGACACATGTGTGGATATGTACACATAAATACATACAAATATACACATCTATTAACAAATGAGGGAAATGTATATGTCATAACACCCATATGTTAATTATTCTTTTGAGGTTGACTCTAGTGGCTGTCACAACAGAGGATGGGTAACAAGGACCAATAAAACGTAGGATAACTTTAGGTGCCTCCAAAGTTTTATAAGATGTTTATGCAAAGGTTTCAAAGTGGAGAGATCTCATTTGCTCTTATTCCTGAACCTCAAATACCCTCCACACCAAGTGTTGAGAGGAAGACTGTAACCCTATCTTCACACCAAAGCATTCCTTCCTTCCAGAGAAGCATTCTACAACTACGAAATCCTCAACACATTTTTGTTTGGAAAACACAAACACAGCCATACATTTCTGAGAGAAACAGTGTAGCATGGTGGATAGTGAGCTGACCTTAGAATCAGGAAGACCAATATTAGCCTCCACTGATCTCTGAACTCTTTCTTTTTATATCCTTATTGTTTCTTCCAATTATTTTAACATTTCATCTCATACTGATTTGCTTTGAGTCCTGCCCCAGAAACATACTAGCTGTTATCTTGGGCAATTCACATTGTAGAATATTTTCAGGTCTCCATTGATAAGAGGTGTTTCCTCACTCAGAATTCCCTATGCCAATGAAATCGCAAGTCTAGGCACATTATATACACACACAAAACACACACATATATATCGAACATACACATATGTATACATATGTATTTTAAAATTCATTTCATCTGTATAAAATTATGATTCAAGGCATAAGGAAAAAAGAAGCAGTGCAGAAACAAGACAGAAATGAATGGTAGGAGGAACAAAATATGACAGATCAGAGAAACATAGATTTGGAGGTAAAAGAGATCTCAAGGTCCCTCTAGACTAAATTCATTTTTTATAGATGAGAAAAGAGGGCCGTGTGACCTTGGGCAAGTTACTTAACCCCAACTGCCCTCCAAAAAGCAAAAAAAAAAAAAAAAAAAAAAGAGGTATTCAGGGGATCAGAAACTTGTTTAAGGCCACATAAGCAGCACAGAGGAGAAAAATAATTGAAATGCATGTCCACATAATATTGGTGGAGTCTAGAAGACTATAAAGTGGGCTTAGGCAAGAGAGAGCACAAAGAGTAGACTGATTATGGGAACATGGATTAAGAACATGGGAAAAAAAAGTGTTTCTTAGACCAGAGTCAAGAATCAGTAAGTGATAATGGGGGATATGACATCAAGGCACTTTGAACTTGATACCAAGGGAGGAAGTACAATGGACCCAGGGGCCCAAACAAGGAAGAACATTAAGTACTAGGGAGGAACCACAGTATTAATCTAAAACAAAAATAAGATGCTTAGAGGCAGAGAAGCCTTAGGTAAATTGATTGAATGGTAGAAAACTGTAACATAATTTAATCTCTATTGAATACATACATACATACATGTCTGCATGCCTATGTGTCTATACTGGTATGTATACATAGGATGAGGTGAGGCCATCTTTTGTACACATGCATATTCAATCGAATATATCCAATTCAATAAATACTTGTTAAGCACCTACTATGTGCCAGACACTGCTAAGCACTTGGTATAGAATTAATAAAAAGATAGCCCCTATCCTCAAGAAACTTACAATCTAAAAAGGGTAGATAACACACAAATGGAGATCAGAAAGAGGGGGTGATATATGTGTGTGTGTGTGTGTGTGCATGTATGTGTATGTATATATGTGTGACCATATGTATGTGTATGTGTGTATGTGTATATATACGTGTGTATATGTGTGTGTATACATATCCTGAGGGCATCCTTTGATTGCAGGGTCACTGTCAGGCACTGCCTCAAAGAATGGTGAGCGAACCTTCGTGATTGTACCGTTTGGGCTTAGCAGTAATTCAAAATGCTTCAGCAGTCCCTAAGCACAGAGGCAGGAAAACACAAGTGGCAACAAAGTCTTTGCCCAAACTGGAATCCATCAGATGATCCCACTTCAATTGTACCTCTTAAAATTCTGTGTTTCCTTCAAAATTCTGCTAATTGCCATCTTCTTAATGAATCCTTTCCTGATACTCACTTCTTTGAGATCTTTGACCCCTTCAGCCCTTAAAGAAAAAATAGCATTTATATAATGTTGTAAGTTTCGCACTTTACAAATATTATCTCATCTTATCCTCAACAACTCCAGGAGACAGGTGCTATTATTCCCCCCATTTTACAGATGAGGGGTCCTGCTGCTTTCCTACTAATTTCTACAATATCAGCATACTGCAAGATGGAGTTAACTTGGAAATTCACATCTCTTCAGCACTGCCTGCCGCTGGGGTCCTTCACTCCCTCCTACAGATTGGAGAGTGTGGAATATGGACATTGGAAAGCTCCTCCCAGAGTCTCCACTATTTAAGAAAGGACCCAAGGGAATTCTCCCAGGCTGCATGACTTCATCTGTGGACTTATGCCTCCAACCTTTATCTTTAGCTTGTTTCCTCACTTTGCCTTGTTTTTCCTAGATTTTCTTTCTTCCCACTTCAGAATCCACTGGAACTGTGGGAGAAGCCCTTTTCCCACTAGCATATGGGTCCTGGGAAGCATTTGAGAAAGTTTAAGAGAGAGATGATAAGACAAGAATGGTTTTGAAATGAAAATTCTGCTGAATTTGACTGACCAGTGTTGAGAAGAATATTAGGGGGAGTTCAGAGTCTCCTGTGGAGGGGGAGGGAAGAAGGAAGGTAGATAGCTCCCAGTTAGAGGTGAATGCTGAAACCATGTGACTGACAAGTGACTATCACTAGAAATATGTCTCAAGGCTCAAGGCAGGGCAACAGGTTAACATATTGTTGAAGGATTAACTATTCATTAGTTATTTGTTTGACAGATTTTAGAGGAAAAAATACCCCAAACATTCACCTCCCTATGATTCATTTCATTTCTGTTTCACTCATCAACTCCTTTTCACACTAGATCTCTGAAGTGTTTCAGATCTTTCATAGCCTTTTTGACAATACAAATAGATGGGGAAATACTGAGGCTTATATGAATTCTTTGTAGAAATTGTGAGGTTTTATCATATCTTTACTGGATGAAAGATGAAATCTCAAAGGTCAAAAGTCATGAAAGCACACACCCCTCTATGATACTATGATTTTACTATATCACTCCAAAATATATGAAATGGAAATATAGTAATGCTAATAAAATAATGTTTTATTATTTAAACTAAAATGAATATTTAAAATCAATTGACTACATACTTAAAGTTTGCAAAACATTTTACATAGATTATTTCATTTAAATTTCAAAAAAAGGCCCTATGTTATCTAGAGTATTACTACTTCCATTTTACAGATGAGTAAATAGAGGCTCTGACATACCAAGTGAGGATTTAAAGTAGGATACTATGTTTTGCTAGCTGATGTAGTAGATGGAGTCTAGTAGACCAGACCCAAAGTTAGGAAGATGAGATTTCAAATTCAATCTCAGACAACTTTCTAGGTGTATGATCCTGGGCAAATCACATAATCCAGCGTGCCTTCCTTTCTTCATCTGTGAAATGAGTTAGAGGACATAACAAAGAACTCCAATATGTTTGCTGAGAAAGCCCCAAATGGGGTCACAAAGAGGAAGATGCAACTGAAATGACTCAGCTACCTCTACCACCACCACCGCAAGTAATGCTTTAGGATTTCAAACTCTACTCTTTCATAGCAAACTTTTGTATTTTTTAAAATACAAAAATTTAAAATAGTAAAAAATAAAATAGTATTCTATTCTATTCTATTTGATTCAATTTTATTATTTTTAAAAAGTTAAAATAGTATATTATTTTTAACATTAAAGAAATTACTGCTGGATTCACAAGGGAGAGAGTGCTGTTACTATTCTTTTTTCCATTAAGGGGCTGCCTACTTAGGACACATTGACATAGTTTGTGCTAGATTTAATCTTAGGTGACACTGGCCTGTAATAGGGTGGGGAGGAATCTCTTTTATCACACTTTTCACTACTTTAGTGAGGAAAAAAATTGCTTAAGAGAAAATTGCCAGGGAAAATTTGCTTAAGGCTTAGATTGTTGGTCCACCCAAAGGCTCAGGTGAGGCAATCTTTTGTATATGAGAATATCTAATCCAATATATCCAGTCCAATAAACATTTATTAATCACTTCTGTGCCAGGCACTGTGCTTATCACTGGGTATACAATTTATAAAATTATAGTCCCTGCCCTCAAGAAATTTAAAGAAGGAGACAACATACAAAAGGAGACGAAAGAGGGAATACCAAGGGGTACCCAGCTCAGAAGCATCTCCCTCAAATGGTGAATAAAGAGGTACTTATATATGATAGAAATCAGGTATGGGAATGATATTTTTTCCTGACACACAAAGGAAATATTTTAATACAAAATAATCTCAGAATTGTGTATTGACTTGTTGACTAAAGATAGGATTGAAAAAAGTTTATAACTACTATTATAATCTTTCTGGAGGCTGATACCTAAATGTCATGGGAACGTAAAACTGTTTGTGGGCTCACTGGTCAGGTCTTTTCCATTTCACATTGGCTCTATATTGTTCAAGCAACTTTTGGCATGTGTCTGCTGGCCAGGATTGAGCCAATTCTCCTGTCACATTATGTCAAACCTAGATTATCTTTTCTGATCAAGAAGCTTTCTTTACCATCAGCCAGCTCTACTCATTGGACCCAAAACATCTTGACCTCCATGGTCACCTCCAAACCTAAACACATATGCTTGGAGACTGATGTTTTGTCCCCTACTCAGGAAAAAATGCACAAAGAGGAAAAAAGCAACCAGGGATACAGGCAGTCACCTGGTTGTATCAATACAATGAAAGATAGAAGGTATGGTGGGTTGTGGGGGAAGAGCATTACTTATTATTCCTCCTAACCCCTTCATGGCAGTCTAGAGACAGAACACATTAGTTGCCATATGGGGAGGTTGAAGCAAAAGAGTGAGCCTGAAAGTGTCTTCTTTAGATTATGGAATATTCTGCCCCCTAGTCCCAACATCTAACCCATTCCAATCCAACCCCCTGAAGTCATATGGCAGAGAGAAAGGAGGACTAGGAATCAGCTCACAGTTTGTGACATTATACTGAAATTACAAGTCATTTCATTACTGCATCACCACATGGCTCAGATCAGTCAAGAATTGTGTCCTTGTTGACATGCTCAAATACTGAGACACATGTGTAATCAGCCAGAGGCAGGCAGGGAAAGATATACATATACATACATACACAAACACAGATATATACAAAAAGCACATTTATATGTGCAGCACCTATGGTAATATATATGTAAATTCTATATATTTATGCATATAAAGACTATATAGAGAGAGGCTACTATATGGTATATACTTCAAAATAAATATCCCCTGAAAATTTCTCTGTTAAAAACTGATGAAAAGCTGAAAAGAGTAATTAGATATCTCTGTAGAACTATTTAGAACAATGCTAACCAAAATAGACCCGTAAATATTTTTTGCCTTGCTGAAAGACTGAACTATAAATCAAATTCAAAGGCTCAGGGACTCCACTGTTTACTTCAAATCTGTTTCAGCAGCTTACAATTCAAGTTTGGATGAGAATGGGTTGACTTGGTCTATTGTATAAATGACTAATTGAAGTGATTCCTCAAGGCATCTGATATTTAGCTTTAATGTCAGTAAGTCCCAAATTTAGGCTACAATTATAAATAAAACCATTTTCATGATAATATCAAAAGCACAGAAGATAGAATAATAATTCACAAATAAGGAATCATAAAAACATTAACCAGCAAAACCTTGAATTCAAAATAAATACATTTCCTCCCAAAATATAAAATATTCAGCAGAACACCCTACAGAAACCTTGAATGATACTAATTCAGAAAAGAAAATTGTATTACTAGAAAGGAACAATTGCAGATGGTTGAAGGAAAAGGGAGAGATACCACATTGTCCCAGATAAATTTGCAAGAAAATACTACCAAAGGTTTAAATAACCAATAATATTTATAATACAAAAATTATTCTGAAAAACTGAGAAAAAAAACACTTAACCAAGTTTCTTTTTACAATACAAATGTAGCCCTACATAAGCCAGGGAAGGATGAAGCAAAAAAAGAGATTTATATAACAATAATAATAATAATAATAAATAGCTATAAGAATAATAATTGGCTACTATTTATATAGTATCCATTATATTCAAAGTCCTTTACTAAGCACTTTACAAATTTTGTCTCATCTGATTCTCACAACAACCCTAGGAGGTAGCTGTTATTATTATCTCCATTTAACAGTTGAGGAAACTGAGGCAAAGGTTAAATGGCTTGCCTAAAGCCACACAGTGTGTCTGAATCCACTTTCATCTTTGTATCCTCAATACCTAGCATATTTAATAAATGTTTGTTGAAGGAACATTGAATGAAATGTGGACCACATTTTCCCACCATCACTCAACTTTGAACCAAAGAGACCCATAACCTCTAGTGAAACGTGGCCATGTAGCAATTTAATGTAGTAGCTAGAATTATTGCTTGACAAGAGGACAACTTAAGCGCATGGGATGATGGTGAGAAAGATTAATTTTCTTTATGTCAAGTGTACACATTTCCCCAGCAAAGAATGGCTACTTTTATTGTCTAGCAAATGTCTTACAAATACAAGAGCTTTTAACATTATAAATCATCAAGGAATCAAAGATGAAGGCATTTCAAGAGGACATCTCTCCTAGCAAAAGACTATCTTTCCTTTATCTTACAGTTTCTATGGACAATAATGTTAAAGAGCCTATTATCAAGTACAATGAGGCTAAAAGTTCTACTGCATCCTTGTTTCCTCAGTAAATGGGTTACCTCTGAAGATTTATGGGAGGGACTGAAGTAATAAAGTCATCCTTATCCCAGGCCTCCAATAGACTCATTTTAGCCATAGTCCCTCTGCCAGTATTTCTTGAGTTTATATTTGAGAATACAAACTGTAAGAGAAGGGCGAATTCAGGGTTTGCATTTATGTGTGAAATCTGTCCTAAGGGATTTTGAAGAAAAGTTGTAGTGAAATCTGAATGATTCTTGAAGGTTTTTCCTAAGATCATAGAATCATAGATTTAGTGCTGTGTGGATTCTTAAGAGTCCCCTAGTCCAATACTCTGATTTTAAAATTAAGGAAAGAGAGGTCCATAGTAGTAAACTTGACTGGTCCAAGATTATACAGATCAAGACAAAGGGCATTAAAGAAGTGTTTGTTATGTGCCAGGTTCTGTCCTAAGCACTGGAAATACAAATAGGAACAGAAAGTCAGACATTGCCCTCAAGGAATTTACATTCTATTCAAGGCAACTACAATGAAGGTAAAAATGAAAAAGACTATTATAGAGAAAGTCTAGAGTCAGAAGCACAGCCTAGAGAGAAATGAAGATATAGCTGGCCTGGGCATTCTCCTTAGAATGGAAATGTGGAGAATAACTAGTCAATTAGAGGAAGAGGCTGTAAGGGGGCAGAGGGTACTTCAAGTGTGAGAAGCTCTGGGATAGAGTGAACTTTAATAGTGAAGGGATTTCTGTGGCCTGAATGGTTTAAAAAAAAGTAGCAAGTGTCAGGAGTGCAGCCTAAGGTCCCTCAGATAGTGACAGAGAAGTGGGATCCTTATATTATTTGATTTGGTGTGACTTAATAATAAGTTATATTTATTCTGAGTCTAAAATAACTTTATTTTTCTCTTTCAAGAAAATAAAACCTAAAATCATTGTTCACCTTATAGCTATGAACATAGAGAACAGAATCAAGTAAGAGCCTAGGCAGGTGCCAGGTGTGGCCAAGAAGGATGGTCATTTTGGAAAATCAAGGAGTGGAGGTCATGTCATTTATTTTTTGTTTTTGCTTTATGCTTTCCCTAGAAGACAAGAAAGGATTCTTCTAAGGCTGCCATGAACTGAAAATGGAGGAAGAAAGTTGAACTCCACTTTTTCTCTCCCAAGAATGTCTGCTCTTAGCCCATGAAATTCAGAGTGTAAATCTAAAGCCTAGTTGATGGCCTCATGTTATGCTCATCATTATCACTGGCCTGATAAGGTAGGAATATGTAGGGACAACTCTCTCTTACGAAAAGAAAAGAAAAAGGAGGGTAACCGGAGGTGAGGGGATAAATCTCCAGCACAAAATATTGTCAGGAGCTCTTCTCCTGGAACTTCCAGCCTGGAGGAAGAATTCAATTTTGAGCTTGATCGATCATAGTTCACCTGTTTTATTACAGAGTTGAAGTGCCTCCTCAATTCATTTGTTGCTGAGCAAGGTCTGTTATGAATTCAGACTTGGCTCATAAAAGCACCATAATAAAAGCCCAGCTTTGATGTCCAATCCCAGCACATAAAATCTCCAAATATGCTGTTACCAAGGTGAGTGCAGGAATGGTTTGGGTTAACATCTAAACAGTTACAAATGTCAGAGGCTTGGAGGGATTGAAACCCAATTGGAAATTCCACTGTAGCCAGGTGTCTGGTTTAAATTTAAAGAAATGAAAATACTGAATGTGCTTTATGGAGCTGTTCTATGCAAAATTACATCCGTACACATTTGAAGCACATTGGACTTCACACTTCTATTTGAAACCGGTGGGACCTTAGCAATTGCTATGTAGCACAGAGAAGACCTTTCTCAGTGGCAATTCTCCCAATGCCAAGTTCTGCCTGGGGAAAATGAAATCCCAGCTACGGGGCACCTAATATGGTTGTCAACATATGAGTTTAGTTATGTCCCTTCAAAGGCCATGTAACGAAATCCCTCCAAAGGAATTCACCAGTAGCTGCTGTGTGGTACACCTAAATAAATGGCCACCTTCCTTGAGCTGACATGCTTAAAGCAATGTCCACTTGGGGGACACTATATCCAGTAGAAAAGTCGGCCTTTGCTTAAGTAATAGATGTGGGAATGCATAGAATAGGCACCAATGTGCCAGGACAAGTACTTCTGCTCTATACTAGGCAAATAGTCAGTCCTCAAGTACTTATTAGGCACTTACTGGGTGCCAAGCACTGTGCTAAGTGTTAGAGATGCAAAGGATAAAAAAGCTAAAACAGTTTTTGCCCTCAAGGACCTCACATTCTAATGGGACAAGTAATCTGAGAGAGGAAGGAACCAGAAGCCTAGGGGACAGAGAAAACCTTCAGAAGGTGAATCGTAAGCTGAACCTTAAAGAAAGCCCAGGAAATCAGAAGCCAAGGGTCTGAGAAGTTGTGGGAAAGAACCAGTGCAAAGAATTAAAAATGGGAGACAGCTTATCATGGGGTGGGTTGGTTACACAGTGAATAAAGTCCTGAGTCTAGAGTTAGAAGGACTTGAATTCAAGTTTAGCCTCAAACCCTTATTAGCTGTGTGACCCTACTCAAGTCAATAGACCTCTGTTTACCTTAGTTTCTTTAGCTGTAAAATGGGGGTGATAAAACAATAGTACCAACTCCCAAGGTTGTTGTAAGGATTGACTGGGATAATATTTGTAAAACATTTAGCATAGTACCCTATATATACTAGGCACTTAATGAAACCTTGTTTCCTTCCTTCCTTTCTCCCTTTTCCCCCTCCTTCTCTTCTCTCTTTTTTTGTCTTTTTCTTCCTCTTTCCCTCCTTCTTTTTTCCTTCCTTTCTTCTTCCTTTCTCCCACTCCTTCCCTTCCTCTCTCTTTTTATCTTTCCCTCCCTTCCTTATTTCCTCCCTTCCTTCCTCCCTTCCTTCCTCCCTTCCTTCCTCCCTTCCTTCCTCCCTTCCTTCCTTCCTCCCTCCATCCCTGTCTACCTTCTTTCCTTCCTCCCTCCCTCCCTGTCTACCTTCTTTCCTTCCTCCCTTCCTTCCTTCCTTCTTTCCTTCCTGCCTTCCTTCTTTCCTTCCTTCCTCCCTCCCTCTCTTCCTTCTTTCCTTCCTTCCTCCCTTCCTCCCTTCCTTCCTTCGTTCCTTCCTTCCTTCCTTCCTTCCTTCCTTCCTTCCTTCTTTAAATAAACTGCAGATGGGCCCATGTAGCTGTATCTTAAAATACATAGAAGGAAATAAAGCATAAGAAGGCTGAAAAGCTGGAAAGGGGTCAGTTGTGAAGAGCTTTAAAAGCCAAAGGGAGGATGTTACATTTGATCCTAACGGTAACAGGAAACCAGTGAATTCTACTGAGTAGGGGAATTGAATGACCTGATGCTTTAAAAACATACTTATTGTAAGGAAAAGAAGGAAAAAGGGGAACGATCATATTAAATGCCTACTATGGGCCATACCTTTTCCTCTACTCTTTTAATTAAATGGACAATTAGGTTTTTAAATGCAAAAGGAGTATATGTGAATCATGTACCAACAGAACTGAATGAACTATAACTTTGTGGGAAAAGATCAATGGAGAATATATATTCAAATGGCTGATTGCAGGAAAAACAGAAAAATGTTAGGTACGAAACAGTATCACTATTGTGCAGTACTGAATTTGTTCCTCCCAAGTACTGTGATTTAGAAAAGATAGCCACAAGACTGCCCAGAGTGGAGTAGCCTCAATGCTGGGGGTCCTTCAAACTCATAGTAGTATCATTTAAAGAAAATAGAGTAATTTATTCTAGAGAAGACTTTGTGTTCTTATTCTCCAGCCTTCCAGCTTAGCATTTGAAGAACTGTCAGGTAGAAGACAAATTAAATTTAATACAGAAGCACTTGGACCAATGAGTAGATGTCATAAAGAGGCAGATTATTGACTCAGTCTAAAGAAGAAATTGTTAACAACTAGGGTTGTGGGAGGAAAAATGGAACAAGCTATCTGGATAAATTGTGAGTTCCCCCTGCTGACAGTAATCAAGTAGAGATTGAATAGCCACTTAGAGATGTTTCAGGGATGAATCACCTTTCAGGATTAGATGGTCCTTGAGGTACCCTGAAATTCTATGGTTCTCTGTACCTGTAATTGTTTGATTAGCTCCAAGTAAGGTCTTATAAATGTGTGTATAGCAGAAGAAAAGAAGCTAGGACATATGACTAAAAAGTGAATTTGGAAGCAATGTGGTATAGTGCAGAGAAAGCCAGATCAAAATAACAGATATAGGAAAAAGTCAGGGAGCAGGGCAGAAGACCTGTACTGAAATCTTACCTTTGCCATTTACTACTTCAGTGACTGTGCAGAAAATTAAGCATCACTTACCTAGAAAGACATGAACCTATGGCTAGAATCATACACCAAAATTTAGTCACTTTAAAAAAAATAAACTAACAGACAACATATCTCTGTCCAGCACTC
The DNA here is from genome assembly GCA_028646575.1 of Pseudocheirus occidentalis. NCBI lineage: Eukaryota > Metazoa > Chordata > Mammalia > Diprotodontia > Pseudocheiridae > Pseudocheirus > Pseudocheirus occidentalis. Next base: position 326,477,136 of record CM053593.1, on the reverse strand, counting down.
ACAAACCCCTGTGTATTCTTGAGAATTACCTGCAAAATCTGTACTGGGACTGAAGTGTCATTATGATCAGCAATGGTGCTCAAAATTGCCTGGTAATAATATTGAGCCATAAAAATCTAACAACAAGGTTTTTATTAGATAGGGCATTTAACATACTTAGATCTTCAAACCAGATAAAATGAAAAGCTCTCACAATATAGAAATCCAGAGGAAGAAATGAAAGCCATTCCTAAGCAACATATCTGCAACTAAAGATACTTACAGTAAGTCTACAGAAGATGAGATTACTTGCTAATATGCTTATTCAATTACAAAAAAGCCCCTGTATCTGCCTGTGTAATAGTCTACAAAACATTAGAGATGAAAGAAAATAGCAGGGCAGTGACATGTTCTTAGATTATTTCTATCTGGGCTCCAACCAGCCAGATGAGAACAAGACAATAATGGCATGGAAAAGGTACTTTAAAGAACTTTATTTACAGTACATTACATGATTCTCCCAACAACTTGGTGAGTTAATTTCTATACCACTTATTATTAACATTTTATGGAGAGGAAATTTGAGGCTGAGGCTAAATGATTTGTACATGATCATACAGAAAATGATAAAAGTGACAGGAGTTAACTCATATTTGCTGACTCGACTCTTTTTGTGTCACTTCATCATCATTGCAATTGAAGTTTAAATGCAACATTGAATTCTGAGGTTTATTTCATTTTTTAACTCTTTCATGGGTCACTGTGACCAAAAGGTCATTAACTACTCTACAATTTTCTAGAAATGAGTGTCTCATGAAATTCATTAGGTCTTTCTTTGGAAAACAGTACAAGCTATCTAGAGGACTGTTCAAAGAATAAAACAAAAAAAACCATCTTTTTTAGTTTGTTAGGCTTTGAAAGATCTTACACTCCAGTGGCATAGCATTCAAGTGCTCAGAATCACTTCCATGACATCTTGAGACATAGGAGTAGGATTTTTGTGTATGAAAGTTACAGGTGGTAGTGTTTATTTGCGAGTATTTAGAATCATAGAACTGAAAAGTTGCAAGGGGGATCAGATGTCACCTATACACTCTAGATGCCCTAATCTACTTGAAATAGGTCTCCTTTATACAAAATACCTGAGAAATAGTAATGGGAAACTCAACTTTTAGATCACTCTAAATTATTTTTTTTTTATTTTTTGCTTTTTGGAGGGGGGAAGGCAGGGCAATTGGGATGAAGTGACTTGCCCAAGGTTACATGACTAGTAAGTGTTAAGTGACTGAGGCCACATTTGGACTCAGGTCCTCCTGACTCCAGGGCTGGTGCTCTATTCACCTCACCACCTAGCCACCCCGATCTTCCTAATTATTAGGAAGTTTTTCTTTAAATCTGTCTCTTCATAACTTCCACTTCTTCATCCTAGCTTGGGTCCAAACGAAAAAAAAGTATAATCCCTCTTCCATATGACAACCTTTCAGATATTTAAAGGCAATTACTGTTTTACCTGTCTTCTATTCTCCAGGTTAAATATGCTCAGTTCCTTCAGTAAATTGTCTTACAGAATGGTTTTCAGTCCCTTCACCATCCTAGTTTTCCTCCCCCAGCATGGTCTAGTAATAACATAACAATACTTGTCTGTCTGTGTATCTATCTATCTATCTATCTATCTATCTATCTATCTATCTATCTATCTATCTATCTCTTCTTCCTTCCTTCCTTCCTTCCTTCCTTCTTCCTCCCTCCCTCCTTTTCTTTCTTTCTTTCTTTCTTTCTTTCTTTCTTTCTTTCTTTCTTTCTTTCTTTCTTTCTTTCTTTCTTTCTTTCTTTCTACATCTGATAATATCATTTCACTCTTCATGAAATTTCAGTGGTTTCCCATACCCTTTGGGTAAAAATACAAATGATTCTGCCATTAAAACATCTTGCCATCTGGCTGCAGCCTCTTTTTCCAGACTAAATATATGATATGCCTTCTCATACCTCTAGGATCCAGTAGAACTGGCCTGATGACTGTTCTGCATACATGACATCCCATTTTCCACCTTGGTGTCACTGTACAGCCTATCTCCCAAGCCTAGAATGCTCTCATTCCTCACTTCTTCCTCTTGGAGTGCCTTAAGCTAGATACCTTAAAGCTCAATTTAAAGACTACCTCTTTCAAGAGTCCTTTTCTGAGCCCCCTGGTTATTAGTGCTTCCCCAACTACTGTGTATATTTATATCTATCTATAGATCAATAGCTTTGTCTGTATCTATCCATATCCTATATTTCTTTACTTTTGAGCATGCTGTCATCCTTTAATAGAATGTAAGCTTCTTGGGACAAGACTATTTGAAGTGTATCCTTATTAACAACAACAGTGGAATATAGTAGGTGCTTAATAAATGCTTATTGTTTATGTCATTGATAAAATATGGGCATACAATACTCCAGGTATGGATTAACCAGAGCAGAGTATAATGGGATTCAACTCCTTTTTTAGGACTTTATGATTCTAGGAGTACAACCAAAGGTTGCATTCATCTTTTTGGTTATTATATCACACCACATTACCTTGAGATTATCATCTTCTAAAGCCTTCAGGTCCTTTTCATGTGTTCTGTCAAGGAGACACATATCCTCTATTTTGAACATGATTCTTAGAGTCCAAGTAGATTACTTCACAAACTTCTCTGTTAAAATTCATCTTATATTGAAGTGGCTAGGTGGCACAGTGAATAGAGCACCAGACCTGGAGTCAGGAGGACCCAAGTTCAAATCCATCCTCAGACACTTAACACACACACACACACACACACACACACAAAATGGCCATGTGACCTTGGGCAAGTCACTTAACCCCAACTGCCCTACCTGCCCCCCTCCAAAAAGCAAAAAAAAAATTCATCTTATAACATTTGACCTGTTCCTCTTGGCTGTGGTGGCCTTGATTGGAGGCACTATCAGTCACTGGAAGGCCACTGAATTTGCAGTACTGAATTTGACTTTTTAAAATCTGAGTTTGAATTCTGGCTCAGCCATCTTTGTGATCTTTGGCAAGTTACTTAATTTCTGTGCCTCACTATTCTTATCTATAAAATGAAGGGTCAAACCCAATCACCTCTAAGACCCATGATTCTAAGACCTATAAATATGATTATGTGATGGGCACTAAATTCACTTTCATTTGATAAGGCATAATCTTGTTCTGATCTGATAAACATTTTTTGTTCTAGCTGTTCACTCCCTGTATTTCACCAGACCAAATCACTTAGTACATAAAATAACATTTTCTTCAAATGAAGTCCATTTACCAGAAATGATGTAATGAAATGAGATGCATATCTAGTCTTTAAAAATATTTTTCCAGAATAAAATAATATTTTTCTCAGAAAAAGATGCAGTCTATCTACCAAAAACAATATATGAAATAAGATGCAGATCTAGTTTTTAAAAATATTTTTCTAGAATATGAAAATTACTATTTTCAGAATCTTTGGTTGAAAAATTTTGTTTCAAGAGAATAATTCCCTTTCACCCCTTACCCCCAAACTCCATACATAGGGAGTAAACTAGACCAAATTCACTGTCCTACAAAGATTAAGAAGCAGAAGAAATAGGGGGGTGTTTAGAAAGATAACTGGGGATATTAATAAAATAAATTAATACATTTTCTCTAATAATTTTAAGTAGGCTAAGAATTTTGACTCTAAGAAAGGTACTTTAAACCAAAATAGCCCAGGGACTGTGTACAAGCTTAGAGGAGATTTGGAAATCCAGAGCAAGATAAGTCAGAGCAAGGGTCAAAAGTTTCTCTCCAAAATAAACTCTTATGAATTACATTAAATAGCAATTGTTAGTAACCAAGTTTTAGTGAAGGTACTAAATTTTGCCCAAGTGATCTTTTTTTGTTATTCTTTCTCACCCAACAGGAATTTTCCCAAAGTCTCTACTACAGTAATCTGGTGACAGAAACATGATTGAGGTTGATGGCTCTTCTATGTGTCAACTTCTTCCCTGAGTCTTTCTTCTCTTTCAGAAACTAAAAGAGAATCTATCACCATGTCTTCTCTCTTGAAGCTGGAAGTCTAACGACCAGGTCCTCTTCTTTCTCAAACTCTAACCATCTACTTCACTCAAGTTGACCTGGACCATTGAGTAATCAGTCTCCACAAATTAGGAGAGTCTTATGCAAATAGACCATCTATTACATCTTTAAATCATATTTTAATTAATATCATTCTATAAGAAATACATAAATATTAGTGATGGGTAACACCTCAAACTTTTATCAACACCTTAGATTGGTACCAGTTAAAAGGAATGAAAAAAGGTTAAGTAAGATCCTCTGGAGTGGAGAAAGGAACATTGAGAAAGATGGCGCACTGAGCACAAACTTTACCTATGTATCAGTTTTGTTTGAATTAAACAGCAGCCACAACAGCCTCAGAGTCTCTAATGTCTGGCAAAGTTAGCAATTATAACAAGACTCAACCACTTCATTGCCAAGGTGTCTTCAGGCAAAAATGGCACCAGCGTCTTCCCCCTCACTCACATACCAAATGCTTTTTCAGCCTGTTTCCTTATTAATCTCTTAATATCTCTGGGTAGAAAATGAAAATATCTAAAATATGATCTCAATATGTTTGTATTGCGGAAAATTATTATTAGTCACAAACATTCTCACAAGCTCTACCTTTACTAGGTCTGAAATGGGAAAAAAAATCTTTACTGTGTTTTGGCTTTCCCTCTTTTGATTCTGTGTATTCACAGACAGATAAACTTACAGTATAGACATATAGTTTTTAATAATTTAAAAATAGAATAGAATTGTGAGTAAACAAAGAAATAAATCTCTAAATACTGCTTGCTTTGACTGTAGCTAAGAAAAGTCAAATGGCTTTTTTGCCCTTAATAGCATGACTCTTCACATTGGATCAAAAGGGAAATAGAAACTGTGAAGTCAGGGAAATAATGAGTGACTCATCTACTCCGAGAATGGAGGCAAAAGAAGAG
>CM053593.1:326437712-326471656 GCA_028646575.1 Pseudocheirus occidentalis | reverse complement strand
CTATGGTTTCTGAATAAAGACCTTGGTTCTGCCTTCCATGTGGAGAGTTTGCTACATTTTGTGATCCAAAACTATACCAGCATATTCATAACCATCATGGGTGTTGTGAATATCTCATTATTGATACACTTGCTAATGCACAAAGTATGGTGGCTTTGCCAGATCTTCCTCTCACCCGCTCCTGCTCCCTTCATTGATTCTATGCTGTTTTTTACCATGTCTAATCAGTACCACAGATACAGTCTTCTCTTCCTCATATCCACCATCCTCTCTTTTCCTTTTCTTACGTGTGTTGGGACCTGGACATAAATGGATATCAATGACCATTAAGGATTCTGTAAGCAGTGCTCTTTCTTCCCTTCTCTGCCTCATTTTTACTTCTCTAGAGAAGTAAATTCAAGATCAAAGGCCATGGGCTGAGATAGAGCTAGGTAATATTTGTCTGCCCTCCAGAGGACTTCTATGAACCAGCAGATCTACAGGTGAGCCAATCATTCAGGATTCTATAATAGAAAAGAGGGCTCACTATATATTCTTAAGTGGAGGGGTGATTGAAGTAAGTTTTTTTTTTTAAGAAAATCTGGTCCAGCACCAGTACATAAGAAAGGCTAGTGGGTAAAAGGCAAGAGGCAGGGGGTTCATTTAGGAAGCTACAGTAGTGTTCTGCCCTGCATACTGTTGTTGGACTAGACTTTCTTTAAAAATAGAATCCTAAATGAATATTCACAGTGCGGCAACTGAAAAATCATGGCATTCTATAACCATGACGACTCACAATCATAGTAGTAGTAGTAGTAGTAGTAGTAGTAGTGCTATACATATGTACATAGGTATATGTATGTATATAAATTTATATGATGCAAACAGAGCTTAAATGACTTGTCCAGAGTCATATAGTGTCTGAGGTAGGATTAGACCTCAGGTCACCTTGAATCCAAGTCCAGCATTTTCTTGACTGACCATGTTTATTATATATAATATGCATACATATGCATATCACATGCATACAACAACCTACACTGGCCACCCTAATAATATATGATATCTATGTCATATGCATACAACAACCTACATTCACAGATACATATATACACATTACACCTGTGATTTCAGTATATGAGCTAGGTGAGAAACTCCTACCAATCTAAATTGGTATCTTCTCTTTAAGTTGTAACTTATGCAATCAGCACAGTGCTTAACACAATGCCCATCACATAAAAGGTACTAAAAAAATGCCCACTCCCTTGTTTCATTCTTTCCCCACCAAGTCATCCAGCCACTGTGTGTCAGAGACAGGATTTGAACACAGCTCTTCCTGACTACAAAAGTCAGCTCTCTCTAAACTAAGCCATAATTTCTCTCTCTCTCTCTCTCTCTCTCTCTCTCTCTCTCTCTCTCTCTCTCTCTCTCTCTCTCTCTCTCTCTCTCTCTCTCTCCCCTCTCCCTCTCTCTCTCTCCCTCTCTCTCTCTTGTTCTCCTCCTCCTCCACCTCCTCCTTTGTCTTCTTCATCTTCTCCTTTCTTCTTCCCCTCCTTCCCTCTGTCTCTTCTCTCTCTTCTCTTTGTCCTCTCTTTCTCTCAGTATATACACATATGTGTTACACACATATACATATATGTTATACACACATATTCTTTAATGTTCAAATCTGTGACTTCATTGAGAGAGTGAACTCCCAAAGAGGCAGCTCCTAACCAGCAAAGTTCATCAACTGCTCACCAACTTACAGTACTAGAAAATTTCTTGTAGCTTATGATATGTGTTAGAAACTGGATTCAAGCCCAGATCTTAAGACATCATTAGCATTCCTTGAATATCTATTATACTTTTAATTGGTACCACTATAACTTCAACTTTATTTCTCCATATGTTTTAGTTTTTCCTCCCTAACTGGACTGTCAATTCTTCAAGGCCAATTGGCATATCTACAAAGTTACCAGTGAGCCCTGTGTAGTGGTGTGCAAAGAATAAGATTTCACTAAATGCTTGATTATATATTAGCGTACCCCTAATGCAAGGATTAAAATACTGTTCACATTGCTACATGAAGAAATTACTCTTAACCTGGTATATTTCACTAGCTCTAATAATTTGTCCTGTTTTCTTATAATAGGAATTAGTTTTCTTTAAAAGGTATCAATGCTGTCCCTGGGACTTGATAAGCTCATGCTTCCCCAATGCAGCTTCTTAGTCACCTAAAGCATGTAAAGTCCTACTGACATGGGGTTGAGATCCCTCCCCCTTGGTAGATTTCTGAAGATCATGTTGGTTATCTTCTCCCTGTTTCTATAGAAGCTAAGTGCCACTCTTTCCTTGTGGGTCCTGCTATTCATAACCTCATTTTGTGAACTATTCAATGGGTTGGGAGTAGCTCCTCATTTCTCCAAATCCAATCTTAACTAGTGGAGTGAAGGCATAACACTACCCCATCGCCAACACTTTTTGAGTCACTGAAGAAGGATTATTTTTGCAGTTATTCTTAGTTAGGAAAGAGTTAAGAATTCAGGAATGTGAAAGTACTATTGGAATGATATATCTTTGCTCACTCTTCATGACAGCTTTGCCTGTTATTTATGGGAATTGGGAAATGGTGGCATTCTATAAGGTCACCTGCGAAACATCTGGCATCCGTTTAAAAAAATAGTTCATCAAAGGAGTTATAATTTATCTACCTACTTATGGCATAGGTCAGAAAACATTTGGTTGTCAATATGCTAGGCAGATTTATGAAATTCTATGGGTGGAAAAAAGGAATAAAGAATGATAGTTCATATGGGCACAGAGCAAAAACAATTCTCACTGAGCATCATCAGAAGTAGTAAAAGGACTTGTGGTGGTGAGTTATTATATTTTTTTTCTTCTCAGGGACCCAGAGCCAGCAGATTTGAATTCCATAGTAATCATATTTTCCTCCTTGTTACTTCCCATTAATTATAACACATTGAATCAAAGTTCATTCAACATTCTTTGGACCCCAAGGAGAAAGCACAACAAAGGAACGCCTTCTCACCCCTAGAAACCTGCCAGCAGAGATTAGTTGTGATATATGATTTACGCCCTTTGGGGATTTGCATACTTGATATCACAAATATTGCTGAGGACTGTTGTTTCTGTAATATATTAGAAAGAATGACAAGGAGAGAATGAAATCAGTCTCTACAAAGGAGAAAGGAAAAGCTCCCCATCAGAATGCTAGGGCAAATCCTCACCTTTGACAAACTCATTTCTGTCAAGGGGATTGAATGAGTGGCACTAATTTCATGACAGGAAATGACTTTAAATGAAACATAGATTACAAAATGCATGTTTTTTTTTCAAATATGATTGACTAGTACATGGGCCAGAGTTCAACAGGAGTGCTTCACCTACAGCACCCTCAAGATTGCTGGGGCCTATGGTAGAGACTTTTTTATTTGATTTAGATGAAAACAACATCTTTTGAAGATATTGATGATAATTGTTACTGATAGGAAAAATTATCAAGTAAATCCCATGAAGACTAGTCATCAGCAATATTAAGTGATCGAGTAAAAATGAGACTTTCGAAGTTGTTCTCCTCTGACACATAGGCATTTCATGATGCTAAAATAAATTTTTCTTGACTCGTGGCTCTAAGAAGTGATTAGTTCAAATTATGACTTCTGTCAAGTGGGGCCATGTTTTGAAGTCACACTATATATTTCTGCTGGGCTAGAACCAATGACATGTTTAAAATAATCATAACTTTGGATAGTGCGAATTTAAATAATTCAGCTACTTTAAGGGAGTAATTATTCATACTAATGAGGATCCAGATATAATGGCATCTTTATGCTGCTCCTTAAAGGAAAAATAAAAGTTAAACTATAAAAATAAATGTAGGTATATGCCAAAATATTGAAGCCCTAGTGAAGGACCAATATGTTGACTAGAATAGGATATTGCATACTCCACATATTAAAAAAAATAAAAACTTTGCATATATTGCTTGAAAATAAAAAAGTATATGATATCTATCTTCTCAATATCATCAGTGAAGACTATTGAATTCAATTTTTCCAGATATAAAACAAATCAACTTTGGCGATGGATTTGTCAAATTTGGCTATTTTTCTGACATACCTGATAATTACAAACTCATTTTTTATTCATATAGTTTTGAGAAGTAATGAGCTAACTGCTGTCATTTATCAGATATGGAATGAAGTATATGACACAGTAAAGACATGTAGGGGAAAAATCCAACATTAATGCAATGTTTCCTAGATAATGAACTTGGCAAGAAAACAAATAATATGGACTTTACCTGCACTGGGGAAGGGTGGAGGGAAATTGATTTTGTTGTAAAGAGGTGAAGTAGGGTACTAATGAAAGTATAAGGAACACCTACAGATGAAAAAGATAGGGGTTATTTTTTTTTAAATCAAGTGGTAGCCCATGCAGAGGCACAAAAGGCAAAAGTGTTGTTATGCTCTTTAGGATTTAGAATTTGAATATGAAATATTAAAGAGAATATGAAAGAGGCAGCAATGTGTAATGCAATGATTTCCAATGTTTTCTGTTCTATTAATCGATGTCAACTAGAACATTAAAACATACTGTGAACCTGAAGGATAATTCCATATACTACTTACAATATTTTTAATGTGTATTCATTAAGTACTTAAAAATTATAACTTTTGCCCAAGAAAATTTAATTAAAAATTTTTACTATGTATTTTTGACTACAAGACATAAGATATTTTTCTATGGATACTTATGAAAATTCTAAATATAAAATCATGGAGTTCTACTTATGTAATTACTAATATGTAGGGTATTATGGAAAGATTAAAAGAGTTAATACAACAAAATTTCCAGTATTTGCTATTATTTGCAAGACGTTATATTAAATTTCTTAGTTGTACACTTTTTGAATATAAATAGCATTTTGACAAAATAATTTACAACTTGGAAGACATTAAGCACATGATAATAATCATATATGGATACTTAATTTTGATGATGGACTAATTTATTTGAAGGAAGGCTTTCAGTAATCATTTTACCACCATGTAAATGAAGCTTTAAATTTGGTCCCAAATTTAGATTCTTTCTCTCTTTTAATTTAAAACAGGATAAAATGAAACAGTTTGCTCCTGCAAATATGTGATGGAAAATGCTAGGAGAACTTTAAACATTCTCTTAGTGAGAGATTATTTTTTCTTAAAGTTACCTAACCAATCAATAAAATAAATAGTTATGATTTAAAATATTTACTTTTCTCCAGGCTACAGACAAGTACCATATTGAATTATAAATATATTTAAAGTTCAGTTGTATATATAGCTTTATAAAAATATTTTCTGTTATATTGGAAAAATTCCAGTAAATTAAATGGTATCATTAGTCAGTCATTCAGTACATTTTCTGTGAGAGTATGGCCAGTGGAACTCTGGTAAAAGAGGAAAAAAAGTCACATCTAAAGTGAAGCAGTGCTTGTCTTGAAATGGTTAGTTTATATAAAAACATACACATGTTGTAAAAATGTAATATTACAAATAATAAATACTAGGTATATGTTCATTGGAAAGCAAACAACTTTATAGTATTCCAAGCAACTTTCTAAGAACATTTGTTATACGTGACACAAATAAAATCACAGTTATGGAAAATAACAAGACAATAGCAACAACATTATTGTTCATGTAAAGAAACCTACGAATAGACAAATAGAATGGAAATTAATTATACCAGTAAATGGGCTAAATAGATATAAATCAAGGTATAAAATATACAAATTTCAGTTATGTTCTAATCAATGTCTGTAATTTACTTAATCTGATTTTAGTTACATGAAGTGATTCTAAGCATTAGTAGCTCTTGTGAACCAATCTCAGGCCATTTTACTCTGGGAATTTTTTCTGTTCTCCTTCCTTTAAGATTGGATCTTTTCATATTGTGTGGTCTTTGAGATAATGTACCCTGGGGTACAAATCAACAGACAAAAGTAAAGAGGAAACGGCTGTTAGACAAGCATACTTATTGATGCCTTCCAAAAAAGAAGTTCTGGGAACGTCAAGAGGCAACAGGTTTGTGTAATTGGAAAACATTGGATTTGACATTAGAAGACCTGGGGTTTAAATGTTAGTTTTGTTATATAGAAGCTGTTTGATCTAAACAAGGCATTTGATCTCACAGAACTTCAGTATTCTTTAACTAGGAAATAAGGGGTTTGAATTAAGCCATTTCCATGGCCCATTGAAACACTTCCCTTTCTGTGATTTTATTGCTTCCATGAAATGACAAGATGAAATTGGCACAAATTCAGAGTGGAGGAGACCCATATAAAACTTGGCAAATGTGACCTGTGCACCTAAGAGGAAATATTTTAAAGTGACCTCATTTGTGTCAAAGATGATTGAAGAGCTAAAATATTGTGGTCTTTTAAATTGTTTCTTAACTAAATTTGATATAAGTAGACATAAAATGAGTGTAGATAGAGACATAGAAATTATTGAGCCAAGAAAAAGTGATTTATGTTCTCTCAGTTTGTGAGACTAACAATATTCCATGGAGTCCAAACCTACAATTTTATAGTCACTTAATGGCCCACAATTTCCCAAATGTCCTTTTGGAAATAAGAGCTCTTGGAATTATACTCAAGGAAGTCACTTGCATCTTTATTTTCTTATTAATTCCACAGCTTTTTGGTGTTTTGCTTTGTTTTGATTTTTCTTAATAAAATGGTAAGTGAGAGTTAGCAAAATTTCCCTCAGGCTAGGAGTATGGTAGTAAAAGAGAAAACAGAATGTTGATCTTATTTGAAATTAAGGAAATATAATAAAATCTCAAAGGGGCCCAATATTCTGTTAAATCAGAATCATATACCAAATAATAGAGACATACTTGATAATAAAGAATAATAAAAAGTTGACAGCATGGAGGTTACCAAGTGCTAAAAATTCAGAAATTGCCACAACGATGCTCATCCCATGAATTATTCTAGTTTTACTGTAGGCATCTGTCAACTTTCTTGCCATACTGAAAGTAATGTTGACCAATAAACAGAAAAAAGAAACTACCAATGTTCTACCTTTTTTGGCTTTTTAGTATATATTTTTTTAAAAAATCAATGTTTTATTGATGCCTTTTTCTTTTTATGCTATTATTGTTTTGCAATCACTTGACCTATCTTTTTTTTTTAATTTTTTTGTAGGGCAATTGGGGTTAAGTGACTTGCCCAAGGTCACACGGTTAGTTTTTTTTTGTGTAGAGTATCTGAGGCCAGATTTGAACTCAGGTCCTTCTGACTCCAAGGCTGGCGCTCTATTGACTGCGCCACCTAGCTGCCCTTGACCTATCTTCTTAACCAGAAAAAGAAATAAGCACCTTATTGAGCTCATCCATTAACATATCCCATTTTAATCCGGATGGGTCTCAGAAACTTCTGCTTCACAGAATCAATGAGATAAGGTTTGAAGGGGCCTCAAAGGCTATCTAGTCCAGCAACCTAATATTTTCCAGATGAGAAAACTCAGTTCCAGGCAGGTGAAGTGACTTGTCTAACGTTTTTACAGGCAGTAGAGTTAGAGCTGGTATTTGAACCCAGGTGTGACTTTCAGAGTTATTGCTCTTTCCACTACACTGTGGCGCTCCGTGGAGTACTTTTCTGAATCTATGGACTATTATAAGAATAGACTAAGGACTATTATAAGGACGAACTATTATAGTATCAACAGCTGTTGTGAATATAGTTCTTTACAAGTTTCAAAACACATTCTTCACAATGAACCTATGAGGTATGTAGTATTATACTCATTTATTTTTAAAGAGGAAAATACTAAGGCTCATGGAAGTTAAGAGCTAGGATTTGAACTCAGGATAATTCCGCCTTCAAGTTTCATGCTCTTTATACTATGCAATAATGTAAGCATCATGATGATACCTTGAGAGAATAGTTCTGATATTCTAAGCAATAATTTTAGATAAAACAAATGTGTCACGTATATGGAATTTTAGCATTTCTTGTTCCAACCACATCCAAAATATGACATCTGTAAACATGTATAAAGGAAGAGTAACTGAGGAAAGATTTCACAGCTCTTTGATCTGTATTGAAACTTCACTTTGGGAAAGAGAATTTTGATTGGCTCTTAGTAATAAATAATTTCATCTAGATCTTCAAGTGAACCACCTGTAATAAAACAAGGAAGCTATATTTAAGACTCAAATATCACTGCAAAAAGTGTCATACATTTAGAATGCATCCTGAAGTAAGTAGGCAAATAGGGCATAATCTGTTGGTTTGAACATTGAAAATGAATTTTTCCAGTCCTATAAATGGAATAGAAACAAAGTCTGTTGAAAAACTATTTTAAAATTTGGTTTGGTTTTTAGAAAAAAAAATCCCTGTGAAACTGAATCAGAAAGGATTACCACATTGTGAAATGAAGTTCAGGACCCATATTTTCCTATTCAAAATGATTTACAACCTTTATACATGAAAAGAATATTATTTATAATTCATTAATGGGTTAACAAATTGAAGAATAATCTCTTTTTCCATTCATAATTTTATAATTCTTTATATGTATATGTATATATACATAATTCTTATATATATAAATAATAATTTTTATTTTGTGTGTGTATATATATGTATATATGAATGACAAGTAGCATGGGTGAAAACATGTCTCTCTTTTTTATGATTGATTCAATATTCATCAGAGTACAACTGAACAAGATTGTCTTTGGTTGCATTTATCAAGGAATCTTTTATGATCTTAACATAGGCATAAGAGACTCTTTACTGGAGGCGAGACTTTAAGGTTCTGTTTTGCTCTAATGAGCAAATGCTTATGTGTAATCAACAAGCAATAAACAGAATAAGATTTTATATTTGTTGCAAAATTAAGCAAATTGTGGGACTCTAAAAATGTGGTTAGCTATAGAGATTAGTTTGTAAAAGCCTGCCATTCTTTTCCCAGATTTTCTGTAAGGATATCCTAGATACAGAAGAAGTTCACTATCATGAAGTTTTATAAAGATGAGAATATGGGTATATAGGCTTCTAGCTGTTGATATTCTACTAATTTCATGAAGACCAAATGGAAAAGAAAGTCCCTATAGTATATGGATGGGTTCTTCATATGATCCTGTTTACAGATGGTAATGTGCTGAATGAAGCAAATTCCAGAAAATTATGTGACCTCTTCAATGAGATTGATGATAACTCTAAAGAGCTTGGCCTAAAAATCAATGTAGGAAGAAAAAAAAAGTGAAAGAAAAAAAAAAACAGTTGTTTTCCAGATTGTCATGCTATTGGATGGCTAATTCTTTAAGTCTTGATAAGAGTTAGAAGGAATTTTTGAGGGCATCAAGACCACCCTTCATTTTATGCAGAGGATTAAATGATTTCCTTTAAGTCTTAAAGAGAATAGTAGCAGATTTGGAAGTAAACCCTAGATCTTTTAACTCCAAACCTAAATAATTTTTGACTATACCTTAAGCTTCCTTCGGTTCTGATTTACTGGTGTGAGAACATCAGTACATATGTTTAGAAGAGACATTGAAGATAAACAATTAATCTGGCTTCAAATTGAGTAGGGACAGGGGATTGTATTGAATCCAGGAAACCATGCAGTCCCTTTGTTAATCCCAAGCTACTCCTTGACATAAAAGCTTATTATTTCAACATAAATGTTTTCCCAACAATGATGCATGGTTAAGAATCTCATGAAACCATGATCTCCAAGGAATTGTGAGTGATTTAAAAGAAAATGGAGAGACTGGTAGTGAGGGCACAGAATCTTTAGTAAAATGCAAATGATCACCTATATTGTGGCTTAAGGGATATCACTGATGATAATTTATGCTCAAAAATGCATTGTGTCAATCATGCAGTAAGGCTGCAGGAAACAGGGGAAAAGCCTGAGTATTGTACGGGTAGCCCCAAAATAAAAAATAATTTAAAAAAATCTCTAGACAAACTACTCCAGCACATTGAATAAATCCTTTAGGAAACATCTATGGAAGAACATGGACAAGTATCACACTTGATAAGGAGGCATGGATATGAGATATAAAGATTAGTGGAGGAATGATCTCTCTCCTCACCTCTGCCTCCTTGAATTCTTCTAGAATTACACAAAATCCTATCTTCTTTGGGAGGCCTTCTGTCCCCTCCAGCTACTTAAATCTTTCCCTCTTAGATTATCTTTCATCTTCTCTCTATATGTCACATATCTACTTTATTAATGACATTTAGTTTTCCCCATTAGAGTGTGAACTGCTTGTGGACAAGGATTGTTTTAGCCTTTCTTTGTACTTCCAACACATAGTGCAGTATTTGGCATTTAGTAACACTTACTAAATACTTATTGACTAGCTGACTAGAAAAAAAAAACTAAGTAAGGTTGATATCACAAGACTATGTAAATCCTGTTGTGTTGAGATTTACCAATCAATGTTGCTTCAAAGCGTTTATCAGGGTAAGAAGCATTCCTTTTTTTGACGTCTGTGGTCAATCATCATGGCCGTCATTCTAAGGGAATTCTTTCTACCTCTGATTGGTACTTTGAGGCTCTCTAACGATGTTATTAAATTTTGAATATTTTTTTGTTCTCTAAGTAATTCGCATAAATAAAATGTTAAAATGTATATAGATAACAAATGTAAATAACTCTGAAAAACATTTCTCTTCCCATTCACCACCCCCCAAATGTCAAGATTGTCCCAACATGAAGAGAGGACAAGGACTGATAATCAGCAGTGTTAGGCTAGAGCTATGAAGTCTGGTACTTTTTTTTAGATGTAGTTCTACTCGGTGAATGAAATTAGTCCAGCAGGTCTATCTTGTCTCCACTTAAAAGAGACATGTTTCACCTAGGGATTAGAGAAAAAATACTCATTTAAATTCATCTGTGGTGGTACCATCTGATCAGAATTTTCCATCCAATAGGCCTCCCCTAAATCTTGAACCATCCTTGAATCCTAATCTGTCACAGCCTATATTTTGACTCCCTTCCTCTTGCTTTCTGATCAACCATTGCTCCAAGTCTAGCTGCATACAGAACATTTGTTGACATTGGTCCTAGTGCTGCCCTCTCAGCAGCATAGAACAATACTATTGTCCCATGTGCTTGAAAACTATTAAATAAATGAAAAATTTCTTTATTTAACCTCCTTTGCTCCATGGCAGATTTTTCTAGGCTGTGTTGGATAGCAGATAAAGAACAGGCCTAAAAGTCAGAAAGACTTGAACTCAAATTTTTTCTCTGATGTGTATTTTCTATGTCAGGGGTAGAGAACCTGTGGCCTCCAGGCTACAGGTAGTTTCCATTACTTACTTGGAGTAGTCTCATCATTTAGCCTCTCAGTTCCCAAGACAACTCTCTAAGAATAGAAATTGAAAAACACTTTCCCATCTGTACTAGTAAAGGGAGTTTCTTCACCAGGAGTTCCTCATTGGTGAATTCACTAATGCAGGCACTGGCCTGGAACTCATCTTCTCCCTCCTCCTTCCCCTCAAACCACAACTGAAATAAAACAATTAATATGTCCTATAATTACCCTTTGTTATCATTGTCCAATTGTATCTAGTTTTTTGTAGCCACATTTGAGATTTTCTTGGCAAAGATCCTGAAATGGTTTGCAATTTCCCTTTCCAGCTCATTTTATAGATGAGGAAACCGAAGCAAACAGGGTTAAGTGACTTGCCCAGGGTCAGATTGCTAGTAAACTTATAAGCCCAGATTTGAACTGAGGAAGATGAGTCTTCCTGACTCCAGATTCAGTATTCTATCCACCATGCCACCTAGCTGATGATATAATTTCCAGATTTCTCATCATCTGGGTCACTTCATTCTTAGCTGGATACGCTCTAGTTTGTCAGCCCTTATCCTCTCTCTATATTTGGACATCTTGAATTGAATATCATGGTCCGAATGTCTCATGAATAATGCAGAGTACAGGAGAACTCCTGTTTCCCATGATCTGGACACGGTATCTCTGATCCTGCAGTCTAAGATTGTGTTAGCTCTTTTTTTTTGAGCCAAATCACACATGCTAAACTTGTGACCAACTAAAACTTCATTATCTTGTGTTCCTCAAGTGTCAAATGACTTCATTATAAAATAGCAAAATATAATATTTTATCCATTATTTTATCCTTTTCTGTGAAAGTTGATGGTCAAGGATGGTGTTAGAAAGCATCAGCAATAGGTTTTAGAACATCTTCCTTGAATGTCAACACCTGAAACAATACGAGCCTCAATCATACTTATCCTTTCTAACAGGTCAATTCATGTTGAACTGAAAGAAACATGGGGTTAGTTCCTTTGATATTTATATGATCTCATTACATGCACTCCAAATGGTACAGAGAGAAACTTGTCCATGTCCTTTAAAAAAAATACTGCAAACGCTACCCATGCAATCTGTTGGAGGATTTCCTCTAACTCTTGTGGAGATAATGAGTTTTTTTGTTAAAAGGTTTAGCAGGCCTGACAACAGTAGTTTCAAGGACAATTTACCTCTTTGTGTGTCTACATTACTTACTTGGAGTAGTCTATTATGTAACAGTCTGGGAGAATAGGACTATGTCAAAATCATCTTTACTTGTGAGATATTCCTTTCAAGGTCACAGGTATGTTCTCTTGACCCATCTATTACATAAACCAATAGATTGATGCTGAGGAAAATTGACCTCTAAATGTCCCATACTAGAAGATCTACTAGCTGGTAGCTCCTTCTTTTATTTACTTTCAGAAATAATGACATGGGTCTTTCTAAAAATTCATCTTTAAGACTTTTGTTATTCACGAATGAGCTTATTTGTGTAGAAGTGAATGAGTCTTACATTGGCAAGAATCTTCTAACCAACATCACATTTTATAATTTCCCCAAAGGCTTACATGTGATTTTAGTTGGATCCAATATGGAGGGTAATGATATTACCATTTTTATTTGGTAAATTGTGAATAGTATTACTGAAAGAAATAATCTATTTTTGTCCAACTGAAGACTTATTCACATCTGCACAACAACACTCCTTCATAAATCATGAAAATCTTTTTTTTAAAGATTTTTTTTTCTCCAATGGGTTCAAAAAACATTATTGGTTCTTTCTTTAAGTAAGTTATCTACCTGAATGAGTTTAGAAGGTCATGCTAGGTTATAATTCTTAATACTGTTTCTCTAATTCAGTTGAATTTTGAACACAGAAAGTTGTTTTTCCTTTTCTGACTTTTTGAATGTTAATAGTCTTAGTCACTTAGTCTAGATGTTGGCTGTGTAACGGATTTTCTGATTAGCAATATATTATTTAATTGGTATTGAATTTGCTCATTCTAAGGAATGGCACCAATGATTGTTTTGTGTAGTGATTGCTATTGTGTGTTCTGTGATTCTTGCTCAGGCAAAACTCTCATTGAAGTGAATACAGCTTACAATACTTTTCTGTCATTGGGTAAGAGTCTTATATGGGGTTCTTGCATAGTTACTATGGTAATATATACTTAAAATACCCTATGTAAATGGGTTTGTTATTTCTGGCCAGTTGGATATATTTAGAGAATGTAAATGGGTCAGATTGATAATGTTTGTATTACTCTGATTATTGCATGTCACTATTTGTTTCTTTCTGCCTTGAACAAAGCATTCTTTTGTTATTAAAAATTCTAACAAAAATAAAGGTTTAGGAAAGCTCTTTTGGACTCCATCTCTAGAATGACTCTGAAGTCTGTCCAAAATATCTGCCAGTCCTGGAGACTGTTGATCTGCGTCTGGTGCCATGTCACAAAGGAGTCATAATTAAGGTAAGCACGATAGACCTTGGCCATGGAGTTCCTGGACAGAAACAGCAGTAAACTCTGGTGATTGAGAATGAAAATTAGTTGCAAGAAGTCTGAAGTCCTAAAGGCATCATAGAACAAAAGAAGAGGAAATTTTGTTGAGGTTTTAAAACTCACATTCAGATATCTTTGTGTATCCAAGGTCTTCAGTCTACGAGGCTCTTTCTGTCTCACCTAATCACTTTACTCAAATTAAAAAAAAAGTTTGTTTCCTCATTATCTCTTGGTACATTTTCCCTACCTCCTCCCCTTTGCTTATATTGTTCCCTGTGGCATATGGATCTTTTGGGAGGATTAGCACCTCAGATGTGAGGGCTTATCAAGCCCTTTTCAGGGTTGCTCATTCATCTTTGTTACCTCTCTTTCACCCAGCTCTCACCTGTGGTTCCAAGAAGCTCCAGCAAGCACAGAGTCCACACTCCAGTAAACCATCGCAGTAGACAGGCTTAAGCACGTTGAAAGTAATGGACTGGTCACAAACTTTGTGAATTAGGGGGTTGTCTACCACAAGCATGTGAAGACTTCCCCTGGTGGGATGAGTGGATGAGAACAATTTATTCTAGTATCCATAAAGGCAGCAGAAGCAGGGGTGCTTCAAGCTTGGTCAAATGTCAAAGACATCAATGCATCCTCTGCATCTTGTGTCATCACCAGTTGTCTTGACTTTTGGCCTGCCTCTGGACTTTGATGACTAGAAGAGAGAGTGAGACTGACAACTTTGTGCAACTCTTCCCTGAAATCCAAGTCATGCACAGGTCAAGACATCGCCCTGTGATGTCACTGGTACTCTTCAAAAATGAAGGACAAACAGCAATATGTTACTCCTTCCACTTGGAATAGTTACCTTCCATTTTCTAGTCACTGACTTTTACTTAACTCACAACATTTGATTTGCAATACTGGAGAAAACCTATCCCCTCCCTTCGCTTTCCCTTTCTCATTGATGACAGGATTAAGACAAGTGTGTCTTGACAAGTCTTTAATATATGGGTTTGAGTGGCAATGCTACAAGACAAAGGATCTTAACCTAGGATCTACAAACTTGAAAAGGAGTCAATGGATGGATTTAAGGGGTCTATGAATGTAGATGAAGGAAAAAAATTACATAATAAATTCACCATAATCAGTTTTCTTTGTATTCTGTTTTACTGTATGTGTTTTAAAAACATTATTCTGATAAGGGGTTGAAAGTTTTCAACATACTCCAAAAGGATTTATGACACACAAAAACTTAATAACCCTTGCAATAGGAGAAAACATAAGATATTTTTCAGTCAGAAGACCTAAATGCTAAAGGGTAAAGTTTTGTTGGTTTGGCAACAAATAGGAGTTTTGACAGACTTCTTATCACCAAACAATATTTACATCTACAATTTCCATTCAAAGATACAAGTACCTAACATTTTAATTGCATTTGGGGGGGCTCCAGAACTATGATTTCCTTGAAGCAGGCAACTACTGATGATGAGAGCCCCTTCTATCAATCCAGACTGGCAAACGATTTGCAACTTTTTTATCATTAGAGGGGTACTTTGGGCACCAAGAAGCTAAGTGATATATCAACGACTGTGTGGCTAATGGTTTCAGAAGTGGGGACTGAGCCTAACTCTTTCTGATGCCAAGACTGCCTTTCTATCCAGTACACCATGTTGTTTCTCAGTATCCTTAAATAGTATATTTTAGTACTTGGTATTTGATTAGAAAATAGAGAGAGAATATGGAATAATGACTAGGGCACTGCATTTGTAATCAGAGGACATGAGTTTGAACTGAGGGTTACAATTTACCAGCTGAGGCCTTAGTTGGGTAAATCAATTAACCTCTCTGGGCCTCAGTTCCCTCACCTGTAAAGTGAAGGAACAGACTACATGATCTAAAAGGTTTCACATAATTTAATTTGATGATTAAAGTGCTCAAAATTTGTGAAAGCAATATAACATCTTTGCAGAAATTCTATATATACCTCTACATATTTTCTCTGAATTTCCTGTGAAGCCAAGTTGCTTTTTCATCTAGATATGATCATTTTATCAAGGTACAGGAAGTCTAACTATCATGAGGGAGCAGGTATGGGACACTCCATTCCCCCACTTCATCACCCTCTCACCTCATCCCCAACAATAGCCACACAAGTTGGAGCCTGGTTTACTTTAGGCTAAGCTGTCTTGCAATAAAAATCAATTCCAACTTCATAGTTTGCTGTGTCTGTGTGTTGATGTGGGCTTTTTATTGCTGGGGCAAAATAAGAGCAGACTGAGCTCCAGCCAGCAAAGGAATGTAATCATCGTGCCTCTTCATCTGTGCTGGGAAGCCGTACACAGAGGTGCGACCACAATGAGCCTGGTTCTCTAAGTCTTGTAGGGAAATCTGTCTTGTTATAATAGTACCATTACCAGGTGGCTCTATAATGTATGTTTGTGGTACATGGTGGCTTCCCTCGTTAGTAAGGATTCCTGTTCCATAATGGTGGAAGAAAAGAGCAAATATAAGTGTGTATGTGTACATGTACACACATACACACACACACACACACTTTCAGGAAAGCTGAGTACTTCTTAAAGGAATAATATCCATCACCAC
The DNA here is from genome assembly GCA_028646575.1 of Pseudocheirus occidentalis. Lineage (NCBI taxonomy): Eukaryota > Metazoa > Chordata > Mammalia > Diprotodontia > Pseudocheiridae > Pseudocheirus > Pseudocheirus occidentalis. The sequence goes on along the minus strand of CM053593.1, from coordinate 326,455,259 downwards.
TGATCACTCCAATTATCCTGTGCAGCTACTGGCAAATGGCCTACACAGACAACTGTTTTCTATCCTCTCTAATGGAAAGAAGCAGGAGCGTGGATAATCCAAAAATCATTTATATTTGACTTTGGTACACTTTTTTTTGGTATTTGCATTTGAATACAAGTGTGTTCAATGTTCTGGTAAGTCAAAATTCTCTAAAGGGAATGAAGCCATGATGTGAAAGATTGATTTAAGGACTGGAATGCTTTCCAGCTTCCCCATTTGGCTTCCTTGCCTGAGTCCATTATGCTCCCCAACTCATGCGCAGAAGCACCTCTCAGACTGTGACAAAGACCCTGTCTTAGCACAAGACCTGCCATCACTCTATTACCTTATAGCCTTTCATCAGTAATAAGTCATGGACCATGATTAACAGGTCTGCAGGCTAGCAGGGTAGTTAGGTGGTACAGTGATAAGAGCACTGGACCTGGAATAAGGAAGATCTGAATTCAAATCCAGTTTCAGATACGTAATAGCTGTGTGACCTTGGCCAAGTCATTTAACCCTGTTTGCCTCAGTTTCTTCATCTGTAAAATAAGCTAGAGAAGAAAACGTCAAACTGCTACAGTATCCTTGTGAAGAAAATCCCAGATGGGCATCACGAAAAGTGGAACATGACTAAAATGACTCTGTAACAACAATCTATCTCTCACCTACCCCTCTAGTCTTATGTGGCAAAACAATTTTAAAAAGAATCATAAAATTTCAAACTTCGAAGTGACCTTAGAGAGACTGTTTAATCTAACTCATATCTGGAAAAGAATCCTTACTATAACATACCTGATCTGATCTCTACTTGAAAGCCTCAAATGGTGGAGGGCTCTGCCTCCTGATGGCACCCACTCTGGTTTCAGGTAGCTCTAATTGTTAGAAAATTTGTAGGAAATCAAGACTTTGCCTCCCTGCAACTTTGTGCCTTTACTTCTAGTTCTCATTTCCAGGACCAAATATATCTATTCTTTCGGAGGTGGCAAGGCAAGGCAGTTGGGGTTAAGTGACTTGCCCAAGGTCACACAGCTTGTAACTGTGTCAAATGTCTGAGGTCAAATTTGAACACAGGTCCTCCGGACTCCAGGGTCAGTGCTGTATTCACTGCATCACCTAGCTGCCTCTAAACATATATATTCTAATGTCAATTCTATAGAGCAATTCTTTAATTACTTGAAGGTAGGTATCGATTTTTTTTACCAAATTTTTCTTCCCCAGGTTCACCATTTTATTCAACCACACTTTATGTGACTAGAGACTCTTCCTCATTCTAGATAGACTCCTTTGGATTGGTCCTTAAAATCCCTAGTTATTTTCAAAACACATTTCCCACACTAGTCTTTAGGTACCATATCTAATACAAGGCCTTTTCTGATTCTTCTCAGTTGGTTATCTCTGTGAAAATAACTTTGCATTTTTCATCCATGTATATGTTGTATTCTCCTAAAAAGGGGTTTCCCCAAAACCTTAGTGAATGTTCAAGTTTTAATAGTTTAAAATTTAATATTAGAACTTTGCTAAGACTTTTGGAACTTAACATAGAATTTAAGCTCCTTGAGGACAGTAATTATATCTTTTTTGTTTAACCAGTACCTAGCATATTACCTCATACATAATAAGCACTTAGTGAATAGTTGTTGAATTGAATTGAATGAGTTCAAGGTGAAATTTATGTCATAGCAAGCACAATTTGGGAAAATGACCTCCTAGACTTCCTTTGGGCTACCTCTGGTGGTTTACTAACCAATAAAAAGAAATGTGGATAAACTTCTCAATTAACCAGCATTTATTAAGCTTCAGCAATGTGCCAAGCATTGGTCATACAAAGATGAAAATGAAAGAGTCCTGCCCTCAGGAGATTACGTTCTATTGGGGGACTCAGCAGGTATACGAATGAGTATATTCTATACACATATATACATATATAATTCATGGTTTAATATATATGTATATGTATATTATGCATATGTACATACTACATGTTTGAATATGTACGTGTTTGTGTATTTGTATGCATGTGTTATATGTGTGTTATTGAGAAATTTCAGTCATGTATGACTCGTGATCTCATTTAGGGTTTTCTTGGCAAGGATACTGGAGTGGTTTGTCATTTCCTTCTACAGTTCACTTTACAAATGAGGAAACTGTGGTAAATAGGATTAAATGAATTGCCCAGGGTCACACAGCTAAGGTCTGAGGTCATTTATGAATTCAGGTCTTCCAGATTTCAGGCTCAGTACTGTATACACAGCATAACCTAGCTGTTTGTGTGTGCGTGTGTGTGTGTGTGTGTGTGTGTGTGTGCGCACTCACGCGAATGTGAATTTGTTGAGAAGTTCTAGTATCTGGAGGTATGGAGAAAGATTTCATGTAGAAGAAAGGATTTTAGTAGAGTTTTAAAGGAAGCAGGAAAGTTTAAAACATTTAGGTGAGAAGAGAACAAATTCTATGTATGGAGGAAAGATAGTCCAAAGTTGAGGAGATGGAATGAAAACACACATGAATGAACCTTAAAATTCTATTCAGCTAAAGAGACAACCTTAATCAGTTATAAGGAAGGAAAAGAAAAGAAAAAGTTAAGTTGAAATGAGTATATTTTGTATGCCACTAGAAATATTTGATTTGTTCAATCTTGTAGGTTTGGATTTATATTTAGGTTGAAAACTGTGATCTGGAATGTCCAATGGGTTTGTATTTTCCACCCAGGCTTCTTTTTTCAAGGGCTCTTAATTTTTAAAACTTATTTTTTAATATTATTTTATTGTGATATAACATGTTATATTATTATATGTTGTTTGTACATTATTTTTATAATTGTTAATTTAAAATGGACCTTGAAATAGAAATCTAATAAGATTATTTAAGTTTTCCAGTATCATTCATCTGAATAAGTTTATTGGTATGGTTTTAGAGGAGCAAATAGATCATTACTTATACCCAAAAGGAACTTTAGATCAGGGGTTATTAACATGTTTAGTGTGTCATGGACATCTTTGCAGTCTGGTAAAGTTTTAAGACCCCTTCTCAGAATAATGTTTTTAAATAATTAGAAGAAGTGTTCAGTTTCAGTTGAAATAAAGATGCAAATATTTCTGATCAAACATTGTCAACCCCATGAAATTTACTCACGGACCCCTGGAAATCTACCTGCAGAAACTTTGGGGGTATGCTGCTACCAGTTTATTTAACTTTTTACTCATAGTGCCTGTTCCATGTTTTCCCCTAGAATGCTTAATTAAACTTTTTTTCCCCAAAATTCTCCATGACAAATAGTATATTATCTTGTAAAGCTTAGGACTGATAAGCTGTAGAGGAGGATTAGGCTCATAGCTTAATTCTTTTCCTACATGACATTAGTGCCACCAAGTCCAAAGACCATTTGGGTTAATTTCCTAAGACCCTTAATCCTCAGGGAGTCCAGATTGGACTGCTTGCAACACCCTGTCAGGATTCCTGGAAACCCACTTCCTTGTAACAGGAGTTCCCAAGCAGAAGACTCCATTCCTTGAACCCAGAATGGAAAAGAATGAAGGAAAAGACCAAAATCCCAGGCTTGTTTCTTGAGGTCATGTGGCTTATGGGAATTTGGAGGGAGGCAATCTTTGTCCCCCTTCCCTTACCATGTAGTTTCTCATGATTTGAATGGAGTCCTTCTTAAACATGCATATTTGGGGGAGGGGGATCACCAATGGTGCTCAGGGAGTTTAAAGACACAGATAGTCTAGTCTTCTCCTCTAATGGAAAAAGGCAAATGCCAACTATGTGGTAGGTCAAGCAGAATGTCCACACAAGCTCTAGTCCTTACTGGATTTTCCCAGAAGCAGGGCTTCCACTATCTTCCAGGTGAATTATGTCATTTTAGGTAGTCTAGACATGCTACAACTCCTATTACACAAAGAAAAAAGCAAATAATTATAGATAGATGGTGTGTATGCTCCACTTGTAATAACTGAATGCCTGGAGAAATGTAGAAAGATTTATAGAGATCTCCTGTGCCAACTTTACGGAAGACTATAGACAAAAGTAACCCAGGATGGGAGGACATGAATAGTGCCCATTATTAGAGTGAACGTTCAAATCAGTAAGATGACACATCCACTTGAGTACCTAAATTGTGCATTTAAATACCATGTGCTATAATAAATGATATCAAATAAAATTATAGACAGAAATGTCTCTTAGAAAATAGGGGTAGATATTCATCAAGCACATTGTTTGAAAGTACATGTGGATAATTGAAGGGAAGCTCACACAAAAGCAAATATGCCATCCTACTAAATAATTTCTGCATGAAGGGAAATTTTTGCTGTAATGATAAATCCTACATGTTCATTTAAGTGAGCATTCACCTAGTAAGGAAAAGGAATGGGATTAGATGTTTAGATGTTTCCTTTTCTGACATGAGGTACAGGTCCAGAAAATCTTTAACCTTAGGTCTTTCTCTAGTTGTTGTCATTATAAGGTCACAATAATCCAGAAAAAAAAGGTCACCTCAGAAAACCACCAGGAATGGCTAAAAGTATCCAGTTTCCAAAACAGGTGACTCAGGTAAAATAATAAAGGGCTGACATGTATATACCACTTTAAGATATATAGAACATTTTTCAACCAGCAAGTCTTTATTTTCTCTCTCAAATCTTTCTCCCTCCTTTGGGAAAAAAAAGGAAACAAAAAGGAAAAAAAAACAATTATAATGAATAGACATAGTCAAGCAAGACAGAATCCCACCTTGATCATGTAAAAATATGCCTCATTCTTTATCTTGAATCCATCACCTTTCTAAAGAGGTGGAAAATATTCTTCCTCATTGATGCTATTCAGGTATACTTGTTATCAAACTGATCGGACTTCTTAAGTTGTCAGACTTACGCACCTTTAAAATGTTGTTTAAGTACATGCATTGTTAGTTTGGTTTTGTTTACTTCCCTCTTGTTTGTAAATACAAATCTTCCCAGGTTTCTAGGAAATCTTCTGTTTTGCCATTTCTTTTGGTGCAAGAGCTTTTCATTACATTAATATACCATAATTTATTTTTCCATTCCTCGGTTGATGTGCACTTTCTGGGTTTTCAGCTAGTTCTTTATCATTGAAAAAAGATGCTGTAAATATTTTTATTTGTATAGTCCATTTCCTCTTTCTTTGATTTCTTGGAGTCTAGGCTTAGGACTGGTATCATTTAGTCAAAGAGTATGCACAGGTAATTGATTTGGGGGCCATAGTTTCAAATTACTCTAGGGCATGCCTGGACCAATTCACAGTTTCATTAACAGTGGTTTACAGAATACTTTATGTACATTTTCTCATTTTATCCTCAAAGCAAACCTGAGAGTTAAGTGCTACAAAGATTGTAGTTGGCTAGTACAACATGAAAACTGAATTTCAAAAACATTAAATGACTTTATCATAGCTCTAGAATTGGAAGGTAACTCATGAATCAGATAACCCAATCCTCTTATTTTATAGGCCAGAGGGTTAACATTACTTGCCCAAGACCACACAGGCAATTAGCATCAAAGGTGGGGTTCAAATCTAGGGTCACTGACTTCTCATCACTGTTATTTGCATGAAATGTTAGAGGTGGAATTCAAACTCTGGTGTTAGTGCTACAGTGCTTTCTGCTACCTCCCACTCTCATACTTCTTCTTTTTTCTTTCTTTTTTTGTCTTTATTAATTTGTTTGTTTACTTTTAGTTTACAAGATTCTGTCCCACAATCCCTTGAGCTTCAAATTTTATCCCCTCCCTGTCCCCCCCCTCCACCATGGTGACATGCAATTAAGTATAAGATCTGCAAATACTTTCACATTAAACATTAGTCAGTTTGTAAAGAAGGGTTGTAACAAATGGAATGAACAATGGGAAAAAGGAAACAAAATCAAACAAGAAAAAGAACAAGAGCAGGTAGCTTGCTTCAGTCTTCATTCAAACTCTGTTCTTTCTCTAAATGTAGATGTGTCTGTCCATCCCGAGTCTTTTGGAGTTGTCTTATAACCCTGAATTGCTGAGAAGAGTCCAGTCCATCAAATCTGGTCATCACACATATGTTGTGTCTCTAACTGTGTACACATTTCTTGTGGTTCTGCTCTTCTCACTCAGCATCAGTTCATATAAGCCATTCCAGGTAAATATGAAGTTCATCTGCTCCTCATTTCTTATAGCACAGTAGTATTCTATTACATTCATATACCACAACCTGTTTAGCCATTCCCCAACTGATGAGCATCTCCTTAATTTCCAATTCTTTGCCACCACAAAAAGAGCTGCTCAAAATATTTTTGTACATATGGATCTTCCTCACACTTATGTGGTCTCTTTGGGATACAAACCTAGCAGTGGTATTGCTGGGTCAAAGGGTATGAAATTATTTATAGCCCTGTGGGCACAGTTCCAGATTGCTTTCCAGAATGGTTGCCACTCTCATACTTCATTTTAAGAATACTTGTCTCAATGGAAATATTCTAAGTCCACCTTAATGGTATGCTAAATGCCTTTACTCTCAAGAATCATCCCTGGTGTCTGTGTTCAGGCTGAGGAGGGAAGGAAAGAAAAGAGGGCAAAAAAAACCCTTTTTAAAAGTTTTATCTCTCCCACTACATTTTTATTTGGCAAAGATCACACTTCTTTGTAGCACCAAAATTAATTTCAAATTCTGGTCAAGGACTTCTTCTTTACAAAAGGCCACAGTTTTGTTTTGTTTTGTTTTGTTTTTCTTTAATGTCTCAGAGTTATCTCCTACTAACTATTGATGTCCCAACAGTTTAGGTGAGAGGAAGCGTAATGTTTCTGGCCTTTCTGTGACCCTGTGCAGAGGGCAAAGGTTTGACAAATTTCCATTAGGAGCTAAAGATTTTTATTTCCATTTTGTTTTTGTAATTGCCTAGCTTTTGCTTCAAAGGTTGAGGAAGGAGTTTGTACCTCCACCAATTCCATGGCAGGTTTACTACTGAACAGTTTGGGTCTTGGAGGATATCCCAAACCCCTTCTAGGTACAAGATTGGTCAAGAGAACAGCAAGTTTTCCATGATGTTCTTTAGTTCACTGACACTGTAATGAAGATGATTATGATTTTGATGATGATGATGATGATGATGACAGCGATGGGTTATCTCAATTCATCCTTACAACAACTCTGTCATGTCTATGCTATTATCCCTATCTAAGGATGATGAAAAAGAAATAGAGAGGATAAAGGACACATTCAGTGTCACTCAAGTAATAAATGTCTAAAGCACGATTTGAACGCAAACGTTTTGAACTTCACTCCACTGAGTCACCTAGGTACCTAAAATGAAAGGTTTAAACCAGATGAACACCCAAATCCCTTCCATTTTTCAGATAGTTCTATGATGGATTACTTTCATACCGAGAATGCTGTTCTTAGGGTTAGCCCTCACTCAGGGTCAAAGTAGCTGTCTAGAAAGCAGGCTGCTAAGGGATTCAATCATTTCTCTTGTCTTGGAAAAAGCAAAGAGGCACATCCAGCTTAATAAGTTCTTTGTATCTATAGGATAAGGGAGAAGGGAGAAGGGAGAAGGGAGAGGAGGCAAAGAGACAGTCATAAAACTGTGGGGCTAAGTCTTTAGAGGATACCACAGATATTTTAAAAGTAAATATCTCTTGAGGTATATATAATCTCTTTTATATAGAATAGTCTATTCATGGACTGTGCTTAAAAATTGAAAGTTTCTAAACCCAACTAAGTGGCTCAATTTAACTAAAACCATCTGTTAGACCTGTATAGCTATTTATTCCTTCACATAACTCAGTACGCCATTTAAAATTAATTTTACTTTCACTCAAACTTTTTAAGTGCATTTGTACTAAAATTAATTACCTTTTTTGATTCTTGGTGCTCCTAATTACATTATTTTCAATATTTATAAGAAACTTGAGTTGGTAGGAAAAGATATTTATTCATTATTCCAAATCCCATTATCCTAGAATGGAAATACTTATGTGAGCATATTATTTCAAGAAGATGCCATGATCACAATTGTAGGGGGGATTATCTAGTTAAGGAATTCTTTGGCTGGGATATTCCCTATTGTTTTCCTTCACTGTGGTTTTGAAAAAAAATATTGTGATTAAATGTTCACAGGTTGATGGATGATGTTCTTATTATAAATGGAATGGGCTCCATATCCTTGAAATTTACATGTTAAGGAGACAAAATGGACTAATTCATTTTCTTTCTTTCTTATTTTGTCAAAGCTTCAGAAAGTTTTGGCGTCCCCTTTTGAAAAAAGGCAGATTATTGCCGTCCTTTTCTTTTCCTGTTCAAACTCACAGAGAGGAACAAAGTAATTTTCTTCTTAATTTATTTAAGGCAGAGAAAACCTACTCCACATTATATTTCTGGGTATATTAAATGTAGCCCAAAGTTGTTGTTTTTTTTTAAATTTTGAGCTGGCAATTTTGCTTTTTTTTTTTTTTTGCTTCAACACTTCAAAAAAGAATGTTACCACATACACAGTAGAACGGAAAGGAGTGTATATGAAATAAATCATACAACTTGCCCTTTTAAAAATTATATAAGTAATTATACATTACTTTCAAAACTGTCCTGTTTGTTTGTACTTTCTTCTGAACTACCTTCTATTCTCTTCTATACATTTTATATGTATTTTATTTAATTAAACATTTTCCAGTAGCATGTAACATTTTTAACATTCACCTAAAAAAATTAGTTCCAAATTCTCTCCCTCCTGCCCTTTACCTCTCCTTAAGAAGGAAGCAATTTTATATACACTGTAGATAAGAAATCATGCAAAACATAATATAAAACAAAGATAAAATAAAAACAAGCAAAATAAAGAAAGCAAAATAAAAAGGCTTCAATCAACGTTCAGAATTCATCAGCTCTCTCTCTCTCTCTCTCTCTCTCTCTCTCTCTCTCTCTCTCTCTCTCCATCTAGTAGTGGATATCATTTTTCCTCCCAGGTCCTTTGTCATTATCTTAGAACTTGTCTTGATCAGATTAACTAAATCTTTCACAGTTGGTCATCATTACAATATTGCTGTTACTGTGAACAATGTCATCCTGGTTTTGTTCACCTCACTCTGCATCAGTTCATGTAAGTCTTCGAAGGTTTTTTCCTGAAATCCTCCTGCCTGGTTTTTTTTCCTCATAGCACAATAGCATTCATTGTATTTGTATACCACAACTTCTTTAGTCATTGCACAATTGATAGCTATCCCTCAATTTCCAATTCTTTGCCACCACAAAAAAAGCTGTTAATAAATATCCTTGTACAAACAGGTCCTTTTCCTTTTGTTGTTTTGTTGTTGCTGTTGTTGTTTTCCTTTAATTGCCTTGGGAAACAGATGTAGTAATGGTATTACCGGATCAAGGGTATACACAGTTTTATAGTCATTTGGATATAGCTCAAAGATGTTTTCCAGAATGGATGGATTGGTTCATAACTTTACTAACTTTGCATTCATGTTCCAATTTTCTTCTATTTCCTCCAAAATTTATCATTTTCTTTTTCTGTCATATTAGTTTTCCAATAGGCATGAGATGGTACCTCAGAATTATTTTAACTTGTGTTTCTCTAATCAAGAGCAATTTAGACATTTATTTCATATGGCTATAGATAACTTTGATTTCTTCATCTGAAAACTGCCTGTTCATATTTGACCATTTATCAATTGGGGAATGAGTTGTATTCTTATCAGTCTGACTCAGTTCTCTATATATTTGAGAAAGGAGGCTTTTATCAGACATACTTGCAAATTTCTTTCCTTCATTTTTCTGCTTTCCTTCTAATTTTGGTTGTACAGGGTATTTTACATTTTGTAATACTCTTTATCTCTTGTTTTGTCCTAAATTCTTCCCTTTCCCATAGATCAGACAGGTAAATTCCATGTTCCCCTAATTTGCTTATGGTATCACTCTTTATATCTAAATCATTTACCCATTTTGACCTTATTGTGTGAGATGTTGGCCTATACCTAGTTTTTGCTAAACTGTTTTCCAATTTTCCCAGCATTTAAAAAAAGACTGAGTTTTGTTACCAAAACTTGGATCTTTAGGTTGATAAAACACTACAGTATTATTGTCATTTATTACAAAAATAGTGTTTTCCTTATCTATTCCACTTATCCACCACACTATTTCTTAGCCAGTACCAAGTTATACTTTATATTACAGTTTGAGATCTGGTATAAGTAGGCCACCTTTCTTCAAGTTTTTTTTTTCATTGATTCTATTGGTATTCTTTACCTTTTATTCTTCCAGATGAATTTTGTTATTATTTTTTTCTAGGTCTATGAAATAACTTTTTGGTAGTTTGCTTGATAAGGTACTGAATAAGGAATTCAATTTAGGTAAAATTGTCATTTTTATTATATTGGCTCAGCCTACAGTGTGAGCAATTAATATTTTTCCAATTGTTTAAATATGGGTTCTTTGGTGTGAAAAAGGTTTTGTAATTGTGTTTATATAGTTCCTGGGTTTATCTTGACAGATAGAATCCCAAGTATTTTATATTGCTTACAGTTATTTTAAATGGAATTTCTCTTTCTATCTCTTGCTGCTGGACTTTGCTGGTAATATATAGAAATGCTGATAATTTACATGGGTTTACTTTATATCTGGCCACTTTGCTAAAGTTACTAATTGTTTCATCTAATTTTTTTTTGTTGTTGTCAATTCTCTTGGATTCTCTAAATATATCATCATATCATCTGCAAAGGGTGATAGTTTTGTTTCCAAATTGCCTAATTCCTTCCTTTACTTTTTCGTGTCATTGCTATAGATAGCATTTCTAGTACAATATTAAATAACAAAAGGGATCATGGGGATCCTTCCCTCAATTCTGAGCTTAATGGGAAAGTTTCTTACTTATTCCCATTACTAAAAATGCTTGTTGATGGCTTTAGATAGATAGTGCTTTTCATTTTAAGGATGTTTCATTCATTCCTATGCTTTTCAGTGTTTTTAATAGGAATGGGTTTTGTATTTTGTCAAAGGCTTTTTCTGCATCTATTGAGACAACCATATGATTTCTGTTAGTTTTAGCATTGATATGGTCAATTTAGCTGGTAATTTTCCTAATATTGAACCAGCCTTCTATTCCTGGTAAAATTCCACCTGGTCATCCTTGTAATACATTGCTGTAATCTCTTTGCTAGTGTTTTATTTAAATTGTTTGCATCAATATTCATTAGGGAAATTGCTCAGTACTTTTCTTTCTCTATTTTAGTTTTTCCTGGTTTAGATTTCAGCACCATATATGCATCATAAAAGGCATTTGTGTCATAAAAAGGACTCCTTCATGTATTTCTTTTTCCAAAATAGTTCATATAGTATTGAGATTAATTGCCATTTAAATGCTGTTAGAATTTACTTGTGAACCCAGCTGATCCTGGGGAATTTTTTCTTAGGGAGTTCGTTGACAGCTTGGTCAATTTCTTCTTCTAAGATGGAGTTATTTAAGCATTCTGTTTCATTTTTGTTAATATGGGCATTTTATATTTTTATAACTATTCATGGATTTAGCTTAGATTGTCAAATTTATTTCTATATAATTGGGCAAAATAGTTCCTAATAAAATTACATTAATTTCCTCTCCATGGATAATGAATTCATCCCTTTCATTTTGGATACTAGTAATTTTGTTTTTTTCTAATCAAAGAAACCAATTATTTATCTATTTTATAAGGTTTTTTCCCCTAAAATCAAGTTTTAGTTTAATTAATTCAGTTGTTTTCTTACTTTCAAGTTTATTACTCTCACCTTCTGTTTTCAGGATTTCCATTCTGGTGTTTAATTGTGGACTTTTAATTTATTATTTTTCTAGTTTTTTTTTGTTTGTTTGTAGTTGTATGCCCAGTTCATTGATCTACTCTTTTTGTTTCACAACTGTCTACAGATACAAAATTTCCCATAAGTATTACTTTGCATCTCGTAAATTTTGGTATGTTGTCTCATTGTTGTCATTCCCTCTAGTTAAATTATTGATTGTTTTTATGATTTTGTTCTTTGACCCAATTATTCTTTAAAATTAGATTATTAGTTTCCAATTACTTTTTATCTACCTTTACACTGCTGTTTATTGAATGTATTTTTATTTGATTATGATATGAAAAGAAAACATTGAGTATTTCTGTTTTTATGCATTTAGTTATGAAGTTTTTAATGACCTAATACATGATCAGTTTTCAAGTAGGTACCATGTGCCACTGAGAAAAAGGTATATTCCTTTCTATTACCATTTACTTTTCTCCAGAGGTCTATCCTATCTAACTTTTCTAAAATTCTATTCACCTCCTTAACTGTTTTAATTATTTTTGATGAAATTTATTTATTACTCCAAAGTGAAAATTGAAGTCCCCCACTAATATAATTTTACTATTTCCTCATGTAACTCATTTAACTTCTCCTTTTAAAATTTAAGTGCTATACCATGTGGTGCATTTATGTTTAATATTGATATTACTTCATTGCCTATGATGCCTTTTAGCAAGATAGTTTCCTTACTCATCTCTTTAAGCTAGATTTATTATTTTGTCTAGTGTGATTTCATGATTGTTCATCCTACTTTTTTTTCTTTTTTTACTTCAGCTGGAAATGATAGATTTTGTTCTAGCCCCTTGCCTTTCCTCTGTGCATGTCTCTCAGCTTCCCATGTGTTTCTTTTATTCTGACTTTGCTTCCATTTTATGGGTTGAGTTCATCCCATTCATATTAAAATTATGATAACTATGTACTTCCCTCCATTCTATTTTCCAATTTATTGCCCCGCTCTCTCCTTTTACCCTCTCCCTACTCACAAGTGCTTTACTTCTGACCATTGCTGGTATCCTTCCTTCTATCATTCCCTTACTCCCACACTTCTCTTATCCCAATCCCTTTTTGCTTCCATACATTTTAAGATAAATTTCTGTATCCATCTGAGTGTGTATGTTATTCTCTCTTTGAGTCAATACTGACGAGAGCAAGGATTAAGTATTGTCCACCACCCTACTCTCATTTTCCCCTCCCCTCTAATTCGTCTTTTGCAACTCTTTTATTTATTTTCCCTTCCCCTTTCTCTCAGTTAAATATACTTTCTCACTCCTTAGTTTTTTTTTGGGGGGGGGGGGCTATCATCCCATCATAGTCAACTGACTTTGATATCCTCTCTATATGTATATGTTTGGTAATTGTCCTAATAAACTTATAAAGTTCTTAAGAATTATGAGCATCATCTTCTCATGTAGGAATATAAAGTTTAACCTTGTTGAATCTCTTGTGGATTTTTTTCCATTTATTATGTTATGCTTCTCTTTAGTCTTGTATTTGAAAATCAAATTTTCATTCTGCTGTTTTTTTAAATTAGGAATGATTTAAAGTCTTCTATTTTATTAAATATCCCTTTTCCCCCTGAGGTTTCACTGGGTAGGTAATTCTTGGTAGTAATCCTTGTTCCTTTGCCTCCTGGAATATCCTGTTCCAAACCTTCTGATCTTTTAATGCAGAAGCTGCTAAATCCTGTAAAATTCTGATTCTGCTTCCATGATATTTAATTGTTTCTTTCTGGCCACTTGCAGTATTTTCCCTTGACCTAGGAGCTTTGGGATTTGGCTATAATAATCCTGGGTGTTTTCATTTTGGGATCTCTTTCAGGGTATGATTGCAAGATTCTTTCTATTTCTATTTTACCCTCTGGTCGTAGGATACTGGGGCAGTTTTTTTCTGTGTAATTTCTTGAAATATGATGTCCAAGCTCTTTTTTTTTAAATCAGGGCTTTCAGTTAAAAAAAAATCTTAAGTTATCTTTCCTCAATCTATTTTTGGAGTCAATTTTTTCCCAATGAGATATACTATATTGTCCTCTATTTTTTTCTTTGCTTGTCTCTTAATGTCTCCTGGAGTCATTAATTTTTACTTGCTCAATTGTACTTTTTAGGGATTTACTTTTATCAACCCTAAATAAAGGGTTTATATATCTGAGTATGTGTATGTATGTGTACATATATATCTGAGTATGTGTATATATGTGTACATAGAGGGCACAGGATCAATTGAATAGGAAGGGATGATACTTTAAAAGGTGAAATTCTGAGGTGGAGAGGATTAGAATGAGAGGAGGCAGGGAAAGACAGAATGGGGATGATCATCTCATATAGAAGAGGCAAGTGATAATTGTTAGAATGGAGGGGAAGAACAGGAAGGCAAAAGGGAAAGGGTCAGCCTTACTCTCACTGAATTTGGCTTAGGGAAGGAATGACATAAACTATTAACTGGGTAACTTGCCACACAGGAGAGTGTGGGGGGGATGGGGATGAGAGGTTGGATGATGGAGGGGAGGGGACAGTGGGGGGGAGGGTTGCTGGAAGCACACACTTCTGTAAAGGGACAGGATAGAGAATAGAACAAGGGGGGAGCAGGATAGGAAGGAGGGATATATAATCAGTCTCTCACAATATGTACACTGTGGAGAGGGTCTGTGTAATTACATATGTACAGCCTATATTGAATTGCTTGTCCTTCCAGTGGGGGTGGGTGATGAGGGAGGAAAGGAAAGAATCTAGAATTTAAAGTTCTATAATCAAATGTTAAAAAAATATATATATGTGTGTGTGTGTGTATATATATATATATATATATATATATACTATTATTATTATTATTAACTACATTCAACTTGGAATTAAGATATACAGGCACTGTGGAGGCAGGGAGATCCATCCTGCCCTCATGGAAAGTCAGAGGGGTGAGGGGGAGGACATAGGAGAGAGCAGATTGGGGGAGGGGGTATACAGTGGGATGGCTGTTTTGAAGGGTGGGTAGGGGAAAGATGGGGAGAAAGTTTGTAACTCAAAATTTCGTGGAAAGGAATGATGAAAACAAGAAAATAAATAAATAAATTTTTTAAAAATCCCGACACTTCCCTTCATTATGGCTAAGATTCAGGGACTATGCAAATTCAATAACTATGAATTGGTGGCGAGAAAAAAACCAAGTACCATCAGCCATAGGGGTGTCACTTTAAGAACATTGAGATTATTGGAAGAATGCATTTAAATCTGAACTTTCCAGAGAATAATGTGATTCCAACTAAGTATGAGAAAAATTAAAAAATATCCAGGTGCCACATAGAATGAGTGCCCTGAAGCTGGCCATTTCTTTGTGACCAAGTTCAGTACTGCTAAATAGATGAGAGAACTTGATCTCTGCCCTCCAACAGCGAGAGCTTTGTTTGAAAGGTTGACTGATGTAATGATACAGAAGTTATAGAAGGGCAATATGCTTGCCTTTTTCCTCTTTCCCTTTCCTGAGAGGATTAAAAAAAACAACCATAAGCAATGAGCACTGACAGCCATTATTGTTTTGGGTATGAAAACTCTTCTCAAATAAGAAGTGCAAAGCATGAATAGCAAGTGTCTGTATTTTTAAAATTTCCTATGCAGGATCATTCCAATAGTTGAGTAGGATTGTTACCTAGCCACTGCAACAACAGAAGGTAGCAGTTTCTGAATGTGTCTTGCCAGGTATTGGCCTATGTCAACCTAAGAACTATAAGAAAACAATCCCTTCGGCATTTCAGGATATTTTAGAAGTGGTTAATTACCCTATCAGTGTGTGCACATAAATGAGGTATTTTAAAAGTTAGGAGTTCATGAATGTCTTCTATTTTTCTCATCTGCTAAAACATCTGGGAAAATTAGATTTGCAAAACTAGGGTCTTACTTTTTCTTGGATGGAGGACTGAAATAAGTGTTCCTTTTATTGATCAATATGAATAAATTGAAAACTCCATGAGATTGGATATCAGTACCTCATTTAAACATGGAGTGTCAATCAGTCAATCAACAAGCATTGATTAATCCCTAACTATGTTCCAGGCAATGGCCAAGTTTTGGGGATGCAAAGAAAACAATGGAACAGTCTCTTCTATTCATGCTTTTGCATTCTAATAAGGAATACAATATGGCCATGTATAATTGCACACATCCCAGATGAATATAAAGGAGCAAAGGATTATGTGAGTGAAGGAAAAAGTATTGGGAGTCATGGGACCAGGGAAGGCTTCATGTAATAGGTAAGATTGAGCTGAATCTTAAAAGGCATCTAGAGATTTCAAGAGACAAGTGTTAGTGAAGTGTGTATTTCACATTTGAGGGACAGGCAATGCAAAGGAGCTGAGATATAGGATGTCATGTATAAAATTAGGACAGCATGACTAGACAACAGAGGAGGGCAAGAGGACTAGGAAGGTTGAATTGGAAAAGGTTGTGAGGCTTTTTAATGTCAAAGAAGAGAGTTTCTATTTCATACTAGATCCAAGAGGGGAACACTTTTGGCATTCACTGAGTAGAGGAGTAACATGATTCAGAGTCCCCTTTAGCTGTGGGGAGGATAGTTTTGAAAAGAAAGAGACAAGAGGCAGGGGAACTAATTAGAAGATTATTAAAATATTGCAAATACTTGAATAAACCAGCGCTTATGATTGTTTTGTTTTAAATATATTCATATTAATAATAATATAAGAAATTAAGAACTTAATGATTTTAGAAAAAGATGGACAGACTTGCAAGAAATGATGAAGAGTGAAATGAGCCTAATCAAGAGAACATTGTATATAGTAACAGAATAATTGTTTTAAGGATTATTTTGAACAGATAAGTTGCTTTAGTATTTGAAGAAAGACACTATCTACATCCAGAGATAGAACCGATAAATAGATGCATAGAATGATTTTACATATATATACATATCATTTTTATTTTGTATATGTATGAGTCTGTGTGTATCTCTTCTATCTATTCATCCCTAATGGTAGCCCTCTCTAGAGTGTGTGTGTGTGTGTGTGTGGGGGGGGGTGATGGAAGAAAAGAAAGTGGAAAAAAGAAATTTGCATGATAACTTTATTATATGTTTAAAATATAGAAAGTTGTACATGATATATTTGTAGTTTCATGTGTAATTGTGTTTTTTATTATACTATGTCATGGAAATCCTTGTATCACCCCATAAATTAAAAATAAAATTTAAAAACATAGTCTGGCCTCAAGGAGCTTGCATTCTACTGGGGGACCACACCCTATACACAGGAAAATAAAATGCAAATATGTGCAAAGTATTCAAAAGTAATGTTTGGGGAGGAAGGGAAGACTTTCACTTGGAAGTTCAGGGAAAGATATATAGAAGAGGAATATGAGCTAAACCATGAAAGAAGATAAAGATTGAATCAATTATTCCTCTCATCCTCATCCCTCATGAATCAATTATGTCAGTGCCACTGGAGTGATTTTCATTGTACTACAGAGAAGCCTGATAGGTAGGATGGTGTAGAAAATAGAGAGCCTCTCATTGAATTTGGCTTAGGGAAGGAATGACATAAACTCTAAACTGGGTATCTTGCCAACAGGAGAGTAGGAGGAATGAGGATGAGAGATGGGATGATGGAGGGAGGGCAGGGTGGGCGGAGGGTTCCTGGAAGCTCACACTTCTGTAAAGGGGCAGGGACAGGGTAGAGAACAGAACAAGGGGAGGGTGGGATAAGAAGGAGGGACATATAATCAGTCTCTCACA
>CM053593.1:326415629-326437212 GCA_028646575.1 Pseudocheirus occidentalis | reverse complement strand
CACTTCTGTAAAGGGGCAGGGACAGGGTAGAGAACAGAACAAGGGGAGGGTGGGATAAGAAGGAGGGACATATAATCAGTCTCTCACAGTATGTCCATTATGGAGATGTTCTGCATAACTACACATGTACAGCCTGTATTGAATTGTTTGTCTTTCCAGTGGGGTGGGGGTGGGTGATGAGGGAGAAAGAGAAAGAATCTAGAATTTAAAGTTCTATAACCAAATGTTAAAAATATATATATGTACATTTATTATTGTTGTTGTTGTTGTTGTTGTTGTTAAACTACATGCAGCTGGGAAATAAGATATACAGGCACTCAGGTAGGGAGATCCATCTTGCCCTACCAGAAAGTCAGAGGGACGATGGAGGAGGACATAGGAGAGAGCAGGAAGGGTTATACAGTGGGATGCCTGTATTGGGGTGGTGGGTGGGGGAAAGGTGGGGAGAAAATTTGTAACTGAAAATCTTGTGGAAATGAATGATGTAAACAATAACAAATAAAAGAAAAATTATCTTAAAAAAAGAAAATAGAGATTCTGCTTTGGGACAAGGAATCGTTGGTTCAAATTTTACCTTGGACAAATAGTCTTTATTTAGGAGAAAGCAACTTAATCTCTCAGTTCATAGGAAACTCATACAGAGCAGTTACTGATTTGCAATGATTAGAGAGAATTTTATCACAAGTTCCCTACAATAGTGAAATCTCAGGCCCATTTTGAAGAGAAAATAGAGGTTTGCATGGTTATCAGTAAGAGATAAAACACTTCCAGTGATTTCACAACTCTATGGAAATGGGTCATCTCTTCTGGGAACAATGTTCCCTGCCCTGCGCCTGCCCCTGCTCCCTCCCCTTCAACCTCCTACCCCGGAACATTTGATATCTCTCAAAAATGTTCATCTTCAATTTATTACCCAAAAAGGCCATACTGCCAAATACACTATACTGGACTTGGAAGAAGATAAGAAGAAAGGAACTTGATGCATTTTTAAAGACCTGGAAAGGCATCTTCTCCTTTTTTGTTCTATCAAGATAGTAAAGGAATAGAAGGAGAAATGATGCATTAACGCGAGAGACCCTTTGAATTCAAATTTTTTCCAAAATGGTATCACATAATGCTTGGTACTTGGGACATATAGGGTACTATTCTCCTTGTAGAAGCTGCACCTGCTGGTGAGATGGGTAAGAGACCTCTATTACATACCAGGCCCAAAGGGCTTTGGGGATCATAAAACATATGTTGCTTTAAGAGGTGTTTTGAATCTATGGGATTATCAAAGTTTCACTATAAACTTTGTGGAAAATACCTTCAGCATGAGGTCAGCTCTCTATCTCCCTGCCAGTAAAGGACTGTTTCCTGGCCAGGTGTTCAATTCTTTGCCCAGGCCAGTGGAAAATGACTGAGGTGATGAAATTCCCACCACCTCTACAGAAAGATGGTGGAAATAATAAACCAACCTCATCCTTAAAAAATTCTTCCTGCTGCTTAGTCTATGTGTTCAATTTTCAGGTTAAATTTTTTTATTTATGCCAAAATTAATCAAACTCATTTGTACTTCTAAGTAAAATATTGGAGTTAAAATGAAGTATGTTCTTTGATCATGAGAGGAAATTCTGTATGTGTATACATAGATATTCATACATCTATGTTTCTTGATTTCTAAGAAATCTTTAACTTTGACAGATAATAGATTATTAATATTGATGATATAGATAGATTTACATTTAAATAGACAAAGCATTTGTTAGATGAATATTATGTGCCTGGCACTTTGCTAATTATAGGAAATACAAGCAAAAATGATAGTCCCTAGCCTCAAAGGTCTTATATTCAGTGGGTGAAAACTGTGCCTAAAGGAGATCTGGAAAACCATGAAGGAGTAGAAAGTTCTGGGAAAATGAAGCAGGAATGAAGTGAATATGGATGACTGGGAACTTTCTGAAATGGTGGTCTAGGCCAGGATCTTGGCAATCAGAGAAGAGGACCACAGGGCAGAGGCATCTTGAAAGTTAGGAGATTGCTAGTCAGAAGGCATAAAAGTATTGGTTCTCAAATATATGCAGCTAAAATATCATGCAACTATTGAATGGTTGGAAGATAACTTGAGAGGTCACCAAATTTAATCATTTACTTTTATATGGGAATACATAGTATAAGACAAATGAATTTCTAGGGAGACAATATGATACAATGAAAAGAGTGCTGGCTTTGGAGTTGAAGGACCTGGGTTTGAATCATGGTTCTGTGACTTAATACCAATGTGATCTTGGACAAGTCACTTAACCTTTGTGGGTCTCAGAAAGTAAGTGGAGAGTTGGAATTGATCACATTCCAACAGTCCAGGAGGATTCAATTCCAGACAGTTATAGAGAATGGAATGAGTCAAGTCATGAAGGTCAGAAAGCCATCCCCAGGACCATGTAAATAGTCCTAGAACCTAAACCAGAGTTCTGGCACTTGAAGCTAATTTAATTTAACCAGGGTGGAATGGAGGGAGTCTGTGGTGTGAGCACTCTCAATGGTTCATGGTTGGGGTATAATAGAGAAAGATGTTGTGGAAGTTGGCAAAATGATGACCTTGAGAAAAAGTAGACCATGAGTCTGGCATTATACTGGGGAAGAGAGAAAATAACTTGAAGGTATATAGGAGATAGAAGTAAAGATATGGAAAGAATGGATACAACTTGAAAGAAGATGTGGTTGAAAGAAATTGTGAAGCCATATTGACTAGGGCCATTATAAATTGATGCTAGCTTATCACAGCTGGACCCTATCTACAAAAAGTCACTTCTACTAGTTTGCCCTAATTGATTGCTCCTGATACTCACGACCACAGCTGTTTCTTTTTCATATCTCCTACACCTTCCTTCCTGCCACAATCTCTTCTGAGGACCTCATTTTATACTTCCCTGAAAAAAGTGAGACCATTCCCAAGAGCTTCCCTTTCTCTCCTCCTCCTCCTCATGTCACATTTCTCTTACATCATCTCAAATATCTATTCCTTTGATAATGACCTTTCCCCTCTACATTGCCCTTGATTTTACCCCCTCCAGCCTTCTACAACATTTCACAACTCCTCCAAATAATTTTCCTTATCTTCTAGTTTCTTCCCTGATGACTATAAATATTCTCAAGTCTTTTCTATCCTTAAAAACAAACAAGCAAAAAAACCCTTCATAAGATTTCACTATATCTACATCCCTCCTTTTCTCAACTAAATTTTTTGGGAAAAAAATATCTAACATCATTCAATGCTTCCACTTATCTCCTCTCAATCTCTTCTAAACCTTCAATTTCTGACCCTGCTCATGGACTCTTAGAAGTCTCTTGCAATATTCTGTAGACTGTCCCTTTTATCATATAAAATTAATACACTGAGTGCTTGTGCAGGAGCTCCTATTACCCACATTTTTGGGGAACCTATTTATAAGCTCTCTCTCTCTCTCTCTCTCTCTCTCTCTCTCTCTCTCTCTCTCTCTCTCTATATATATATATATATATATATATATATATATATATATATATATATATATATATATATATATAAAACCATTAATAACCAAGAAGATTTCCCTATAGTAAGTTCAGGTAGGAGCAAGAGGTCAAAAGGAGATGACGACTCCTCTAGAGTCAAGCTCCTCAATTAAACTCAGATTCTTGTAAAGCTATACACCATTTATTCTTCCCTTCCTAGCTTCACTCCTTTGAGTTTCTCCATCATGCCCCAGAAACCTAGAAGAACATATGAGCCCTGGAACTCATACAAATAATGCCAACAGAAGCTATGAATACTCTGGTGTAGTGAACCACAAAATATAACAGACTCTCTACATATAAGACAGAACCAAAACATTTATTCAAACACCACAAAGCTGAATTCATTATAGCAACCAAGAAGTTGGTACACATAACCAATGAAGTGAGCATTAACATTCCCAAGCCTTCCCTCTGTCAGACCTTCAAAACAAAACAGGACACTTAAGTCAAAATGTCCCTCTCTTACTCATGCTAACTGCTCTGTCTATATGCTGCTTGCTCCCAGCTGTTCTGCATCTCTCTCCTGCTTCTTCCTGCTCCTTCCTGCACCATCCTTCCTGTTCCATACTTTCAGCAAGCTCTTCCTACCCCACCCCCTATGGGATTACATTTAACCTATTAAGGGGCTGGGAAGATCTTCAGATTCCCATTACCATTACAATACCTCTTCAAAATCCTCTGTCTCTTGGATTACTCCTTGGATTACAATGTAGAAGCCTTCTTCCAGAAGCTCCATTAAAGAAGTGTTACTTGACCAGTCATCTCTTCATTTTCCACCTAGCTATACCCGTTTGGATTTCTCCATCATATTCTAGCTCTGAGTACCTTCCCTTACCTTCCTACACTCCATCTCACTGTTATGTGTTTTTGTTTTCCCCATTAGATTACAAACTCCTTGAAAGCAATGATCATATTTCTTTTTTGTATTTGTAGTCTTAATGCTTATCACTGTGCCTGGTACATAGGTGCTTAATTAGTTTATTGACTAATTTGATTAAAAAGTTTTTTTTAATGATGGTTATTTACATGCCCCACTGCCAATTTGAAATATTGGTGGTGGGGCATGTATAATTAGCAGATGAACTTCTGATTTCCTTTTCTGTCATTTTGGAGCCACAAAGGATCAAACAATGGGCTTGTTTGGACTTCAGCCTAAGGTGGGGAATTGAGATTTGCTTCAGTTTCTGTTAATGTGGTTGCTACAACTTCCGCTACAACCACATTTTTATTCTTCTACCTAATATTTTAATGGTTTATCTTCACTATGAACTTTAGTTCTGAGTGAAAATTTACCAGAGGAAGTTGCCAATGAGCTAAGGACCAGAAAAGCTGATGGTTGAGTCATTTTTTCAGTTGTGCTGACATGGAATTCATAGTATTTCCCATACTATTGGGATGGTACGTCAAAGATGCTAGACATGAAGAGAGAAAAGTCTACAGTGTTCAAGTGGTTTGTTTTCTAAGCCACAGTACTAGTGAATGATGTAAATAAGACAAAACACTGAGATCTTCTGATTTAGACTTAAGGATACTTTGTACTCTGTGCCATCTTTTCAACAGTGAGTCATAATTCATTTATCTCATGGTAGGAAGAGGGAGACAGCCAGGCCACTCTTTGATGAATAATCCATATGGCTTACAATAGCAAAGATTATTCTGCCCGTCCTTTTATAAGGATAAAGACATTGAGTTGCAGGTGCTTGAATAATCATGCAACTAGATTTACCCCATGAGCATTGACTTCAAATCAATTTCAGCTGCCCTGACATTGTTGTCTCTCTGTATGTCTCTGTGAGTTCAAAACATGTGGATACAATTTTTAAGAGACCCTTAATCTGAGTTCATGAGGCACATTCCACACATTTTAATCATTTTTTGTGTTTTTTTCTTTGAATACATTCCAACACAGCATTGTCCTACATACTTCCAAAGAGCTATTTAGTTGGCAATACAAGTTCTATTAGACCAAAAAAAAAAAAACCAGATCAATTTCATTAATAAATGAGGAGACAGATAAAAATCCAAAGTAACTGAAGTGCTTGTCACACCAAACTTGTCCTTTCTTTCCCTTAAACAAAAGGCCGAATGGAACAAAAAATCAGTTCCAGGCAGTTAAGCAATAACAAAAATAGGACTTAAAATCAGTTGTATATATGCCTTGGATTTTAGAGATGGACTTTAAAATATGCAATCATTTTAAATTACATAATGAAGATGGAGTTGTATCTATAGAATTTCATTGAAAAACAGTTCTACTAATGTAAGTCTCTGGCACTAGTGACAAGTATAAAGCTTTAAGGAAATTTGTTTATACTGAGCTAAGCAATGGAATAGCTTGTCTCCTTTCTCTTTCCTTTCTAATCCTCTTAAACCCCCTTTTTCTCCCTCCTTCCCATTCCTGCCAAATACCCTATATTGTAATGTTCTATAATGAGAAAAGACTAATGTTTTGAAAGATGAATTTGACTCATTCTGAGTGGCCCCAGAGGGTGAACTCAACTCAGAACAACGAGGTAGAAGCTGCCAAGAGATAAATTTAGGCCACCTCACAATTTCAGTTCTTCCAACATCTCAAGACTCAATACATACATGCATATCTTAACTAATCACTTTTGGGTTTGGCTGTAGAGGGTACTCTTGAACTAATATAAAATGGATTACCTGATCTCTTCCTACCATTCTAATTCTCAGATCTGTCATCTATAACAGATTCTTAAAAAAATGCTTACTGTGGGGACAGAAAAATAATTGCAAGCTCTTTCAACAGAATAAAGGTCTTCGTTTTCTCAGAGGAATAGCCATTATAGCATGACATCAATAATACCTTCATTGGAGGAAGCATCAAGCATCTAGAGTGTTATTGACCCACCTTCTCCCTTAACATGAAAAAGGCTATTACTAAATCAAATTTAAGATTCGTTGTCTCATTCTAAGAGAGAATATTTCCAACATAGGTGCCCTTAGCAAGCTAATAGCATGGAAGTCATGACCACAGACTTGGGTTTGTGTTTGGAGGATAATTTTTTTTTTCCAAATAGACACAGTAGCTAAAATGATGAAGTGAACTTTTATTTCCTCTTTTCATAGGCTATTATTATTATTATTATATTTCTCTTAAGTCTTGTGCTTTTCTGGAAAGTGCAAGTCAATGATATTTCTGTGTTTTCAATGTATAGATGATCAAAAACATCTACCCTCCCTCATTGTCATGAGAATGACTTAGCACACCGGGGGCTGAGTTAGTCTGCCAACCTCTGGCATCAAGACTGCAATTTGAGTCCCAGACTTAACAAGAATGTTTGGATTTGATATAAAAGAGACTTGGTCATGGTACATTTCCAGTTCTTGATTGTGCCAAGCAGGAGGGTCATATCTTTTGGTGCCAAGAAACAGTGGTTGCCACTCCACCCTGAGGGAAGGAAAAATGGTTGCCCACTATAGGGCCACACGCATCGATTACATGTTCATCTTATAAGGGTGCAAAGGGAGATACTAAGAAAAGTAGTGATGATGGTGGGAAAAGGAGAGGAGGAGGAGGAGACATAAAGTAGAGGGAGATAATGAGCATCTTGAAAACCTCCTCTTTAAATCCACTAGAATGATTGAGAGAAAAATGATGTCATTGCCTACAGCTAAAAATCAGTCTGATGGATTCATCTAAGTGTCTTTCGTGCCCTACCACCACCTCATCTCTACATCTCTCAGGGAAGGCTGCTTAGATTTTAATAACTTGCAGATGATCCGTTTTAAGTCAATAACTTGGATGCTTCCTAGTTGAAAGCAACAAAATGCACTCCTACTTCACCTCTGACTTACAGAATTTCTAGGTTCCTTCAAAACCATTTAAATTCCACCTTCTACATAAGAGTTCATGATCTTTTGTAGTTGCTAGAGATTTGTTCACAAAATTACCTTGTATTGATTTTTGTATATTTTCCTTTAATTTTTACATTTCATTCTTTTCACATCCTCTTCCCCCAGGAAAAGATAGGTTTCTGGAGAACATAGATTTTAATTTCTCTCTTGGTATTTCGAGAGTGGAACAAGCTGCCTAGACTATAGTAGGTGTTCAGTAAATGACTGGATCATGGAACTAACAAGAAGGAAGATTAGGAATTTTCTCTAATCTTCTCAAATCTCTCAAAATTGGAATTATGCCCCAGAAATAAAGCAATTTCCGCTGTCACCATACTGTAGTACACCAAGAATTCAAGCAAGGAAAAATGTAACTAAGAACAGAGGTCAATATTTCTAAACCATTAATGAACACCCACCAATATTCCTGTAATAGGGCTTCACAATCCAACTCATGGGTTTATAATAGAACCTAATTCCATTCCCCAACCTCCCTTCTTCTCAGAGCAACAAAGAACCAAACTGCATTGGTAGAAATTGGCTCAGACGGCAGTAATGGAATTGGTGGTGTATTGTGCCGTGTGAATGAGGGAAGAGTGGGAATGGGTCAAAAGACCCTGTGCATAGGATTGTGTGGTACTTTATTAAGTCTGAGGAAAAGAGCCTAACAACCAACTTGGGCTAGTTCTTCCCACCATTCACCCCCACCTCCATCCCCTTAAGTCTCTTTGGGCAGAGACCTATGCTGATGAAACATGAATTGCCCAGTGGTAGAGAAAGCTGGAATGCTCTGAGACACAATACCCAGAGTAACTGCTATCAGAGAGAATATGGTCAGAAAGAAAGAAAGAGGGAAAATTAAGGCAAAGACTGAAATTATCAAAGATCTCTGGAGGAACTCAAATTCTTGGAACATAGACAGATACAACAACCAGGAAAACATTAACAGTAGAAGGAAATGTGGACTCCAGATCTGGTTAAAGACTTCAGGTATTTATGAACACCTGAACAAGAAAGGAAAAAGGTTCAATAGATATTGAGGCAGAGGCAGAAGCAGAAGATCCCAAGTATTTTGAAGAGTGTAGGGAATTATAATACTGTATTCTTAAGTGGCTTCAAAATATAATTATTGATTGACCACTGATGCAGTTTATTCCTTCCAACAATGCAAATTACAAATCCTCCCATGTGGCTCTAACCCATGCCCTGCTGTTTGTTAGACAGACTGAGAATACCAAACATCTTAAGTAGGAGGACTTCTTTTTTTTTAAATCTGAAGTACGTCAATAATTTTCACAGGCATTAAACTGTTTTTTTCTCAATCTCACTACAAGACCAGTAGTTGTTTTTTTTTTTTTCCGCACTAGATATTTCTGGGATGACATTCTTTTTTGGAGAGGTCATGGGAAGGCAAATGGTGTTAAGTGACTTGCCCAAAGTCACACAGCTAGTAAGTGTCAAGTGTCTGAGGCTGGATTTGAACTCAGGTCCGCCTGACTGCAGAGCCAGTGCTCTATTAACTGTGCCACCTAGTTGCCCCATGACATTCTTTATTCCATTTCTCTTTCATAAATCCTTGTCAGTAATGTGTTGCACCTGTTCCCACTCAATGTAAAAGAAAGTGAAATAATTTTATGTCATATTTGCTGCTTTTGTTTCATTATGTTAACACAGCTTATCACATTTATTGCATATCATTGTGCTTTTTCTAAGAATGGAATAGAAAAGGCCCTGGCTCCTCCTCAACTTTGTTCTTTAATTTTCTTATTTCATCTTTCATTTCTCTGTAGGCTCTACTTCTCACTCTCTCTGGACTTCTTTCTTCATCATTCTCCAGCAGACTTCTCATCCTGGAAGACACCTTTTCCATGACTAACCAGCATCCTAGAAAGAGTCCCTGGACCCCTTCTCCTGATTGATAAGTTCTTCCCCAAACCTGCATTTCAAAGAAGAACCCAGGCCAGCCATATTCATTTATTCATTTTTCTCTGGGTTCTATTCCTGACTCTAGATCAGTGCTTCTCAACCTTCCTATTGCCACGACCCTTTAATATTTGTATGTGGGCATACTGGCATGTGGGCAGACCTGCCTGGAGATGGATAAAGGAGTGCTGTCTCAGTTCCTAAGACCTTCGGAAATATGTTTTCCGATGGTCTTAGGCAAACCACTGTGACCCCTGTGAAAGGGTCGTTTGACCCCCAAAGGGGTCATGACCCCCCAGGCTGAGAACCGCTGCTCTAGATCTTTTTATTTTTCATTATAAATAATACCTTCATACCCTGGATGATCCCCCTGACTCTGTATTCTTTTCATCCTGCAAGATGTCTTTGATATTATAGCCAAGCAGTGTTCTCATGCTAGAAGATCCCTTCACCCTGCCACCCCTTCCTCTGATTGCTCAGGTCCTCCTTGAGCCTCCCTTGGAAGGCACAACTAAAGCCTTCCATGATTACTCCTCATTCTTCTCTAGGTTCTGCTCCTGATTTTCCAGACTTCTTTCTCCACCATGGCCTAATGTGGTGAGTACCTTGTTCCCCAAACCCTTGCTTTTCAGCTTCCATTTATGTCCCTTAGGATGTAAACTCTTCAAGGGCAGAGAATGCCTTTCTTTTTGTTTTTATTTCTATTTCCAGGGCTTATTAAAGTGCCCAGCAGACACATAAGCACTTAAATGTCTACTAATTTGACTTACCTCTACTCTGCTAGCCTTGCTTCTAAGTAAGTGCTCCATAGTTGTTGGAAGTCAATGGAGCTTTAAGAAAACAAATGACTGTCCTGTCAGAAAGCACTTTTTATGGGCATCTGCTTCTTTCACATTTGTGCTCAATGTCTGAAAAACATAAGACCTTTATATTTTGATAGCAATGTATTTTCATGATGTCCCCAGGTCGCATTCACTCAGGTTTGACTCTGGACATACACACATATGTATGTGTGTATAGACATGCACATCCATATACATATGTATGTATGTATATGTAAATATAGTATATAGAATTAATATACACTTGGGTAATTTGGGGAAATGTTCATATCTAAGACACATTTACAAATCATTCTTCAACTACAATAATAAAGTTGCTCTAGCAAATTGCTTTGCATAAGAAAATTCACTTTATTAACCTCTATCAAAAAAACATAGTCAGGCAAAGAAGACATATACAGAAAAGGTGGATGGAGAGGAACAAAGCTTATGAGATGATGAATCCATAAACAAACCTTTATGAAGCACTTACAACATGTCACACACTGCGCTAAGCATTCAGGATACCAAAAGTGAAATAACTTGTCTTCAAGGATCATATATTATATTGAGAGAAGAAACAGGCACACATACAAATAAATATGAATGCAAAGTAAATTGAAAGTAATTATGGGGAAGTATACTAGCATCTGGGGTATTAGGATATGTCTTATTAAAAAGTGGCTCTTGAGCTAAGCTTTGAATGGAGCTAGCTAGAGAATCTACAAAGCAGAGGTAAGGAGTTTGGTCTAGATCATCTCTAAAGTCACTGAAATTAAAAATCTATGATTCTTTGAACACCAGCTGCCTACTGGGTATCTCCTACATAAATACCTAATTGGAACCTCAAACGTAACATGATGAAATTGGAAGCCGTTATTCTATCCCCAATCCATCAATCCTTATTTCAAGACTTCTTATTTCTTTTTAGGCTACTACCATCTTCCCAATCACTTAGATTCACAACATTAGAGTCACCTTTGACCTTTTTTTTCCCTCATCTTCTATAGCCAGTTAATTGCTATTCTACTTATATATCTATATCATCTACCTGCCCCCTGCTATCTACCCACAGGGTTCCAATCCCAGTTTAAGTCCTTATCAGTATTTGTCTGAAAATCAATCAACTAATATTTCAGTATCCGCTATGTGTTAAACCTTGTGCTAGGTTCTGAGGATTCAAATAAAAATGAATAAAACAATCCTACTTATCTATATTTACAGTGTTTATCCTGTCCAATCCATCTTCCACAAAACTCTCCAAACAATCCTTTGAAGGCACAACCCTTAATGATTGTATTCCCTTGTTTAAACATCTCTAGGGGCTCCCTATTAGCTTTAGCATAAAATACAACTTCCTTAACTTGACTTTCCACAATTTGACTACAATCTATTTTTCCAGATCCCATAATCTTTTTATTCCAGTCAAACTAACCCACGAATTGTTCCTGGACTTTCATATTCTACCTCCAATCTCTGCTTTTTTACAAGGTTGCCTCCCTTAGCTAGAATTGATTCCTACCTACTTCCTACACTATTTTCCTTCCTGAAATGATAAGCAAAATTTAAATAGTATTTTGAAATTCTGTAAGGAGCTCTGTGTTAGTCTTCTTTTTAGTGATTTTTAAAAAACAATGTTATTACTTATTACTGTGCTCTGCACATACTAGGTCTTCTTACTCTTTCTTGAGTTATGTGATTATCTCCAAATTTGTTTTTTTAACAAAGCTCATTGTGTATTGGTTTTCTTAAAGTGAGGTTAAGCATTTACCAAGTAGAGACTGTGTCTACCCTATGAATTAATTTCTCTGTCCTACTGAAGCCATAATTTAGAAATTGTAAAATATCAATATCATCTACTAAAACAAAAAGACGCAAGGAGTAGCATTTTGAGACTTTTTTTCCAAGCTCTGTCTCCCCACCTCCCACAATGAGAAGTAAAATTTTCTCAGGTTACATCACAAGAAATAAAATAAATACAGCATAATCACAGAATTCAGAAGACACTCAGAACACATATAGTACAAGCCACTACAAATGAACATCCACCACTGAAGGAAAACACATCATTCCAATCACATACTCCAGGGGAATTTTCCTTTCATACTCTGGGTGTTCTAAGTATTTGCATCTCAATCTCTATACTACAGCATGCAATTAGAGCACCAGAGTACAAATCTGCTTTAGCCATGCATGGTCTTTGACGCAAGCAACCATATTGAAAATAACCTCTTATGTTAAAAGTTTTCAGCCTGGGAATTAAAAAAAAAGATATGGGAAATTATCTTATGATTACAGGAGAATGCTGAATTCTACCCAGCTGCTCCAAAATAGCAAAGTGACTGATAAACATTCTATTAGATTCTCAGGCCTTCAGAGAAAATCCCATAACTGCAAAAAGAATTTCTCCATCAAGTATATGTAGATATATCCCACCCCACTTCCAGTGCTTTTCCTTAAAGGCAGGGACAGTGTCATTTTTTCCTCCTTTTTATCAACATAGAGTACATGTGCTGAGCATTATGGTAGGTACCATGGCAGATACATGGTCCTTATTCTCAAGAACTTAAGAAGCCACAACAAATATAAGTTGAACAACAAATAATGATATGGTTGTAACCTGTGGGCCAGAGACTTTTAACTATATGTGGTTGCTAGGCACAACGTAAAGAATTTCTCAACACTTTGCCTTCTCTTCTCTGTCCATAAAATCTACAAAACTTATTGTATGATAGTACTCATGGTCATCAAATGCCAATATGACCATATCATTCACATGACCAAAAAAGGTATGTTTCATTTGCAAGTTGAAGAAAACAAATATAACTTCAAATAAAATTCACGGAAAATAATAACACCCACAAATGAAAAATCCTTTTCCAGAGACCTATAAGATCTCATTTGCTTATTTATATGTACTAAGTAAGCAGAGGCCCTAGCAGGTGTAGGCTTTCCTGAATTCTCTTCTAATTACCTTCAATTCCCAAAAAGTGTCCTCAGTAAATATTTATTCCAGTAAATAAACATACCCTTCATTTACACCTCAGGTTTGGTTAGTATTTTTTTAAATAAATAAATCACTTCTCTGGTGGGTGGGGGTAGAGGGTGGAGGGGTGTGGGGGGGAGTAGGTGCGTGGGGGGGTAGGTGTGGGGGTAGATGGGGGGGTAGGTGTGGGGGGGTGGGGGGGGTAGGTGTATGTGGGGGAGGAGTAGGTATGTGTGTGTTGTGGTGTGTGTCTGTGGCCTATCCAGTTATGGAAACAAAGAAGACTCTAGAGTATTCCTGATTTGTGAAAAACAAACAAACAAATTTTTTTTTCCCCTAAACAACAAAGACTAGATTTCTTCCTTCATTATAGCTTGATTAAAGTATCAGGCATGGGGGTAATACTAGATAAGAGGTTCCAATATGGCATCTCTCATTGATGCTATAGTTCCTACAAAACTCTGAATTTATAAAAGTTTATTTAAGAGTCAAGGATAGGGGGCGGCTAGGTGGCGCAGTGAGTAGAGCACCAGCCCTGGAGTCAGGAGTACCTGAGTTCAAATCCGGCCTCAGACACTTAACACAAAAACTAGCCGTGTGACCTTGGGCAAGTCACTTAACCCCAACTGCCCTCCAAAAAGCAAAAAAAAAAAAAAAAAAAAAGAGTCAAGGATATACCACACTCCTTTTGTGCTTATAGTATAACCCTCTAAATTTTACATTTGTACTACTGAGGCCCTGAGAATTTAAATGCCTTATTTAAAGTCACTTTAACAAAAAATGAGAATTAGAATTGAACTAAAGTCCTCTAATTCAAATCTCTTTTACCTTGCACTGCACTATGGTTGGAGCATTTTAGTGAACAAGAAGAAATAATCCTGGGATAGCTAGAATTGGATTAAATTATGGAGGGCTTCTGCCATTAAAACCACATTGGACATAGTCTCTAGCAGTGTCTGTTATACTCTTTGTCCCAAGCAACCAGATGGTTCATCTCCCACTCAATGGGTACTTTACTCAAGCCTAGACACTTCAGAAAACACCTCAGATTTATTTCCAGTTGTCTCTCACGTGCAAGTGAGACTCATCGAGGAAATTGGGTAGGGTCATTCAAATATCCCCTTTTTGGATAGGGGGCATGCAATCATACTGCATATAAGGAGAGTGGAGAGAATAGAAAATAGAGCAATCGCCTGCAGTTTAAAATTGAGATTAATGGAGTTCTAAAATGTGAGGTATTTGCTATAAGATTTCAAAGGAGAAGAACATTTTTGAGTACTAGGGTGGACAGGGAAGGCTTTGTGGAGGGAAGGTTTTGTGGAGGTGTAATGTAAATGGGACCTTCAAGAATTACCAATTCTTCATTATCTTCTTGTTCTACCCATTGACAGATCGAGGTCTGAAGAGATGCTTTCCTTGGAGAAGAAATTACAAAATAGAAGGAAAAGATATAAGGTGACCATAGGCTTCTTTGGAGACAGAAAGCTGCCAACAACATAAGGGTTAGGGGAATCTTAGAGAAGAATGAAAAAATAAAACTGGACCACAGGAGTAAAATTAGGTTATGGGAAATATAAAAGGACAGGAAAGGAGATTTAGATTGGATGCAAGAACAGAGAAGTGACTAGAGAGATGGAAAGTTTAAGGATTAATCTCATTGTTTTGTGTATGATGAAATGGAAAAGGGGGATTCTGAGGCTGAGAAGTTAATTAGGAGATTGTTGTCATAGCACAGGTATGAAAGATTTAAGAAATATTTAAAAGAGAAGTTGGCAGCATTTGGTGACAGAGGAGGAGTGTAATGAGAATGGGAATTTGAAGATCTTCCCTGCCCCTTAATACACCTGGGGGGGAGTTTGAAAACCTTCCCTGCTGTGAAGATAAACTCTGCTCCCTAATAGGCTGAATGTAGTCACATGGAGCTTGTGGTGGGAGGAGTTTGCTGAAGAGAAGCAAAGTCCACAGGAAGCTGGTCAGAGCTAGCCAGACAGTGGGGAAGAGAGGAGGACACTCAGGCAAGGAGTCAGATAGGTTGTAAGTAGATATTGATCTTGTATTGGTTTGTGGGAAGGCTGAAGGATGCTGTGGCTCTCAACATTATTATGGCTTCTGAATATCTTTGGTGTTATGATGGAACTGGCTTACTGGTTTTGTGATTAGGTTTCTGGTGTCTAAATAGATGCTTCAGTTCTATCCTCTACCTGGAGAGTTTAGTATATTTTGCACTCAAATTTTATATGATACTTATAATCACAGTCTTTATCATGATCATGGGTACAGTAAATATTACATTGGTGCTACAAGGGGATAAATAAAAAAGATGAATTCAAGAAGATATTAAGATTTTTTTACATAGATGACTGGGAAAATGATGGTGCCACTGTCAGAGAAAGGGAAGTTTGTGGGAGGGGGTGGTCTGCATATAGAAAATGAATGTGATTTTGGACATGTAGAGTTTGAAATGACAAGAATTCACACTTACCTGGAAATAGCCTAGAGAGGAAGCAAGGGTCTTAAATTTCCTATTGTTGTTCTGACATTTTTCATTTCTGTCTAACTCTGTGTGATCCTATTTGGGGTTTCCTTGGTAAAGATAGTGGAGCAATTTGCCGTTTCCTTCTCCAGCTCATTTTATAGATGAGGAAACTGAGGTAAACAATGTTAACTGAACTTGCCCAGAGTCACATAGCTAGTAAGTGTCTGTGGCCAGATTTGAACTCAGAAAGATGAATCTTCCTGACTTCAGGTCCTACATTCTCTAACCATTCTAATCTAGCTTCTCACTGAATTTCTCATTACTTTATTTCTAACTGCAAACCCTCAGGGAAACCTTAGAAAATCATTGGTGTTGCAGAAATTATAGGAGGTGGTTTCTCTGTTACTTGAGGATTACAAATTCCAGGACTCTCAGGTAAAGTTAGACTTGATGACATTGGACAAGATGATCTCTTAGGGATAACACAGCACTCCAATTCTATTGCCCAGTCTCCTTTGAGGTCTATAATCAGAGAAATGTAAAGATTAAGATATTGACATTCCCTTCATTGAACTTTACTGAAGAAATCTTAGTATCTTCTTTTTTTAAAATTTTTAAAAATTTATTTATTTTTTCTATTTATTTTTTTATTGACTTGTTTGTTTACTTTTAGTTTATAAGATTCAGTTCCAGAATCACTTGAGTTTCAGGTTTTTTCTCCTTCCTTTCCCCCACTCCCATGGTAGTGTACAATCATGTATGGGATATGCAAACACTTTCACATTGTACAATAGTCTGGTTGTATAGAAGCGTTGTAACCAATGGAGTGAACAATGGGAAAAAAAGAAACAAAACCAAACATAGAAAAGAATGATAACATGTATTGCTTCAGTCTCCATGTAAACTCTGGTCTTTCTAGATATTTCTTTTAATGTAGATATCTCCTTCCGTTCTGAGACTTGTAGAGTTGTCTTTTAACTGTGTGTTGCTGAGAAGAGTCTAGTTTATCAAGGCTAGTCATCACACGTATGATGTATCTGTGACTGTGTACAAATTTTTCCTGGTTCTGCTCTTCTCACTTAGCATCAGTTTGTATAAGCCTCTCCAGGTAATTATGAAGTTCATCTCCTTCCCATTTCTTATACCACAATAGTATTCCATTACATTCATATACCATAACTTGTTCAGCCATTCTCCAATTGACAGGCATCCCCTAAATTTCCAGATCATAGAAGTGGGAAAAGGACCCATATGTACAAAAATATTTATTGCAGTTCTCTTAGTATCTTCTAAAATGAGTAACCTAATATGGAAGAATAAAGACACTGAAAAGCTGAAATATTCATTGATGTGAAGTAAAACTGAGGGGACTGACAAGTTCTAAAACTTCAGAACCTAAATTCCAGCATAAAGGTCAACATGTTAGCTTCTTTAAAAAGAATGATTAGAGTGCAAAGTTACAGAGGATAGGGTGCTGGATTTAGTTAGAGTCAAAGAATTTGGGTTTAAATCCTGGTTTTGACACTAAATATGTAATCTAGAGAAAATTGCTTTTCATTTTTCTGGGTCTTAGTTCCTTCATCTGTAAAATCATGGGGAAAGGCTGGATAAACTGCAAACTCTAAATCTATACTATTATCTGATCAGTTAGATTTTATGAGAGTTTCTCTCCCCCCCCCCTTTCTCTCCTGTTCTTCTATCACATTTTTCCATGTAACACACTCTTGTACAAGTTGAATATTCCTCGCCCTTAGTTAGATTAAAAGCTTCCATAGGTTTTGTCTGGTATTCCCAGAATTTAGCATTCTTAGTGTAGGATCCTATACATCCATGGTATTTAGTAAAGATAATATTGAATAAAATTAGATTGCTAAGGCGAAGAAAGATGCCAACCAAAGGTTGACAAATATGAAGATAAGAAAGTGTGAGCCTACATAAGCATCTCAGGTAGGAAGTTCACTATTTCTCATCAGTCACATTTATATGGGTTAAGAACTTGGTCAACAGACTGGACACTGAGGAGAATTATCATTTATTTTGTTTTTCTCATAGATTTAAGCTTGTGAATCCTTTGAAGCCACTGGAAAGTTTATACCTACATCATCAAAGTAATCCAAGGCCAAAGGACTTTTGAATATCAACCTTAGCTTTAACTTTGAAGCTACTCTGCATTTTTGCCACTAATCAGTCTAAATCTCCACTGTTGAATATGGTATGCTACCTGGCTAATCACCTCTAGAATAGACACACTTTTATACTCCAGGGGAACCCAAACTTGGAAATCATTGCCAGATGGAATTCAGCATGAATAGTCTCACAGAATCAGTAGAGTCAATGAACTAACAGAATATTGACCTCTTTCCAGGTGGACAACATCTGGAAACTGTCTATTTAAAAGGGCAGGTGATGGATCAGGTTGCTGGTAGTAGAACAGGGTGGGTGTTTTCCAGCAGCTGGGAAGCTGCCTGAGTCTGGACTCACTTCACTATCACAAAATAGTTTTATTGCTGTCTGAAATGCTTAGGTAAGCTCTCTTGGCTGAAGGTTGTTGAACACATAAATGGGTCAAAAGCAAAT
The DNA here is from genome assembly GCA_028646575.1 of Pseudocheirus occidentalis. Taxonomy (NCBI): domain Eukaryota; kingdom Metazoa; phylum Chordata; class Mammalia; order Diprotodontia; family Pseudocheiridae; genus Pseudocheirus; species Pseudocheirus occidentalis. The sequence goes on along the minus strand of CM053593.1, from coordinate 326,419,037 downwards.
CTGAGTCCCAGGATGCATCCAAGGGAGAGCCCAGGTGTGAAAGTTGGGAGACTTCTTAGTCTATACCTTATACAAAATCCTTTTAAATAAGAGACATTGAAATCAAATAAGCAGCTGCCAAAAACTACCTTGAATTGGTACAAAAGTGATTTTTAAAGTTCAAGATGGAATTACAAATCTCTCCATTATTTGAGCCTGCCCCACTAGCATATCAAATGGAAAATATAATAATTAGGTGATATTCAAGCAGCTGGTATTTTTCTTTCTATTAACAAGACTCTCATCTACATTCAAAAGCAATAATTTAAACAAAGACCTTCTTTCTTAAAGTCTGCAGAAGGAAAGTTTAACTTGCACAATAAATTCATTTCCTTGGAGTGGTGTTTGGAAAAGGAGTTTGAAGGGTAACTAGGTGAAATATTGACTACATTGTGTCCTTGTGGACAATCATATGGAATCTAGTATGAAGAAATATAAATTGCTAAGATTATTTCTTAATTTTGCCATAGAAGTTGAAGTGCCTTGACTGATGATGCCTTGACAAGAAAGAGTCAATACAATGGATGTGCCAGTGCACTAAATGCAGCTTGGGAATTTATAAGCCCTGTTTTATTGCTACTTAAAATGGAAAATTGCTTTCTTAGAATCCTAGAAGTTTAGAATTAGTGGAGACCCTAGAGGTCATCCAACCTAAAACAAATCTCTTTACAACAATGCTGACAAATGGTCACCCAGCCTCCACTTGACCTAAAGTAATAAGGAATGCATTGCCTTATAAGGCAGCTCTTGCCAGTTTTGTACACCTATAATATAAAGAAGTTTCTCTTCACATTGAACTAACATATGTCTCCACGCAAATCCCATTTACGGGCATTTGTTAACCATTGCAATAATCTCCTTGATCTCAGTACTAGAACCTTACTTACTACACGTTTGTTAAATGTAATTTAATTGGTCAGTGGAAGAATTAAAGAGCTAAGTGGGAGAGTGAGCGGAGAGCTGAAATTGGAGTTAAGATGTGAGTTAAAATCTTATCTCAGGTAATTACTAGCTCTGTGATCAGGGACAATTAACTCAGTCTTATGCTCAGTGTCTTCATTTGTAAAATGATGGAGTTGGACTCATCCTCCAGTTCTGAATCTATGATCCTATGAATATATTAGCAAAGGTGACTTGGAGCCTAGGATAAAATTAGTCTTTGTAACAAGTTGCTATGCTTCTGATGAGAAGTTTCTTGTGAAGATCTTGATGGAAGCCATATGGTCCAGATACCTCTCTAATCGCCATCTTTCAAGGACCTGTCCCAGCTTTTCTCCCCCTTCTTCTCCCTGGGATAACCCCTGTCCAAGTTTAATCACTTAACCACCCTCCACCCTTACCCTTTGGGCAAGAAGCTTGGATCTCTGATGCACCTCTGACACAATTCTGACTCACACAGACCTTTGTAATTTGGGTTATTTTAGGAAAAAAAAATAATCAGGCCTTCCTGTCATGAGGGGATCTTAGGATTCACCAGCATTAACAGAGAAGTTCATCTCCTCCCGTACTGAAATTCTATACCCTCTCATCACTGCTTGATATAGAGAAAGGCAATGAAGAGTAGGAGATAGATATATAGATTAAAAACCATATATATTAGATATAGAGAAAAATTAAAAAGGAAAAATAAAATAGAAATAAAAAATATAGGGTTGGGTATAGGAAAGAGACTAAAAAAATTCAATAACTGTGACCAGGGGAACCTGCCTAGAGAGTCATTTATGGAGCATGTATTTGGAAAAAAACAAAAACAGACGCATATAAAAATTATGTGACTTGTATGAGGTTCCACATCTAATTAGTGGTAGAATTCACTTATGACACCTGACTAGGATCTTAATGTCATAGATCTAATGCCAGAAGAAATCTTAGAAGCAGCTAGTCCTACCTCCTCATTTTTATAAAGAGCTAAAGCCCTGAGAATTAAAGGATTTACCCAAGGTTACATAGTAGCAGGTATAAGATTTGAAACCCAGACTTCTGATTTTAGAGTCAAAGTTCTTTCTACTGTACAATAGCAATCGTCTCAGACTACAACTGCAATCAAATACAAATTCCCAAACATTCTCTTTCTCCTTCACTTTACTTAACCATATATGTGTGTATATGCATATGTGTGTATGCATGTATATATAGTAAATACACGTGCATTTTTCAGATCCTTTTTGGGGAGTCAATGTCACCAAATCAAACCAACATAAAGTTCCATCACGCCAGTAAATGATCAGAATCCCTAGGAAGAACAATTAGTAAAAGGATCTCTTTTATTTGCATTTGCCTACGTTATAATGCTTTTCCTTCATTTTCAACATTTTCAAGTTCAATATATAACTTAAATGGAAACTTTGTTAAATATTCTGAATTGGTGCTCACTTTTGGCAATTATGAATGGTATGAGGTAGCCCTGATTGAAAGTTTTCCCTCCTAGGGGGCGGAGCCAAGATGGCGGCATAGAAGCAGCAAGGTCCCGCAGCTCCCACACCGCCACCCTAAACACCCATTAAATTATGAGCCCAGACAAAGTCTAGGAGTTTCAGACTCACAAAAATACAGAGAACCCATCTCTCGCTGAAGGCAGCTTGGCAGCAGGGGCTCATCGCGGTGGCCGGGAGCGGAGACTTAAACAGCCTGAAGCCGAGACCGCGGCCAGGCTTGGGATGGTGGGAAGGAACCGGGCTGAGCTGAGCCGAGCGGGCACCACACCGAAGCCAGTCAGTAGAGGTTCTATATCCTCCAGCACTTCCACATCTGCCAAGGCATGAGGAACAGGGATGGGAGAGGTGCAGCTGGCACAGCGGCGGAGCAGAGACCCGGCTAGCCCAAAACCGCAGCAGCCAGGCCAGCAGGCCAGGCCCCAGGGTGGCAACGAGGAGCCTCCTACACCCTTGAGTCTACTTCAAAGAAAATCTAAAGCACCTGCCTAAGGGGATCTTAAAATAGTCAGAGACGGTTAGTGAAAGTGAAACTTTGAAAATTAATTTGGGGGTGGTAAAGCAGTTCGGCCAGTCTGACCCCGGGGCAAGGAAGCAGTGGGGGAAGGGAACTGCTAGAACCGGCGGTGGCCCCACCAGGCTGCTTCAGAGCCCCTGGCCTGCGGACTCAGCAGGGGGGCTGAATCGATTGATCAGGGCCAAGTGCTCTTGCATTGAGCGGCCTGGATCCAGATCGTGGTCTTGGGTGGTGGTCCTGGGGTGCACTTTCAGCAAGCCAAAGCTGGGGGGACTTGCAACAACCCCTAATAGCTCCGGCAGCTGGGAAAACCCCAGCGATTTGGAACAGAGCTTCCCCCTCCTAGAAGCAGAGTTTCACAGACCTAAAAAAACCAACCAATTAATTGACTGGCCAACATGAGGAGGAGGAGGCAAAATA
>CM053593.1:326395223-326415129 GCA_028646575.1 Pseudocheirus occidentalis | reverse complement strand
ATATTTTTACATAAAAACATTATAAGCATTTAGAAGAACTGAAGATTTTCAAGAATTCCTTGAAAAGATGACAGCTGGGTAGAAATTTCGAGATACATACAGAGGAGAAAAGAAAAAGGTTAAATCACCAGAGTAATGCAAAGGGGATTAATAATGATCAGTGGCTTATATTCTAAGACAAAGAGAAGAAACAAATGACCCTTCAGAATCTCAAAGTCTACAAGGGTACATAGGGAGTAAAAAAGAAAAAAAAAAGATAAATCCAAAAGTGTATGTCATTGTTCTGATGTGTTGATTGAAACAGGAGGAAAGAGGAATACATTAGAGAAGATTAATTTCAACTTACTCCCCCTTATTTACTTTATTCCAACCACAGTGGTCTTTTTTCTCGTCTTTATTCATGATATTGTGTCTCTCATTCCAATGTTTTGGCATAGATCTCTTGTTCAAACTTCTTCTTCTCACATCTACCTCTTGCAATCTAAGGTAGTGAACAGTAGTGACCGAAATAGGGGTAGTGCCACTGATATAAATAAAGATATTAAGATAATGTGTAAGTTTGGGGGAAGATAATGAGATCATTTATGAATGTGTTGATTTTGATATGCATCTGGAAGACTTAAGCAAAAATTTCTAACTTGAGAAGGATAAGGAATAGGTGTATAGATTTCAGGGCCATCTACCTAGACATGCTAATATATCCCATGAGAGCTTATGAGAACAGTAGGCAGAATATAGGAAAAGAAAAAAAGAGGACTTGTGACCCTGGGAGTACACTCATTCTTAGAGTGTAGGGTATGGATAATGATCCAGTATAGAATACTGAGTGCCACAAGGAATGACCCATGTCACAAAAGACTGGAAAGGTGAAGGTATATAAGAAGGTGAATAGTTTCAAATATTACAGAGTCAAAAAGGATGAAGACTGAGAAAAGGCAATTGGGTTTAACTCCATTAAGTGATGGGATCAAAAGCCAGAATGCCAGGGGAGAAGAAGTTAAAAAGATGGGAGGAAGCAGAACCAACAAATGTAGGTAACTTCCTCTAGGGGTGTGACCTTGCAAACTATCAGTCACCCTTTGGAGTAGTATAGTTCACCTAGCTTGCACCCTTGTAATGAGAATCTGAAAATCTTCCCTGCTCCTTGGCCCCTTGATAGGCTTAAGTGAATCTGAGAACCTTCCCTGATTTGAAAGTATACTCTGCCCCTTAATAGGCTGAATGTGGTCACATGGAGTCTGGCAGGAGGCTTGTTTTTAAGGAACGCCCACTCCTTATTACTTTGTGATTGGGCAGTGGGTCAAGAGTGGGGCTCACTCTGGAAAGAGTTGTGTGATTTGGCCAGATGAGACTCTGGGGAGCCATTGAGCCCCCCTGCTTTGAAAACCCAGATGTTGGTGCTTCTCTGTCTGGTGACTAACTAGGTATGGATGTAATGGTCAGACAACTAGAGGCTCTGTCTGCTAAATTGTGTTATTTTTCTCTTGTAACTTCTGTTTGTATTCCCTGGAGTTCAAGGTGCTGACTTTTTCCTCTGAACTAGGTAAATGATATATGTCTGATTGACTAAAGTAAGACTGTTAACCCATTTTTGAGTTGCTTTCCTTTAGAAATGCAGATCTAAGAACCTGTGCTAGCATCCATCCTGGGTATGCTAGGGTGCTTCCTGCTACAACTCCTTAAAGGAGGTGAGAGGATAGAGGTAATAATGGACAGAATGACTGATAAATTCCTCAGTACAATCCCTAATGATGCCAATGGCATTCTATCAATCCCTGTGTTCATCACACAACTGGGTTTTGTAGGGAGGGAAGGGAAGGAAATAAGCATTTGTTAAATGCCTACTATGTTTCAGAGACTAGGCTAAGCACTTAAAAAGTTTCATTTCATTTGACGTTCACATCAACCCTGAGGTGTGCTATTATTTTTTGCATTTTACAGATGAGGAAACTGAGACACAGAGGTTAAGAGAGTTCTCCAGGGTCAAAGAAATATTAAAAGTTTTAGGCTGGATTTGAATCCATTTCTGGTTACCCTAGATTTATGCATTATTTTAAAATGACTCCAACTTCATTTGTCCTCCTTAGTATAAAGCATTAGTAATCATAATGGCTAGAATTTTAGGAAAAAGCCTATGATCCTGAGCAGGGTTGTTTTCCTACAATTGACATTTTTGCTGCTTTACATCTCCAAGTTGAGAAACATCTGAAAAACTCATTTGCATTCATATCTTTATATTCAATTATTTGTGTGCCTCACCTATGGTTCAAATATTAATAATGAACATTGGAGTTAGATTTAAGGAGCATGGAGCTTTTCTTTTTGAATGGAAGAAATCCAATTCACCTACCCAGTCTTCAAAATTCAGCTTAGGTTTTGACTCATACTCTCTAGCTACCCCAAACAAAATGAACTTTTCTTTTTTTGTGTGTATATTTATCCATGGTTTCCCATAATTCTATAATAGATAATCAGTATACACTGAATGTCTTTCATTCTCCTCTCCCCCTTCTCCTTTCTCCCCTTCTCCTCCTCCTCCTCCTCCTTCATCTTCTTCTCCTTCTCCTCCTCCTTCTCCTCCTCCTCTTACTTCTCCTCCTCCTCCTTATTCTTCATGAATTTGCCAGAGTTGCTTTTGCCTCAGACAAATTCTGGAAATGATTGTAGGATTTTTATCTGCAAAGGATGTTAAAGAACATTTATTCCGATGACCTTATTGCACATTACTCTCTCACATAGGAAACTGAGGGTCAGAAATGTGAAAAAAGAAACATTCCCATTGTCATATAATCAGTAAGATTTGTCACCAGTCTCTAATACAGAACTCCCGATTTTAGGCCCAAGACATTTTGGAATATTGAGAACACTTTAAGTCAAAATAGAGTAGTATCAGCCCAATTGTATATGGAAGAGCACACCATCATTCCAGTATTAATTCTTACTTTTGTTATCACCAAGTGTAAGGATACATGAATAAATATTTTTGACTGGGAAAAAAAGATGGATATACAAAACTCAGACAAATAATCCAATGTAGTTAAGGCCTTGGTTGGAATTAAAATTAAAATGGAGAGAGAAGACTTTTCACAGCTGTAGTTTCTCATGTTAGGTAAATTCACACTTGACTTTGACTTTAAATGATCATAAAATATCTTTAACATAAATAGTATATTTTACAAAGACAGTCTCTGGTCCCATTAGAAGTGTAGTAGTTTCTCACACCTCGTCTGGTTTCAAGATCTAAATTACAATTCTTTACTGTAGAGCTGAGGCAGACACATTCCAACCCTGTGATGTCAGCAACAAGAGGCAGCAGACACTGCAAAAGCCTAAAATTTATGCAATTGTGAATAGAATTTTCGTATTGGATCTTGGATGTTGTGAAAAGTATCATTATGGCGTCAGAAGAAAATTTTTAAAAGCAATTTTTAAAAACATTTGACTACAGATTAATATTCAGAAAAGGAATCAGGCATGGGATCTATCTTTTAAAAATTCAATTAAATAAAAATATATTTTACATTCTTACTATGTGAAAGACAATGGGTTATGGGCTACATTTAAAAGAATAGGTCTAAAAATTCACTTTATTTGGGTTAATTATATGCAGTTGAACCGAAAATCAACAAAGCTTGTCCAATTACATATTATATATGTACAGATATGTGTACATGTATGTATATGTGTGTATAGAAATATATGTATGTGTATGTTTGTGTGTATGTATGTGTGTATGCATAGATCGATAGGTCTAGATAAATAGAGAGAAGATTTACATGGAAAATACTATATGAACCAGATATGAAGTTGAACAGGAGGAGGCAAGCAGCCTAGATTGCCTTGGAGAAAATTCCCAGTGCTCTTTATAAAGACAAACATCTACCTGAAACAAATACCCATCTCTTTAACATCAATGTCCTTCTAGAGATTCTATGTGGGATATGGGGTATTATAGTTTTCAAAGAATTAAAACTGGGTGTATGGTGGGTGTAAACAGAATACAAGTCATTATAAAGGTGTTACCTAGAATAAGTGTTTTAAGATGGTCAGCAGAGAGCCGTGTTATTGGGGTAAGGGGGGAAGATTAGCTGATTCTATGATTTAAAAAGAAATTAACTTCCCACATGCTTCCTTGGTAGCTATGAAAAGTCACTGACCTGTAGGACAAGCACCTAGAAAAGAAGAGAAACTGAGTCATGGAAATTCTGTAGATAGAATCTAGGAATAAAAAAAAATTAAAGGTGACTGAATAGGAAGCAAGGAAACTAAGGGGCTTTTTTAGAGGAAAACTTAGCACTTAGGGCAGCTAGGTGGCTCAGTGGATAGAGTGTTGGCTCTGAAGTTAGCTAACTACTTCCCAAGTCAGCTAACTTTCCAAGTTCAAATCCAACCTCAGACACTTAATAACAGCGTGACCCTGGGCAAGTCACTTAACCCTATTTGCCTCAGTTTCATCATCTATAAAATGAGCTGGAGAAGGCTATAACAAACTGCTTAAGCATCTTTGTCAAGAATACCCCAAATGGGGTGATGAAGATTCAGATACAACTGGTATTATTGAACAACAACAATAACTAGTTCATTGGTCATTCTATAATGTTTAGGGGATGATATGAACAAAATGTATATGTGGAATAGTAGCAGAGGTTCTGTGCCCTTCAGTTGAATGAAAACTCCTTGAGGGACAGTGGTTATTTCTTTTTAGATTGTGTGTTTCTATCAGCTAGCGTGGGTACATATAGTAGACATATAATAAATACTTACTGGTATATTTAATGATGGATTACAATTTGTATCATTGAATGGAGTAGCCAGCCACATCAATGAGATCACATATCCATTGTAGGATGTATAATTTTTATTTCATGAATGCAAATGACCTCCTTCTCTTCTTTCCCCCTTCTTTTGTTCTTCCTTTTTTCTTCTCTTTCTTCTCTGCCATTACTGGTTAATGAAACTACAATCCTAGATTCATTAAATTTTGAGAAAAAACTGAGAAGAAAGGAAATGGCCTTAGAGACAGAAAGTAATGCTTCTTTTTATAATGCACATAGCACAATGTTTTGTGCATTGTTACAACTCTATACATATCTATTCAGTAAGATTGTATTTATTGGATACATTTGTATTGGGCATGATATTTCATAATTTTCTTAGTATTTTCATTGGTTGTTGCTTTCATAGTATATAAGGGCAGGAAAGATAACTTATCTAAACTTTGTATCTTCTCCTGGTATAAGGAAAAGTTTTGCACAATAAAAAAAAGTGTTATTTAATTGATTGGACTGTCTATGCAGAAGATACCTGAGCATTGAAGAGATGACTCTAGTCTTGAAGTCAGGAAAATATAGATTCAAATCCTTCATTGTGTAAAGGAGGACTGGTCAATGAGGCCAGCCCTTCTGAGTATATGTAAGATGAGCACCTGATGCAATGCTTAGGTATACTTTGGACCAGACACAAACATATGGTGAAGAGGAGCCTCTTTGACTATGGAGCGAGGCTTTCAAAAGACCCTGTCCCTCTTTGTCACTTCCTAACAGGCTTAATTCTGGTAAGAGAAGAAAGACAATGCTGTAATGATAAAGATCTTGTGTTCTCTCCATTTGAGACTGAAATGTGGTCTGGGAATGGACTTCTGCTTTGCTATTTGCAGTTGTTCTTGTTTTTAGGAGACGGAAAAAATGGAGATGGCTCTCTCAGAATCTATTCCAGTTTAGTAGCTAGATAGTTGCATATTAATCCAGTGATGTAAGAAATTACCTTAGAGACACAACCCAAGATGGATGAGATGTAGATTCATCCGATGTCCATGCTGCATTTGAATGTGAACTTGGTGAGACTGATGCTATGGACAAACTATGTTAAGTGTGAGCCCATTGTTCCCAAGGACCAAGGTGGTACAGGGAGAGTGTGGCCCCTAAGTGCTGAGGAGAAACATTGGTACTTATAGTCTTGTTATATATTTGAAAGAAATATTCTTTCACAAGAGTTAAATAACTAGCCTAGGGTCACAAAGCCACTAAGTCTTTGAAGCCAGATATAAACTCAAGAAGGTGAGTCTTCCTGACTTCAGGTCCAGTCTTCCATCCACTGTACCACCTAATTGCTCTATATTCTGTACTACATACCTTACATATTGCATTTTATTATTACAATGCTGTTATTAATAATACTGTTTTGTACCTTCATTGATGTATGAGGACATGCCTCATTTTCCCAATTTAATCAGGAACCACACCTCATATATTTCTTCTATTTTCTAATGCTCAGCACAGTACTATCATAATAGTAGGATGTACTCATATATTTGCTGACCATTCAATAGATTTATGTCTCATGGGGTTAAAGTTCATAAATCAAGAGGAAATTATTATTAATAATAAATAGTTAGTAATAACTACTATCATGCTTAATCTACAATACTCTGTGTAAAGGAAAGAGGAAGTTTGGTGTGCTATCAAATTAATAAGTTTTGGAATTCATTTTGACCCCAAACAAATTTACATGGAAACAAGATTTTATTTCAGATTGCTTCATTCTTCTTTCCTGTTTTGATTTGTTCTAGTTAGCAATAAGGATAAGCTAAAAAGAAACAAATACCGTAACTTTCAGAAAATCTGTGAAAGGGAGGGGACTTGAGAAATCTGGGGAAGCTTTAAAGAAAACACCAGAGTTTTAGTTAAATAAATAAGTTTTTAAATCCACTTTACAGAAGGAAAAAAAAGTTTACCACTTAAAGTGTTTTTCTTTACCACAAACAACTCCTACAAGTGATGTATGGCAATCCCTCCTGGGACTCTTTAAGTACCTATATCCCTAGTCTAAACCTTGACATACTTCTCCATTATATATACATTGACTTTTGAACTCTTTGGGCTAGTTGACTAATGGACATCACTATTCATTCACCTTCTTCTTTACCAAGGGTTCAATTTGCTGCCATTTCTTTGAAAAGACAAAAAAAGTATTTTAGTGTTTAAAGTTTTATGGTTAGTAGTATCTGTACAATGCTGTTTCTTAGGGGCATTGGCCACAGTGGAAGATATACCTTCATGTTTTCTCAATAAATAAATAACTGAATAACCCAAGGAGATTAAAATTTTATCATAACTTCCCTTTCCCACCCATGATGTACATGGAACAACTACCTCTATTTCGAACCTTATCAAAAATATATGTATTCCTGACATTAAAGTTCAAAACATTCTATATGATATCATCTTGTAATTCATCATTTTTATTTAACTAGAGCCTGGGAGGTGTTTGTTCCTATATATCCTGTGCCAACACAGTGTCTAGGGTCCTTTTGTTTTTCCTTCCTTTCTCTTTCCCTTCTTTCTCTCTTTTTCTCCTTTTCTCCTACTTGCCTTCTTCCTTTCTTCTTTCCTGTCTCCGTTCTTCCTTTTGTTCTTTTATTACTTCCTATCTTCATAATTCCAAGCTCAGAATTCTGCCCACTCAACTAATTTGCACTATTTCCTTATCTTTTGTCAGCATATGGGAAGTTACATAAGCTCCTTTCCAAAGAGCATCTTTGTGGCATAATCTGAATCTCCTATTTCCCATGGACTGTGAGTGTGGTATAAATGAGGTGTGCAGTGATTTGGGAGTCATAGTTTGCGGGACTGGAAAACAGAAGAAAAAGATAAGGTTTAGAAGTAACTCACTCTACTTTGGGAATCATTTCTGTTCCTCTTCCAAACAAATAAAATATTCATTTGTTTTTCTATTATTTACCTACTAGCTAAACTCCTACCTGGGCCTAGACTATGTAAAGCTAAGCACAAGCAGCTTTCCAGAGGACCGCTGCTGCTGTGAACAGCTTCAAGGTTCTGATTACATGGTACAGTGAACTCTCTATTTATTCATATGAGACAAAACATTGACAGAAACCAAAGTACAGCATTCACAATGTTACAAAACAACAAGTTATCAGTATAGTGGCCACATAGTTTTTCACCAAAGTGGTCACATAGTTTTAAACAAAAGATATCATTCAGTAAGTCCTTAACTAAGTTATCCTTAAGGAGTAGGCCTCCTTAAGGGACACAAAGTACAAAGATTCTCCACTCATTGGTCACAGTAAATTGCAATCTTCTCAGTCAGCATTAAGTACCAAGAAGAGGTCTTTTCATCTGGACTTTAGACTAGTTCTCAGATTCTATGGTTCCTCTTCCATAGGTCCAGCTCCTGCCCAAGTCTATCCAACTGTCATCTGGGTTCAAAGGCAGGCTGCTCTCAGCTCGTCATCCAACTCCTCATCCAGTTCCTCATCCAATTCCCATTCCATGCTGAAGTTCACAGTGTCCAATCCACCTCAAGTCTTTCACAATTCCTATTTCTGGGAAGACAAAACTTAACAGAGCCAGAATAAGATTCATGCACATTGGCGGCACTATCATCAATTCATTATTTGCCTGTGAAATCAACTCAGACCCACCAACAAGGTCTGAGAACTCAACAAAAATCATCAACATAGAAATCAAAAAAGCCCCACAAAAAAGGTACAAGAGGTCAATACAAGTCATCAGCACAGTCCCAGTGCCTCCAAAACCCTCCTCCAGGACTTCTGTGAACAGACAACCAGAAAACCCTCTTTCAGGCCTTCCAGTAAGGTCCCAGGGCTTCTGTACAAAGTATCCCAAACAAAAATCAACACAGATAGAACAGACAAACATAGAGTGCCAGGATACCACAAGTTTTCTCCTTCTCAAGTCTGTCACCACAAGAGTTCACTTCTCAGTTCTCTTCTCTCTAGCCTGGTCCTCTCCTTATATATGGTCATTAGCTCCTCCCCTTCCTGTTGCATCAGGGTTCTAGGTTTCACAAGTGGTGTGGTTCATAAGTTCTGGTTCTCAACAAAGACTTGATATAATCATTGGCAGTGCTTAAAAGAAACTTAAACTGAAACAAAGTGTTAATTAAATAGCTGGAGGAAGGTGTTTACTTCTTTGTTTGCCATTACAGACTATGACATTTAGGTTTCAGTCATAAGCTAGACTACTTACTCTTCAATGTATACAAGTAAAAACCTTATGAGCACTTGTCTTGTAGTTATTAAGGTATGAGTGATACCAGGCATGAAAAGAGACTGCTCTTTTATTCATCATTCTTCCCTCTCAGTCATATTTTTTTTCTTTTTCTAATGCTGGCTTGCTGGCTCCATCTAAGCTGACCCTCTCCTCTATTCTTCTTAGACTCTGTGGCCATTGTCTGTGAGGCAAGTGTAAGACATGGGACCTATGGCTCATTCCAGTACCAGAAGAGTAGAGTAAAAAGGGTTATAGCCAGATGAAAAAGCTAAACCTTGGGATGCTTAAGTGATTTGCCCAAAATAACACAACTAAAAAAGTGATATTCAGTCAAAATCAGAACATGTGCTATCTAGTTTCCTAGAAGTCTTTTCATAAGCTCCTTCCATATAAACAGAAAGATCCTTCCAGGTATTTTTTTAATTGATCAGAACATTTATGAATTTCATGATCCAGGATTTTTTTTCTGACAGAACTATTACCAACTAGTTTCTCTTAAAGTGACACATTGAAAGAGAAGCCTACCACCTCAAAATCCTTTCCTTTGTAGTTATTCCTTCCCTGTAAAAACTATACATGAGAAACTTTATAACCATAAATACAAATAAACCCTTGCTTTACTGTAGAATTCAAGTGGCATGGGAAAGCATTAGATAAGATGGCAGATTTCAGGATAGTCCTTCAAAGAGCATCAAACTCGACATATTTGTCTTTCACTATCGTAAGACCCTCTGACATGACTGATTTAAGTACGTTCTATAAGCATATTTAGCTTTAAGCCCTCTGACACTCCAGAAATCTGAGAACACTCTCTATTCCTCTGGAAGAGTTTCCTGTTGCATCCTGTTTGGTTTTTTTTCTCCTGAAAGGCATTATTCACCCTACTCCCCCCATATGAAAAACATAAAATTACCACAGAATGGCTATACTGGAATGGCCAAACATTTGAATTGTAAAATGGGACCACATGAAGCTGGGGGAAGAATCTGACCAATTAAAAGTCAAATAAACAAACATTAATTAAGTGCTTACTATGTACTGGGCATAGTGCTAAGCTTTGGGGATATAAAGGCAAAAAATCAGTCCCTGTTCTCAGGAAATTTACATTCTAATGTAATCCAAATGCGAAGAACTATGAGCAAGCAAGTTATAAATAGGGGGAAAATGAGACAATCTTAGAAGGAAGGCATCAAGATTAAGAAGGACTGGGAAATATTTATTGTACAAGGTCAGACTTTAGCTGACACTTGAAGGAAGTCCAGGAAGTCAAGAGGTAGAGATGAGGAGGGAGAGGATTCCAGGCATGAGGAAGAGGTAGTGAACAGACCCAGATTTGGGAAATGGAGTTTCTTGAGTGAGGAACAGCATAGAGGTCAATGTCACTAGACTGCACTTTAAGTGTACAATTTGGGAATTAGTTATCATCCAATTTTGCAAAAACTGGAGCCAAAAAATATTTTGTAAAAGCAACAACACATTGAGAAAATGCAGTTCTACTGGATCTCCACTCATCTTGGATGACTGAAGGCTTGCAAAGCACTTTTTGTTACCATACTATTGCAGAAGATAAAGAGAGGATATGACTTAATCATATACCCTATTGCTTACAAATTCTGATGTCTTTAAAATTTCTGCAAAGAAAGTCCAGCCAGGAATTCATCACAGTAGCTTTCTTCAAACATCTCCAAACACTCAAAGACAATATGAACTAAAACCAATACTTTACAATTCTATTTTCCCTGTATCTTCAGAGTAGTGATAATTAGTGCTAATAGGTTATAAGAAGAGGAGAAAAGCTTTTGTTCAGTGTATTTTTCTCCAGATTTTTTCATCTTTCTAAAGTGTATTTTAAAATACTTTTAGTAGAGCCAAAGTAAATGTTATCATGCCATTCGTTTGGGAAAAGGAGGTTTCCCTAATTTAAAAAGCATTAGTCAACTGCAATGACATGGCTGCCTTCAACTAAGTTTTACCAACTCACTTTCAGCTTACTAAAATACCAGAAAAAGAACCCATTTTGTGAAAGGCTGGGTGATTTTAGTATCTTTATAAAGCTCCTTTCCTATCCTCTGGTTTTAATTTTTGATTTTAAAGCCTTTCTATATCTACAGCAATGATTATATTGACACTCAAGATACTTTATTTCCAGCAATGCAAGCTTATCTCCCAATGTTCCCCTAAAATAATTCTCATACAGCAAAATTGACCTACTTCCTATAGTACTAACTGTATCTATTTCCCATTCTTCTCTACTTACATTAAGCCATATCCATTTTTCAAGTCCCAAGGCAGGCCCCATCCATTTATCCCTGGATTTATAAATGATGGATGACTCCTCTGAATTCCCAAAGTGATTTCATAGGATCATAGGTTTAGAGGCAAAAATGACAATTAAGTTTGTATAGACTTAACCCCAAATGTTATAGACAGTGTGGGATTATGGCTAGAACATTAGATTTAGACTTGGGAAATCTGGGATTGAAACCCAGCTCTAAGCCTTTGTACCTGTTGTTTCTTCTTTTTCACCTATAAAATGAATGATATTAGACAATATGAACTTTAAGGACCCTTTCAGCTCAAAATCTGTGATTTTATGATCTATGAAACAGAAGCCCAGACAGGTCAAATGATTTGCTTAGACTCACATAGCTAATAAATGTTTGAGACCTGATTTGAAGCCAGGTTTTCCTGATAATTCCAGTGTCCTATCTACTATGCCTCACTGACTTTTTCTTGTGTACCTTTTTCTTGATATTTAACATTGTTTTGTGCTTTTAAAATCTCTTTAGATATATATCATATCACTTCAACTAGATTGCAAGCCCCTCAAGGGAAGGGAACCATATCTTCCTTCTTTGTATTTCCCTAACAGCAGAGCACCATCCATAGAGTAGAAACTCAACAGATGTTTGTTCTTGTTGATAAAAGTGGTGGTAACAATGTGCATGATGGAATAACACCGATCATTATGATTCCTCCATTAGAGTTTTTTTTATTCTAGTCCTTTTCTCTTGGACCCTGTTGATATTTTGTATGTTTTTTTTTATCTTTCTCATTCTTTGAAATTCCACTGGGATCCTAACAGATCCACCCCCCTCCAGTCATCTATGTTTGTCTTGGGTGAACCTCTGGTATAAGGAATGAGATGAGGTTACTTATTCTGTCATGTAATTACATTGTTTTGTATTTTCATCTCTATTGTCTGACATCTGGACAAATCTAATGAACATGCCTTGTTTGAGGTCAAATGTTAGTTTTGTAGGCGTTTGCTGATTTGTCCACAGTTAGTCTTGGCTTCTCAGAGAACGTCAAGATTTGGGGGGCTTGATATGGATCCCATGTATGAGGCAGAATAACATTCCTGTCATCCAAGCAAATAATTAGAAACTTGGAAGATCTGGGAAACAACTGAGTATACTTTTTTTTAAATGAGAAAACTGACAAGGAACTGACTTTTCTCACTTAAGTTAGAAAAAAAGGACAATTAATCCGTTGCCTTTCCAAATGCATGCTTTTTGACTTTAAGAGAGACTCCTGTGAATTGTTAATATAGCAGTTACATTTACAATTAGAAAACAGGAATATTTCATAAAGATAAATAATAAATCAGAGTCAGGGAGGAAATTAATGTTCATTGATTAGCCTAGAATTTTATTCACATGAACAAATGCTATCTCTTACATGATGGGACAAAATGGTGGGGGATGGGGCATGTGGCAGGGTGAGGGGAAGTATGGACTAAGAGAAGGTGGTGAAAGATGAGAAAATGGAAAATAGAAAACCTCTTAGGGTTGTGTAGGGCAAGTCTCCAAAATTTCTGGCTCAGTTCTTTTTTGGAACACGTATAAAATGAATGTAAACTCTTAAGTGGATAATATCTGGAAAATGCTGCATAAATACAAGGTGTTACTGTTATTTTTGAGGTCAACCCTAAGCCTCTCCACAATGCAACTCAGAAATAATGTTTGTGTGACTCCCAAGTCCACACTCTCTCCAGCAGTGATTTGTTTGTAGAAGCTAACCTTGATGATGCTGATTGGCTGGATTTTTGCCCTGCATGCTCCAGCTGCCTCGTAATCCTTGTCTTGACCTTCAGCCCATGCATCTGTGAGGATGCAAACATGATCTTCACCTAGCTTGCTTTAAGCTTGTGCAATTCATTTCTGTTCTTGCCTTTGCACAGCTGAAAAATAGTCACTTCAGACATCAGTGTGTGATACTAAATACAGTCTGTTTGGTCAACTGCAGTGATAACTTGATATAGGATTTGCTGGAGCCCATATTAGATGGCAACTACCATTTACAGGTGGCTTTTAGGATACGTGGTTATTCTCCCCCTCCCCCAATCTGTGCAGATGCTTAATTAACTTTTCTTGATCTCCATCCTGGCATGAACCTCACCTGGAACTAGTCATATGTATCATTTTCTCCTCTTACAATAGATGGAAGAAGTAACACTCTTCTGAAGCCCAGCATGTGGTGCTTTAGATTGCCATAAGCATGCAGGTCTCTTTCACTATGTTGTCACACTTGACATCTTTGAGAAGTAGTCTGTTTTTAGCTCTTCTTTATTGTTCTCTCCCGAGGACAGTTTTCTCTAGTTAAAAGGCATTTGATACTTCTGTCCTATTGAATTGAACACTAAGGGACTCCCCTATTCAAGGGGAGATAGATTGAAGAAGAACCTTCTAAAAGGAAAATTAAGGGATTAGCTAAAAATGTCAGAAGTGAATCAGGAAAGAACTGTATCCTGGTGTATAAGGGTGTATAAGGTATCTTCAAGTATATATGAACTCCATCTTTCAGAAACTCAGGAAATAAATTAAAACAGGGCATCTTGAAAATTAACAGGTAGGTCTAGTTATATGTTTTTTAGTTAAATAGTTTCAGTTCGCTCACAAATTTTACAAAATAAAACTTTTGTAAAAAGCAAAGTTTAAATGACTTAGGTGTTGAGTTACAGTGTCAAAGGCCAAGAAGTGACTGAGAGTAGCCTGAATGAAGTAGTATTTCAAAAAGATTCCTATTTTATCTGGATGTCAGACTGCCTAAATCTCAGGCCTCCAGGATTAAAACTAAAATCTAAAAATTTCAAACAACTTCGAAGCACTTAAAATACTGTTTAAAATCCCTTGCACCAAAATCATGTTCATAGACTGCCATAGTCTAATTGACTCTTTCAATTTTTTATTGATGTCTTTTGTTTATATGTGTGTATGAACTCTCCCTTAAAAATATAAAGAAAAAGGGGGGAAAGTAATTTAATCAGAATAATCTATATATCAAACAAATTTGAAAGTATTTAGTAAAGTATGAGGGTATTTGACTAAAAGTAAAATACAAAATCTTACTACAAAAATCTTGCTGCAGTTTTAAGCTCAGCCTTTACCATACCTTGTCTATAGCCCCATAATATACCCATAACCTACAATCCCTTCTCTGGATATAAGGGAAGGAGGAACATTCGTCCCATTTCTTCTTAGGAAATAGCATCATCAGTATAGTTTCAAAGCATTTGGTTTCCTTGTTTATTGTTCTTTTCACTTAAATTATTGTAATCTTTATGTACATTGTTTCCTGACCTTTGCTTACTTCTTCTGTTTCTGTCCACTTAAGGCTTCCCACAAATTGAAATTTTATCTGTATTTTTAACATTTTCCTTGCCACTTTCTTAAGCCTAGACAATGATAAAAGAGTAAGTCAAGTCCTGACTTGTAATTGGCTGATTTCTAAAGTATAAATACTAACACCAAAAATTTAACCATCAGCTCTTTTCTTGTAAACTCCATGGCTTCTCCAATATTCCTCCACAGCTCTAATTTATAACCTTCTACTTTGTTTATAATTCTTTCTTACAATAAAAATATATTTTGGTATCTCTAGGGCCTTTATGTTTTTAATCTCCTCAGGGCATATTCCTGTCAATGGGATATGTTAGGCAAAGAGTATAAATATTCTATCCACTTTTTAAACATGACTCCAAATTATAAATTATGGAAAAGGACCATCTGCATTGGTCAAAGTGACTTCCCTTTAGAAATTCCTTATGCCAATGAGACCACAGATCTAAACAAACAAACAAATCTTACTTCTGCTAGTTTCTCGTCTTCTAGTCCATAATAGAGGAGAAGAAAGACTCCAAGGAGACTAAGGATTCATACTGCTCAGATTATGCTGAATGGACAGCATGGTATAGTGGGAAAAGCTCTGGATTTGGAATCAAAGGACCTGATTTCAGATCCTGGCTCTGCTACTCACTATCTCTGTGTCTGTGTACAAGTCACTTAACCACTCTCTAATCTATACAATGAGAAAGTTTACCTAGAGGACCTCTCAGCCTCCCTGAGAGATGTTAGTCATACACCCTAGATCATGTCATTACAGCACTGACCAAACACAAGATTTGGAGATCAACTCTAAGGTTCTCCACAGTGCAGTATTATAATCATGGGTTTGTGTGACTCTAAACTGTTTCCTTCAGGCTTCATTTGGAGACATGGTAGACAAAGTATTGCATCACTGTCCAGCTATGTCTGATGTACAGTCCATGACTTAACTCTTGGTCCACACCTCCATAGTGTTATAAACATGATATGATATGATATGATATGATATGATATGATACGATATGATATGATATGATGTGATGTGATGTGATAAACATGATATAAACATGAGTGTTATAAACACTAATTAGACAAAACAGTGAGAAAGGGTCCAGTCGCACACCAGATTTTAAGGGTGCTGGAACTCATTTCACATTTTGAAATTTTAATTAGTTCCACCTACACCTTAGGGGCATAGTTGTATATTTTAGGGGTGCTGGTATACATTATGCCATACTATAGCTACTTCACACACAATATTTTGTTACTCATAACTATGTAAATCTTGTCTTTAGCCTCCATTAAATCCTTATTCAGAGAAGAGGAAGAAACTAGGAATCTAATATTCAACTAAAAATAGCAAAATATTTAATTAAGGCAAAGTAGTAAAATACTCAAGACAAAATAACGGTGAAGAATGAATGGACTCCAAAATCATTTAGCAGTCCTCTCCCTGCCTTAAAAACACATGCATGCATACAACCTCTTATATCCCATAAGTTTGTGGAGAACTCACCATCTTAACAAATCAGATGACTGGGTTCCTTTTTTGACTTGAGTATGTATGAAGGTCTTTGGGCTTGGGTTTGTCTCACCCAACTTTTGCATTGTCAACTTCTAATACATGGAGTTAATATTCTCAGTTCATCTACTTCCTAGAAGACCATAAATGTCAGGTATAAATTCAATTTCAGCATTTCATCCTCAAAATATATCTCTGTATCTCTGCTTGTATATCTTTAGTATATTCTGTGGGACCAGCTTCATCCAGGATGTCTGTTGTATCTCTTTCCTCCAAACATTTACCTTTCGATCTAGTACAAACTCCCCAGACATCCTGTAAGTCGTTCATTCAGTCACTAAATATCATCACTTGTTTCACCACGACTAAGCAAAGGTAATTTATCAAGGTAAAAGGAATGAACTAGGTTCAGGCATGAGCAATGAAAGCAGTGATTAGGTGAGGAGCTATATGTGGGAGGTATCATTTAACTCTTAGGGGATGCAATGGATGGACAGGTGTGGCTTGAGTGAAGGGTAGCAAAGGTGTCCTGGTGCTTGGGATGGGGGTGGGGATTGGGGTGAAGGTAACCTAAGGAAAAAGATAAAAAATTGTGAGTGATGGCCCTAAACATGAGGAGTGATACAGGAGATTGTGTTCAGTCCATCAACTAACAGTTCCAATTGCCTTTTATGTGGCAGATACTAAGTACTGAAAAAAGGCTACAAACTAGTCTTTAAGAAATTAGGAAACTATTGGGGTAGGGAAGGTATATGTGACAAGGGTGGCCTTGAGTAAGGGACTGAAGAAGGAATTACATAAGAACAGAAGAAACAGATTCTCCAGGACCTCTGGAAGGGGCATCTTGTTTCAACATTGTCACAAAGGCTCACCTTTTATTAATATTCCTCTGTCTGTGGTTATTAAAGGCAGGCACATTGGCAGCTATGAAAAGTGACAGCTGACTGTCTTTTATGAAAGGAAAAGACAGAAAAATCACAAAAGTCTATGTAGGATTTTTCCAAGTATCTCATCCCAGTCCTTATAATGACCCTGAATTATCAGTAAAAAGTCAAATAATGTTCAATATTCTCTATTTATGACAGTAGTCACTTCAGGGTGTCTAAAGTGTTAGTTAGGAGAGCTAAGATGACTTCAGATGCAAATGGAGCCATGAAGAACAAACTACTGAAAAGCTGAGAGTCCCAATTTAGTTTTCTGTAAAAAGGAAATAATAACCATCATCTTACCAACCTCACAGGTATGAATGAGATAATGAACATGAAATATTTTGTAGACTGTAAGTTCAAATAGTATAGATTTAAGGCATTAGTTTTAGAATTAAAAGTTGCCTTTGAAATGACCTCTAGTCCAAGGTACTTACTTTATAGATGAGAAAACAAGTAACAGAGAAAGCAGATGTGACTTGAATAGGTCACAAAGTGAATGGCCAAGTTGGGACCTGAAATCATATCCTCTGATTTCACAGCCTTAATATGACAGATAAATGTGAGCAATTATTATTAGAATATATTTTTAGAAGAATTTCCATGAAAAAAATGTTTTAAATATACAAAACTGAGACAGTGGTCAAAATAAACTTCAGTTATCTGGGAAATAAAATTATGGGAAAAAAGCCTTTGTCCCTCTAAATGCCTAAATGGGTTCTTACTAGACTGTCATTCAAATGTGGCATTCACACTTTCTTCATCATGAGATATCAGAATGTAAAATAACTTCATTAAGAAACATGCCTTATAGTTCTTCTGTGGGATATGTAGGCATCATTTTGTTATGACTATATATAGAATTATTACTGGTATGGTTTATGGGAAATCATTTCTTACAGTGGCAGTTTACTTAGGACACAGATAACAGAGAAATTTGCATGATGAAATAATCCCGTTTACATTCCAGATGGGGTCTAATTACCTGAGTCAGAGTTTGACATTGAAATGGAAAGAACCAAAGTTGCCAAATGAGAATTGTTAGCAACTCCTCAGTCCCTAGTTTGAAGGAACTGGAGTCAGTTTCCTAACAGTCAACAATTACAACTAAAACATATGCTTCAAGTTTGATATTTTTTATTCCTGAAATGTTTGATTTTGGCCTTGATTTGACTTTCAGTAACATTTAGACTGTAATTGACTTTTAGTCATTTTATGAAGAACTTACTTAGAGATCCTCCGAGTCAGAAAGGAAAGGAAATGAAGCAGTGGCTAGGTGGTACAGTGAATAGAGCATTGGTCCCGGAGTCAGGAGGACCTGAGTTCAAACCCGACCTCAAACATTTAACATTTACTAGCCGTGTGACCCTGGGCAAGCCACTTAATCCCAATTGCCCTGCCTTCCCTCCTTCAAAAAAAAGGAAATGAAGGGAAAGAAATAGAGAAGGGGGAAAGAGACAACAATAAGTATAGAAAGACAAAGGGAATGAAAGAGAGGAAGGGAAGAATAATCAATCAGTAATTAAAACCTGTCAGACTATGCCCTGGCTCACACAATTTGAATGGGATATTTCCCATAATAGAGGATATTTGCATCAGTGTCTACAATAGTGTTCATTAGAGGAAGTCTACTTATCAACTACAGTCAGTCAATTTTTATTTATTAAGTACCCACTATGTGTCAAGCACTGAGCTCAGCACCAGGGATACAAAGAAAGTCAAAAGATAGTCTTTGCTTTCAAGGAGTTCATAGTCTTATTGAGAAGTAATATACAAACAACTATATACAATTATGTTTTTGTAATTAAAAAAGATACAAGGTAAAACGGAGACATACAATACAGGGAAAGGACTAAAAATAGAAAGGATCAAGAAAGACATCTTTTAGAGGTAAATTTTTAACTGAGACTTTAAAGAATGCAAGGAATCCAGAAGCTGGAAATAAAGAACAAGAAAATTCCAGGCAGGGGAGAGAACCCATGAAAATACCCAGAGTATTAAAATGGAGAGTATTGTTCAAAGAAGATTAAAGAGGACAATGTTACTTGACCACAGAATAGATAAGGGGGTGAGTAAGGTATAAGAAGACTGGAAATATAAGAGCAGTACAGGTTTAAAGGGTTTTGAATATCAAATAGAATACTTTATATTCGACCTTAAAGGTAAAAGAGAGTAATGGGAGTTTAATGAATGGAGGAAAATCATTTTGAAAGTTGGGTGGAAGATGGACTGAAGGGGAAATGGACTTCAATCAGGGAGACAAATGAGCAGGCTATGAAGTGATGACAGATTGAATGCACCAGGGTGTTGGCAGCATCAGAGGAGTGAAGGGTCTGTATATTAGAGACATTACAAAGGTAAAATCTTTTTTAAATTTTTATTTATTTTTAATATTTTTTATTTGTTTTCTTGTTTACATCATTCATTTTCATTACATTTTTGAATTACAAATTTTCTCCCCATCTTGCCCCTGCCCCAACCCTAAAACATCAATCTCACTGTAAAGCCCCTCTCCTGCTCTGCTCTCTTACTTTCTGGTAGGGCAGGGAGGGTCTCCCTATCCCAGCCCCTGTATATCTTAATTCTTTGTTGCAGGTATTGCAGAACTTTAAATTCTAGATTCTTTCCATTCCTCCATTGTCCCCCACCCCTGCTGGAAGGACAATCAATTCAATACAGGCTGTGGATATGTGATTATATAGGACATCTTCATAGTGGACATATTGTGACAGTGATCATCTGTCTCTCCTTCCTTTCCCTCCCCCCCCTTGTTCTGTTCTCTACCCTGTCCCTGTCCCTTTACTGAAGTGTGTGCTT
>CM053593.1:326340069-326394723 GCA_028646575.1 Pseudocheirus occidentalis | reverse complement strand
GTTATGTTTTTCAGGAAATGTTATGATTCTTAAATTAGATCACCTTGTCCTGTTTTCCATGTCTGTCATTTTTGTCAGTGGATGCCTTACACATTCTAAAATTTTAGTCTTTTGACTTTGTTCTAACATTTCTTCTTTTCTCATTAAATCATTAAGTTTTATTTACTCCATTCAATTTTTCAAGGAATTTACTACTTGGGTCATGTTTTCTACCTTCTAGTCTAAGCTATTTATTCCCCTTTTAATTTTTCCTTCATAGCTCTCCTTTCAGTTTTTGTCTTATCTTCTACTTAATCTTAGAGTCCTTGTGTCTAAATCATTCTCTTCTTAATGTTCTCTTCCAACTTACTTTGGAGTTCCTGTCTTTTTCTGGATTTTCCTCTTGGGCTTTTCTTAAGACATATTATTTCTATATTATATTCAGTCATCTTAATTTTTCTCATATTTCTACCTTCAGTGCCTAGATTGGCAGGCTCCTCCCCTTTCAGTATTGTTGACTCTCACACCCAGACCATTTGCTCACGGTAGCCTGGATACCACTGATACTATACTGCCACAGATTTTGTTGGGGTTTCTGGTGTCAGACTCCTCTCTCTGGCTTTTGTCTTCTTTTTCTACTGTTCCAATGTGAGTGTTGGTATAAGGCTTCCTTTGGTTTAATCACATAGCACTCATGAACTTACTATATTAGAAAAAGAGAGGGACACTCTTGGGATGACATTAACTGTTTCCTTTCAGGCAGACCTTGATAGATTTTTTTTTCTATCTCTAGTTTCTTGTTATATCTTCTTGATCATGTGTAAGTTTTAGGTAAAGATAATTGATTAAGGCAGTAGGCTTTTATATTATCCAGAGGGACATATTACACTGGCCTGATGTGAACCAGATAGGAGATGCCTTTTTAATGAAATGAAACAATGGAGTCTCCAGAAAACTCCAACCATTTTTGATGAGTCCACTTTTCCAATTCTGTCTATTTAGGACTAACTCATTATCCAGATGTTCCTCTCAGAACCATTTTTGTGGCTTCAGTATGTTATTCATGAACACTGTGAATAACCTTGCCCTTTTAATGGGTTGCTGGTTCATCAGTTTGCCCACCACATCAATAGTAATTTCTAGCACCAAATTCATCTTCCAATTTTGCAAGACTTATTGTATTAATCCTACAAAAATAGAAGGGTTCAATCCAATAAAGGGAACCTAGATCAAAGCAAGATCATAAGCAAATGGCAAGAAACAACCATTTTGTTCCTTCTCTATTTTTTTTTTACTATTATTGCAAGATGTCTCAAACTATAATGCAGCTGGATTTGATTTCCTGGCTAACTAATTGACCCATCCTCTGTACCTATCAAAGTTATGGCAAGTGTCTCCAAAGCTTCCAATGTCAAATAAGAAAGGCAAATATAAAGTAACAATGTCTGACACTGATATAGCCCTACTTAACAAAGCCTTCTCCAAACACTACATTACTCTTTGTATAAAAGTTGCCAGACTTGGGGTCAGGAAAGATTTGGGTTTAAACCATACTTCAGATGTGTGATAATGGGCAAGTCACTTAACCTCTCTGAACTTCTGTTTGCTCATCTGTACAATGGAAATAATCATATTTGTAGTACTTGCCTCATTGGGTTGTTGTGAAGAACAAAGGAAAGCATCTACTTGAAGCACCTTCCAAGACTTAAAATGATAAATTGATATCAGATATCATCATACTCAACCTTCATGTAATTTAGCTACTGGGTTATAAAATGTGCAAATTCCACATTTCACTTTTGTAATCAATTTTCCTAAGTTGGGTGTGATATCTTATTGCTTAAGCACAGCACTAACCTTTTGGGCTCTGGATCTCACTGTGAGTGTTTCATTCTTTTGTGCTTTTGTAGTCCTGTTTCTGCTGTTCATGTGCTACTTTTACTACCCAAATATGTATTACAACATTCTAGCAGTACATTTCAAGAATAAGCCCAAATCTGGCATTCGGAGTATTTTCCCTGTTGATACACACACAGAGATTGTATTAATGCACTGGCAGAAAAAGAAAGCTGGATCAAATGTAGCCAAGTCTACAACTACACTAGGATACTTATGGAAAAACCCAAGGTACATGGCTGCCCACTGTGCATGCAAACTCATGGATATGCACTTCTTTTACATACTTCCCAAGGGTCTTATGAACTAGAGATCTTTTAGGTTTGGCAGTAGTGAATCTTGGCAGGTTGAACCCAACAATTCACTGTCTCACAGGTCTCATAAGAAAGCACAAGAACTATAATAGGTAAAGCCTTTTTAAACTAGTAGAGAAACATTTAAAATTAAAATTCCAATTCAAATTTGTAGTCCAGTTCTTTCAGGAACTTCTCTACAAATGTTATTCAGAGTAGACACTATTCCCTTTGCCATATCAGTATGCTTTTCAAGTGAAATGGCCCTAGAACAGGACTGATAAATGTTAAAATGAAAATCAGTATTAATTAGGTATCCTTTTATCATATTCTCTTGGCAAGGACTAGCCAAGGTATATGGGGATTTTATTGCAGTAGCTCCTTTAGGGTAGAGACTCTTTTCATTTAAGTGTTTGTATCTGCTAAAAGCTGATATACTGCCTGGTGCTTGGTAGATGCTTAAATGCTTGATGAATTAACTTGAATTATATTTTTGGTCATAGCTGAAGAGCCCGAACTTGGACATTTGTCTGATCCGTATTAACTCTAAATTGTGCTGCCATTAGTGACCTATGGAGGAGATCTTGATGACTTCTCTGGCTTTCTTTCTGTACCCTAAAATACTCTGATTTCCCTATAGTCAAGCTGAAAGCTCATTTACCATTAATAAGTAAGAAATGTCTTTTCTTGATTCTGATAACCATGCTTATCATTGGCTTTTCCCCAGTTCGTTCTTTTCCATCTTACCTCCAGAAAAGGACACATAAAAGCTACTGGTTCATGGGAGACTAAGTACTAGAATAGCCCAAATCTGAAATCACTAATCTTATATACTTCTTGTTTTGAAAAGACTGCCTTCTAAATGGGATGACTAGTCTATTCTCTAGGCTCACGTCATTCTTTACCACATGTGTGAGCCCAGTTTTGTATCTTGGGGAAGAGACATAATTCCATACACCTTAACACATTATTCATATTTTGTTTAATCATTTCTTGATCCCTTTTTTAATTTTATTGACTTGTTTGTTTACTTTTAGGTTACAAGATTCAGTTCCAGAGTCACCTGAGTTTCAGATTTTTCTCCCCTTCCTCCCCTCCCCCCACCTCTGCCATGGTGGCATACAATCATGTACAGGATCTGCAAATTCCTTTACATTGTACAATAGTCCGGTTGAATAGGTGTTTTAGCCTATGGAGTGAACAATGAGAAAAGAGAAACAAAAGCCCAACATCGAAAAGAATGATAGCATACATTGCTAGGTAAGTATGAAGTCAATCTCCTTCCCATTTCTTATAGCACAATAATATTCCATCACATTCATATACCATAACTTGTTCAGCCATTCCCCAATTCATGGGCATCTTTTAAATTTCCAGTTTTTTGCCACCACAAAGAGAGCTGCAATAAATAGTTTTGTACATACGGGACCCTTTCCCACTTCTGTGATCTTTTTGGGACACAACCCCAAAAGTGGTATTACTGGGTCAAAGGGTATGCTATTATTTATAGCCCTTTGGGCATAGTTCCAGATTGCCCTCCAGAATGGTTGTATCAGTTCACAGCTCCACCAATAATGCATTAGAGTTCCAGTTTTTCCACATCCTCTCCGCATTTCTTGATCTCTTACAGTTTCACCGGCTTCACTTTGCCCAATTCTAATTTTCAAGGTGTCATTTTCTTTCCTAAGATTCTGGATCTCCTTTTCTAACTGGTTGACTTTCCTTTCATCCTTTCATACCCTTCTTGTTTTTCTTGGATTCTTCTTTATTTTTTAAAGGTTTTTCCTCTACCTTTGTCACTTGATTTTTAAAGGTTTTTGATTTTTGTTTTTTAAGATCTATGAATTATTTTTGGGTAGGTTTCCATTTTACATTACTCTTTGGGGGCTTCTTTACTTCAATATTCTCCTCTGAAGATGAACCCCAGTCATCTCTGTTCCAATAATAGCTTTCCATGGTTGGATTCTTTCTCCTTTGCCTGTGCATTTTTTTGTGGTAATATTTGATTTTTGTAATCACCTCTTGCCCTGGGATGTGAGAAATGGTGTCATTTTCCCCAGATCTTCAGTTTCCTGGAGACAAAGCCAAACCTGTAAGTGCCCATAGCCAGGGACTTTCTGGAGACAAAGCCAAACCTGTAAGTGCCCATAGCCAGGAACTTTCTGCCCCACTGCTTCTGCATTCACTGGAGGTCTGCTGGTTCCTTCTCTCCCTTGCTATTCTTTGCAGTACAACTGGGTCTGGTGTTCCTTATCAGAGAGATTCCCTCAATTTTCCCTGGGCTCAAATGACCAACTCCCCTCAATATCCCGGGGGTAAAAGTTCTGGTGGCTGGGACAGAGGCAGCCTCTCAAACCAACTAACCCCAGGACTTGCTGCTCATTCTCAAAATGGAACCTAGAGTGAAGGTGTTTATCCTTCACAGGTTAATTGTCCCAGGAGGACCCTGAGCTATGCCCCTGTTCTTACTTATCTCCACCCACACTTTGTTCTCCCTAAGGTGCTATTTTAACTCTGTGTGGGGGAAAATCTTGAGAGCTTGGAATTTTTTGACCTACTCTGCCATTTTTCCATAAGCCTCTCTCCCCACACACCTTACCATACAAGGAAAAATTGTATAGATACCATACAAACCATTGACAAAACACATATAGGAAATGAATACAAATACAAGAGTAATGATAAAGGGAGGCTAGCACTCCCAGATCCCAAACTATATTATAAAGTAGCAAGTATCAAATCCAACTGATATGGGTTAAAAAAAATAGAGGTACATAAATGAAACAGACTAGAAGTGGAAGAAATGGAAACAACGGAACTTAAGAACAGTGTTTGATGAAGAAGAACACATAAATGACTTATGAAAAATAAAAAATGTTTCTTCTTTGATAAAAATTACTGGGAAAACTTAAAAACAGTCTCACAGAAATTAGGTTTAGACCAATCCCTTACACTATATTCTACAAATAAATTTAAATAGATATGTAACATTAATTATTAAAGATCCTATTATAAAAAATTAGAAGAAGAGATCATATACCTCCCATAGGAGATGTATCCTTAACCAAAAAAGAAAGAGAGATACAAAATATAAAGTAGATAACTTTAATTGAATGAAAATAAAAAGCTTCAGTCGAGACATAATTAAAGCATTTAATATAAAATGAGGAGCCTAATATACTTTTGGTGGAGTTGTGAGATGGTATAATCCTTTTGGAAAACAATTTGGAATTATGTTAAGCAAAGTGACTAAAATTCTGCATTTGTTCTAGAGACTCTCTTACTGGACTTAAACTTCCAAGAAGTCATTAATAAGAAAGTCCCCATATACACCAAAATATTGACAATTGCACTTTTTGTGGTAGAAAACATTTGGAAACCAAGTAGATGCTTAATGATTATGGAATAGGTGAACTAAGTATGGTACATGAAAGGAATGGAATACTATTGCACCATTAAAAATGGTATATACATGAATACAGAGAATGAAGGAAGCATCTATGTGAACTGATGTAAGTGAAGCAAGCAGAGTCCAAAAACACATTATACCCAATAACAACAATGTAAAAGGAGAGAACACTAATAACTCTTCCTCCCTCCTCCTGCCTTCCTTATTTTCCTCCCTCCCTCCCTCCACATCAGCTCAGATGGGTTTAACTATCATCTCCATGTGAATGGCTGATGTAGCTCTTTAGTCCTTGAACTTCAGTCCTTCCTCACCTAATGTCTAATGGTTCTTTCAGTCTGTGTTTATCAAAGATATCTCAAACTTAACACATCCAAAGCTAAACTCAGTATCCTTTCCTCCAAGCCTGACCCTCTTCCAAACTTCCCCATTTCTGTCAGAAGCACCACCTTCTCTCCAGTCTCCCAGGCTCTTGTTCTTTACATTTTCTCTGATTCTATACTCTCCCTTTACTCCACATCTCTAATCAGTTTTCTATTTTGCTAGTTCTATCTCCATCTCTTGCATATGACTCCTCTCTACTCACTATTACCTTAGTTTAAGCCTTTCTCATCCCTTGTCTAGATTATTGCAACAACCTCCTAACTGATCTCCTTGGCAAGTTAAAACTAAGCAATTTATTATGTTACAAGAGTTTTAAAGAATGCCCTAATCACCCAATATGGAGGCACCTTCTTCTGGGAGAAGACATCCAGCTTTACCCAAACATGTGGGTAGGTGTAGCCTCTTTTGTTTTGTCCTGTAGAACAAGTTGCATCTTTAACAATTATTAATTTCCGACTGCCTCCAGAGAAAGAAGATATCAATTCATCCACAGTACTGGAACCATGAACTCACTGAGTTGGGGAGAAAGGCGACTGTCTTATTTTCTCTCCCTTTCCCCTGCAGTCCCAATAATCAAGCCATGTGTTGTGTTGTTGTTTTGTTTTTGGTTCTAAGTGCAGGTAGTGCATTCTTCATTGGATCTGGGTAGTTGGAGCAATGACAACTTTAAGTCGAAACTTCATGAAGGCTTTTGGTAACCTTGTATTATGGCATATCAGCCTAACAAGGGTTTTGAAAAATCATGTAGTTTATCTCTCTAATTTTGTAGACAAGTAAGCTGAGACCCAAATTAGGAATGTGGTTTGCCCCCAAGTCACATATCAGTAGTTCAACTTGGATATTAATCCAATTTTCTGATTGTGAGCCATTTTTCTATCTTTTCACTGGAACAATGCAGACCACCAGTTGGCAAAATTCAAACATATTTCAAGGAAAGACAAAGCAGCTGGTGCAGGTAAAAACAAATGTTTTTGAATTACAAAGCTGGGCACTTTCTCCAGCCTCTTGACCTGGCTCCTAGATTCCCTGGACCATAATTCTGTCTGCTCTGTTTTCTGCAAAGAAACTTCTTGAGGACTCACCTGAAATAGAAACAACACTTAATATGAGGTTGAGACCTTAAAGGACATTGCTGAACCTTCTAATCAACTACTTGCTCCAGGACTCCTTCCCTAGTGAAACTTTGACTGGCTTCTTTCCTCTTCTTTCCACCTCCTTTTACTTTTGCCATCCTAGAACCCCTCTCCTCAACCTTAGCTCCCTCATTTATTTGTTCCCATCTAGTCCACCCCAAATGCTTATCCCCCAAAGTCTCAATCCCATGTTCCCTTTGGAATACCTCCTCTATTGTTATCAATCTACTTCTCTTCTAAAAACTCTTCCTTTTACTTTCTTTCTATTTTGGCATTCATGACTCCCTCCTGACAACAGCGTATCACTGGATCCCTTTCCAGTGCCAATCAAACTTGATCTCATAACCCTTAATTCACTGATTATAGAAAGTCAGAATGTACCTTGTTCCACATTTCCACTTATGGGCACCCCCTCTGCTGACACCCAGCAGTATACTCTGTTCCTCTGAAGTTCATATTATATAAATTTATTGAGGGCATAGCAAGATAGTGGAGAGAAGCCAAGAAGCTGCCTGAGCTCTCCCCAGTTTTCCTCAGGAACAATGATAATCAAGTCTTTAAATGGATTCTGGAGTAACAGAACATGCAAAAATATGGAGTGAAACTATTTTCCAGCTTAAGATTACTTTGAATAACTTCAGAAAAGTTCTGCTTCAGCTGGAAAAAGGGGAAGGCAAGCCACAATGAATGGTATCTTTGCAAGCTTGCAGGAGGCTCTTAGCCACCCACAAACAGCCAAGTGAGACCCCTAGGCCCTGGCTCAGCAGGCCAATGGTACAACACGGCAGCTGGGAGGTCTCCAGCCCCAAGGGTAGAGGTCAAACTGCCAGCACCAGTACCTCAGCAGAACAGGTTCAAGTAGGCTGGGCCATCCTCCAACACAGCAGGCAAGCCAGAAGCCCCACTTCATCCCTTGGCCCCCAACAAAAGATTCTTAGGATAGTGCCACCTATTCTCAAGAGCAGAACTCAACTTTAAAAGTCACAAAACACACTTTAAATGAGAAAAAAATATAGAAAAAAGGCAGGAGAATATAAATCTCCTATGGTGACAGGGAAGATCAAAATATGAACTTAGAAGAGGACAACAAAGTAAAATACACACATGTAAATCATGGAATATTAATTGTTCTCAAGTCCAAAAAGCCATTGTGGATGAGCTCAAAAAGGATTTTAAAGATCAAGTAAGAGAGGTAGGAGAAAAATTGGGAAAAGAAATTATAGTTGGAAAAACTTAGAAAAGTAAAAACAAAAACTGACTAAATAAAACAATTCCTTAAAGAATAGAAATGGCCAATGGGGTGGGGGTGGGGGAGAATTCACTGAAGAAAATTACTTTAAAAAGTTGAATTGTCCAAATGGAAAAGGAAGTACAAAAGCTAACTAAATAAAATAATTCCTTAAACAAGATAATTGGACAAGTGGAAGACAATGGATATGAGATAATAAGAAAAAGCCAAAACCAAAAGAATGAAAAAAATAGAAAATGTAAAATATCTCATTAGAAAAATAACTGACCTGGAAAATAGATCCAGGAAGGGTAATTTAAGACTTACTGGACTACTTGATTAAAAAAAGAAAAAGAGTCTGGGCAGTACCTTTTGAGAAATTATCAAAGAAAACTACCTGGAGGTCCTAGAACCAGAGGATAAAATAGTCATTGAAATAATCCACTGAGCATAGAAACAGTCAATAACCTTATCAAAGAGAATGACAATAATGAGACAACATAGCAAACTTAGGGGATGCAACCAAAACAGTTCCTAGGGGAAATTTAATCTCTCTGAATGCTTATATGAATAAAATTGAGAAAGAGATCAATGAATTGGACATGCAAGTAAAAAAGTTAGGGAAAGCAAAACAAATTAAGGATCCTCAATTAGATATTATTAAAAACAAATCAAAGATTAATAAAATTGAAATTGATAAAACTATTGAACTAATAAATACACTGAGTTGTTTTTATGGAGAAAAAGCCCAATAAAATAGGCAAACCTTCGGTCAATTTAATTTTTTTTTGAAAAAGAAGAAAACCAAATTTGTACCAGTATCAAAAATGAAAAAAGTTAAATCACCACCAATGAACAGAAAATTAAAGCAATAATTAGGAGCTATTTTGCCCAACTGAATGCCAAAAATCTGACAATCTAATTGAAATGGATGAATATTTACAAAAATATAAATTACCCAGATTAACATAAGAGAAAATGAAATATTTAATCCCATTTCAGAAAAAGAAATTGAACAACTCACCAATGAACTCCTTAAGAAAGAATTTATGGGGCCAGTGGATTTGAAAGTAACTTCTACTCAACATTTAAAAAGAACAATTTATTCCAATACTTTATTAACTATTTGGAAAAATAGGTGAAGTCCCGCTAAATTCCTTTTGTGACAGAAATATGGTACTGATACCTAAACTATGAAGTGCCAAAACAGAGAAGGCAAATTATTGGCCAGTTCCCCTAAAGAATATTGAAGCAAAAAATTTTAAATAAAACATTAGCCAAGAGATTACAGCAATTTATCTTGAGGATAATATACCATGACCAGATGAGATTTATGTTAAGAATGCAGGGCTGGTTCAATATTAGGAAAAGTATCAACATTATTGACCATATCAATAACAAAACTAACAGAAACCATATAATTATCTCAGTAGATGCAAGAAAAAAAATAATTTTGAAAAATACAGCACCCCTTCCTGTTAAAAACGCTAGAGAGCATAGGAGTAAATGAAATTTTCCTTAAAATAATAAGTAACATGTGTCTAAAATCATCAGTAAGCATTATCTGTAATGGAAATGAGCTAGAAGATTTCCAAATAAAAGCAGGAGTGAAACAAAGACTCCCACTATCACCACTGTTACTCAGTATTGTACTAGAAATGTCAGCATTACTAGCAAGAGAAGAAAAGGAAATAGAAGGAATTAGACTAGGCAATGAGGAAATAATACTTTCATTTTTTGCAGGTGATATAACACATACTCAGAGAATCTTAGAGAATCAGCTAAAAAACTACTTGAAACAATTAACAAATTTTGACAAAGTTGTAGGATATAAAACAAACTCATATAAATGAAGAATACTTGAAAATATCACCAACAAATCCTGCTGCAAGAGATAGGGATTCCATTTGAAATAACTGTAGACAACATAAAATATTTAGTTGCCTACCTGCCAAGACAAACCCAGGAACTATATGAATGCAATTACAAAACCCTTTTCACACAAAGTGAGATCTAAACAATGGAAAAATATCAATTGCTCATGGGTGGGCCAAGCTAATGTCATAAAAGTGACATTTCTATCTACATCAATTTACTTATTCAGTGCCATACCAATTAAACTACCAAAATTATTTTATACAGCTTGAAAAAAGAATAATAATAAAATTCATCTGGAAGAATGAAAGGTCAATAATATCAAAGGAATTAATGAAAAAAATGCAAAGGAAGAAAGCCTAGCCATATGTAGTGCCAACACAATATTTACAGCACCCACAATCATGATAAAGACTGTGACTATAAGTATCACATGACATTTGATCACAAAATATACCAGATTCTCCAGGTAGAGAACACAATTGAAACTTTTTTAGACACCAGAAAACCAAATCCCAAAACCAGTAAGCTGATTCCATCATAGTAACAAAGATATTCAGAAACCATAATAACACTGAGAGCCACAGAATCCTTCAGCCTTCCCATAAACCAATACAAGATCAATATTTAATCACAAACCTTATCTCCTTAATGAGCATCCTTTCTCTCTCCCAATGTCTGGCTGGCTCTGACCACCTTCCTGTGGGCTCTGCTTCCCTTCAGCAAAACCCCTCCCACTATAGGCTCCACGTGACTACATTCAGTCTATTGGGGGGCAAAGTTTATCTTCACAGCAGGGAAGCTTCCTCTGGCCTCTGCTGAACACTTCAGCAAATTCCCTCCATCACAGGCTCCATGTGATTACATTCAGCCTATTAGGGGGAAGAGTTTGCTTTCAAAGCAGAGGAGGTCTTCAAATGCCCCCCACCAGATCTATTAAGAGGCAGGGAAGATCTTCAAATTCTCATTCCCATTACACCATAGCATATTTATAAAAATATTATAAAAGGGAAATCATCAAAACTATTTCATACTGACTAATAAATAGATTGGTGGATCAGTGCAATAGGATAGGTATATAAGACACAGCAGTGAACATCTATAGTAATCTCCTGTTTGTTAAACCCAAAGACTCCAGAATCTGGCATAAGAACTCACTAGTTGACAAAAACTGCTGGGAAAACTGGAATACAGTATGGCAAAAACTAGGCATAGACCAAGATCTTACAGTGTAAGACAACATCACAATCTGTATCAATTATCTCCTTCAGTATATGACAAATAGTAGAAACTCAAATGCGCTTATTATTTGAGATAATTGTAATTATTCTTCAAAAATACATAACTAACAAAATTTACAACTTGGACACGAAGCATAAAGTGCTTATTCAAATCAATTTTGTATGTAATAAGTAATATAAAGGCATATGAGTGGGAAAGGAGTGATTAGTTACTATGGTGGCTCATGGATATATATATTAAAAATGAATACCTTGAATTAACTTATAATTTTAGCAAATATTGCTGTTATCCAAATGCTAAACTCACTGTTTTGATGTCATTGAAGAATATTTGCTCTCAACTTGTAACAATTTTTTGAAATGTTCATTCTTTTAAAACCATCATTTTTTTGTTATTCATAAATGTTGGCTCTCCTGTACAAAGTTGCCATAATTTTACCCTGGTTATAGCCCTACCTCAAAAAAGGTCCTATTGGAAAACCTTTTCATGACAAGATGTAACCCTAAATTCATAAAGATTATGCCAGCAAAGCAGAAATTTCAGCAAGATCTACCAAGCAAGAAAGGTTTGGGATGTGATGCCAGGGGTAGGTTGTATCTGGTATTTAGAAGCTGTACTTATGATAGATTGTTTATGTTTTTTTATGAAATAGATTGAAGAAGCTTATTGGCAAGATGTTGATCCCTACATGATGAAGTGGTCATAGAAAGTCATGGAATAGAAAAAATTCAAAATGATCTCCAATCCTGTTTGAGCTCTTCACCTCCTTGGTAAAAATGGTAGGGTGACCAAAAGAGATACAGAAAGAATACAAATCAGAATTTTAAAACATCCAAAAATTTTACTTTAAATGTTGATTCTAAAATTTGATTTTGTCCAACAACCAATGAGTTAATATACTAATGGAGGAAAGAAGCCATAGCCACATTGATGCAGTCTCTAAAATGAAACAGGACATGAAGTTACATCTAAACAAAAGGATAACTGGTAGTTCTTTTTAATCAGAGAGGCAAATAAAGAAATTTTCAAAATTGGATTTATCATTCTCTGAAGAGTAAAATGTAACATGATTTCACGGAATACTTGATTATGTCAACTTAAATTGTGATCCTCCCAAACAGATTACCATAATAAAGTTTATTTGCCAATAGTCATGGCACAAGGAGAAGAATAGAGAAATGTTATGAAGATCTTGACCCAGTTCTGTGAATCAAGTTAAAATCTGCCTTGACAGTGACTTCAACATGAAAGTGAGAAAAGAGGATAATATTTTTTAAATAGGTTGGAAAATAGAGTTCACATTTAGA
This sequence comes from Pseudocheirus occidentalis, assembly GCA_028646575.1. NCBI lineage: Eukaryota > Metazoa > Chordata > Mammalia > Diprotodontia > Pseudocheiridae > Pseudocheirus > Pseudocheirus occidentalis. The sequence goes on along the minus strand of CM053593.1, from coordinate 326,381,980 downwards.
ACTGAAAGAAATCAGTGGTTCACAAATTATTCATAAACCCCATGGTCATCTATTATAAATTATCTATTCAAGAAAGTCATACATGGCAAAAACCAAGAAAATAGTAACAAGAATTAAATTTAATTTATATTAAGCAGTTATTTCAAAATCAGCTGTCTGTTTAAAATCAGATCCTTCACTAATTAAAGATAAAAATCAAAACCATACAAGAGAAGTATACAGATGAGTTAGGGGGGAAAGCATTCTCAAAATTAGGAAATTAATAAAATTGAAAATATTGACTCATATTATTGCCATTCCTTAGGGAAATTTAACTAATATAAAACAATCACCACAATAAAAAAAATCCAGAAGCCACAAACACATGATCTCCTTGCCAAACAGAGATTTGGTAGCTAAAGGCAACACTGGCTTTGAGTATAAACCATTTGAAAAACATTACAGAAAAGTACAGAAAATTAGCTATATCCTCTTATGAAGAAGAGGAAGAGAAAACAATGCAACAGAAAACTTGGCTTGAGACACAAATTAAGTCAAGTCAATCTATCAATTAACAGGCAGCTAAATAACAACTACTATGGGCTTCACATTGGAGGTTAAAAATGACAAATGAAATAGTTTTTGTTCCCAAGGAGCTTTGATGTTGCTGTTACACAGTCATTTCCATCATGTGTCAAGTCTTAATGACCCTATTTGGGTCTTGATAGAGATACTGGAGTCGTTTGCCATTTCCCTATCTGGCTCATTTTACAGGTGGGAAAACTGAAGCAAAAAGGTTAAGTGACTTGCTCAGGGTCACACAGTTATTAAGTGTCTGAGACCAAATTTGAACTTAGTACAATGAGTCTTCCTTACTCCAGGACTACATTCATTCCATAATGGGAAATGATATGCCCATATATAAGTATATAAAGTATATCTACAAGATAAGTACAAAAGAGTTTTTGGAGAAAGCAGAAACTAGTAACTAGGGGTCAGGAAAGGTTTCGTGTTAAAAGTGGTGAATAATGTAAGGAAAATGGAATTTTTTATTTAGTATTTACTTTTTTCTCTAGTTACATGCAAAAAGAATTTTTTAACTTAAAAAAACTTTAAGTTCCAAATTCTCTTCCTTTCTCCTTCCCCATTCCCCCTCATTGAGAGGGCAAGTTATTCCATGTTGGTTATATACATATAGTCATGCAAAACATATCCATAATAGACATGTTGTGAAAGAAAACAGACCAAAAAAAAAACTCAAGAAAAATAATATGAAAAAAGGTTGCTTCAATCTGTGTTCAGGTACCATTGGTTTTTTCTCTGGAGATGGACAGCATTTTTATCCTAAGTCTGTCAGAGTTGTTATGGATCATTGTACAACTGAGAATAGCTAATAATTCATAGCTGATAATCTTAGAATAATGCAGTTGCTTTGTCTCTAGTGTATTTCACTTTGCATCAACCCATGTAAGTCTTTCTAGGCTTTTTTCTGAGAGCATCTTGCTCATCATTTCTTAAAGTACAATGGTATTCCATCATAATTATATACCACAACTTACTCAGCCATTCCCTAATTGATGTGTATTCTCTCAATTTTTAATTCTTTATTCCAAGAAAAAAAACTGCTATTAATATTTGTGTACATATAGGTCCTTTTTCATTTTGTTTTTATCTCTTTTTGGATATATAATAGTGGTGGTGCTGCTTTCAAAGAGCATGCATGCATTTATACTCATTTGACATACTGCCAAATTGCTCTATAAAATGGTTTAATCAATTCACAATTCTGACAACAGTACATGAATGTCTCATTTTTCACACATCCACTCCCACATTTGTCATTTACCTTTTCTGTTCTATTATCTAATCTAATATGTACAAGGTAGTGCTTCAGAATTGCTTTAACTTGCATTTCTCCAATCAATATTGAGTTACAATATTTTTGTTCATATGGCTATAGATAGCTTGAATTACTTCATCTGAAAACTAATTATATATTTTGATCATTTATCGATTGGATTATGGCTCTTATTTTTTATAAATTTGATACAATTCTCTATATGTTGGAGAAATGAAACTTTTATCAGAGAAGCTTGCTTAATTGTTTTTTCCCACAGTTACTATTACTAACTGTATTTTCCTCCATCCTATTCGCCCTACCCCTGTTTATTTTATTCTCTCTCTCCTTTCACTCTGTCCCTCCTCCTGATTACTTCTGATTATTCCAGATACTTTCTGATTACCCCTTCCCCCAATCTTCCCTTCCTTCTATCACTCACCTCTTCTCTTATCCCTTTGTCTTTTATTTTCCTGTAGGGTAAGATAGATTTCTATAATCCACTGCCTAGTGGATTATATGTCCTAGCTACATATTAAAAAATTAGCATTGTTTTCAAAACTTTGAGTTCTAAAATCTCTCCCTTCCTCCCTACCTACCTGAGAATGTGAGCAATTTTAGACACATACACACACATACATATATGTTATACATGTGTGGCCATGCAGAACATTTCCATAATAGCTATGTTGTGAAAGACTAAATATGTTTTCCTCCATCCTATCCTGCCCCTTGTTAATTCTCTTTGCACCCTTTGCCTCCTCAAAAGTGTATGCTTCTGATTACCCCCTCCCCCAATCTGCCCTCCTTTCTATCACCCTGTCTCTCTTAACCCCTTCTTTCCCTACTTTCCTGTATGGGAAGATAGATTTCCATATCCAAATGAGTATGGATGTTATTCCCTCATTAAGCCAATTATGATGAGAGCATTCATCATCTCATGAATTAAAAATACCAGATTTGCATATAGGAAAGCTTGAAATATTTGCTCTTGACCTGGGAACTCTAGAATTTGGTTATAATATTCCTGGGATTTGTCATTTTGGCATCTCTTTCAAGAGGTGGTCACTGGATTCTTTCAATTTCTCTTTTACCCTCTGGTTCTAGAATATCAGGGCAGTTTTCCTTGATAATTTCTTGAAAGATGATGTCCAGGCTCTTTTTCCTTGATCTGTTTTCCAGGTCAGCTGTTTTTCCAGTGAGATATTTCACATTGTCTTCTATTCTTTTTTCATTCTTTTGTTTTTGATTTACAATCTCTTGATTGGTCATAGAGTCATTAGCTTCCATTTGTAGCATTCTTATTTCTAAGGAATTATTTTCATTAATGAACTTTTGGACCTTCTTTTCCATTTGGCCAACTCTTCTTTTTAAGGCATTTTTCTCCTCATTGGTTTTTGGACCCCTTTCATTATTTGGTCTAGTCTATTTTTAAGGTGTTATTTTCTTCAGTATTTTTGGGTCTCCCTTAGCAAGCTGTTGATTCATTTTTCATGATTTTCTCACATCACTCTCATTTCTCTTCTCAATTTTTCCAATAATTCTCTTACCTGAATTTCAAAATCCATTTTGATCTCTTCCATGACCTGAGACTATGGATATAGGAGCTTTAACTTCATTGTCTCCTTTTGAGTATATATTTTGATATTCCTTGACACCAATGTAAGCTTGAGGGTTTTTTTTGTCAATTGTTTGCTCATTTCCCCAGTCAATTAGTTGACTTTTTAACTCTTTGTTAAGGTAAGGCTCTTCTTCCAGTGTGGAGGACATACTGTCCCAAGCTTCAGGGTTTTTTGCAGTTATTTTCAGAGATATTTTTAGGGAACTGTAAATTTTCAGTTTTTCTAAGATGGTAAAACCTAAGGAGAGGTATTTACTCCTGGCCTGTGCTCTGATCTGTGAGTGACCACAAGCACTCTTTTATGCCCTAGAAATGTAAGGAGGGTTCCTTCTCCAATACTGCCACAAGTTCTGCTATGCCAGTGATCTTTCTTGATCCAAGACTGCCACCCAGGACTGTGACCTAGATCCAAATATGGGCAAAGCAATAGAGCCCTGCCTTAGTGCCACCAAAAGAGACAGCTGTAATCTTCTGACCAGTTGTGTGATCTCCTTACTATCTGTGGGCTGAAAGCTATAGAAGCGGCTGCCATCACTGCTGATTCAGTCACTCCCAAAGCCAGCTACTGGTTTGCTGTGGCCAGGAATGTTATGGGACTGGGGCTGGACTCTACTCTTCTCTCATCCATGTCTGACAATTCCTCTTGATCTTCTAAGCTGCCTTTGGTATTTGTGGGTTGAGAAGTGTGGAAATCACCACAACTTCCAATGATTCAGTCCCCTGAGACCTGCTCCAGTTTTGCTGTGGTCCAGTCTGGGCTGGACTGTGCTCCTCTCTCAGCCTGGTGCCACAGATCTCTCCTGTTGAGCTTGTAGATTGTCTTAGGCTGGAAATTTGTTTCATTCTGTAATTTTATGGATTCTGCCACTCTAGAAATTGTTTAGAGTCATTTTTACAGGTATTTGGAAGGGGTTTGTGGGAGAGCTCAAGTGAGTCCCTGCCTTTACTTCACCTTCTTGACTCCATTCTCCCACCCTTACCCCCAGGAAGAAGGCATCTTGAAGAAAACAATAGACAGGGAAGAAGAGATACATTCCAGACAAGGGGCATGGTCCAAACAAATGCATTGGAATATAGTATGTGAGGAACTGAAAGACCAATGGTCTGAACCATAGGTTGTATGGAGAGTAATATTTAATAGAGATGGAATGGCTGGCTGTGGTAATGGTAGGAAGGTAAATGGTAAACAGAACAGTGAATATTTGATTTGATCAGATCTGTGCTTAGAAAAAAAATCACTTGATAGTTATGTGAAGAAAAGAAAAAAGACAATTAGAAAGCTATTGCAAAGATTCAGGCAAGAAGCAATGAGCTCTTCAGCATGGGTGGTAGCTGTATGAGTGGGAAGAAAAAACTGATGTGAGAGTCATGGATGACACATGGAGTGAGTGAAGCAAGGAGGTTCAAAATTATTCCAAGTTTGTGAACCTATGTAATTAGAATGATGATGGTGCCCTGTAGAGCAATGTGGAAGTTTGGAAGAAGAATGCATTTTGAGGAAAAGATAGTGAGTTCCAATTTGAACATATTGAGTTTGAGATGTCTATGGCACAAGACATGCAAACATCGTAACTTTGCTCTTTCAATGCTATACAATGAGCTCTGTAATTTACCCTTCATGTCTTTACTTTGTCATTTCAGTATTTTCCCAAATGATGTCAGACACATCCAGTGAATCAAGGAGATACTTGCTGAGAAAGGAAGAAAAAGTGGTGGTTTCACAAGTCAGTACTAAAATCCCTGAACTTCATATGACACAACCAACCCACTATTATGCAAAATCTCCATAAGATCAAGTAGTCTGACATCCCCTCTTTCTACTACACTTTTCTGTTTTTTGTGACATTTACCTGTTAAGGAGACTGCCTTTAATCTTAATTGGGTTTAAGAGGAATTAACCCAAAAAAAAAGAAAGAAAGAAAGACAATTAGGTACTCTCCAACCATAAATAAAAATTTTAGTGAAGTTTTCCATTTTTAAAAAATGTATCAATAGCTATTTAAAAAGCCAGACAATCCTTGAACATCATTTTGTATGTCTATATGCTATATGGACATTTCATAAGGAAAAATCATATCTGTTCAAATTTGGCAAATTCCAGACTTCTCAAACCACAAATATAAAAATGGGTACATGATTTAGATATAAAGGCTGATACTATAAACAAATTTGGAGAACAAAGGATAGTTTATCTGTCAGATTTATAGAGAATGGAGGAATTTATGACCAAACAAGAGATAGAAAGCATTTTGAAATGCAAAGTGGGTAATTCCAATTACGTTAAATTGAAAGGGTTTTACACAAACAAAGCCAATGCAACCAAGATTAGGAGGGAAGCAGAAAACTGAGAAAGAATTTTTACAAGGAGGGTCTCTGACAAAGGCCTCATTTCTAAAACATATAGAGAACTGAGTCAAATTTACAAGAATACAAGTCATTCCCCAACTGATAAATGATCAAAGTATATAAACAGGCAATCTTCAGAGGAAGAAATTAAAGATATTGATAGTCATATGAAAAAAATGCTCTAATTCACTATTGATTAGAGCAGCAGTTCCCAACCTGTGAGTTATGTTCAATTTGTAACAATGAAACTACATCCTGCATATCAGACAGATTCATAACAGTAGCAAAATTACAGTTATGAAGTAGAAACAAAAATAATTTTATGGTTGGGGGTCACCACAACATGAGGAACTGTATTAAAGGGTCACAGCATTACAAAGATTGAGAACCACTGGATTAGAGAGATGCAAATCAAAACAACTCTGAGGCATCACACCATACCTATCAGATTGGCTAACATGACAAAACAGGAAAATGATAAATGTTAGAGAAGATGGGTGAAAGTTGGAACATCAATTTAATGTTGGTGGCTTTGTGAGTTGATCCAAACATTTTGGAGAGCAATTGGGAACTATGCCCAAAGGGCTATAAAAATATGCCTAACCTTTGACCCAACAATACCATTTCTAGGGTTGTATCCCAAAGAGATCATAAAAATTGGAAATGACCCTCATGTACAAAAATATGTGTAGCAACTCTTTTTGTGGTGGCCAGAACTGGAAATTGAGGGGATATCCATCAATTGGTGAATGACTGAACAAGTTGTGTTATATTACTGTAATGGAATACTATTGTGCTATAAGAAATGATCAACAGGCAGACTTCAGAAAAACCTGGAAAGACTTATATTAACTGATGCTGAGTGAAGTAATCAGAACCAGGAGAACATTGTACATAGTAACTGCCACAGTGCGTGAAGACTGATTTTGTTAAACTTAGCGCTTTTCAACAATGCAAGGGCCTAAAACAATTCCAAAGGACTCGTGATGGAAAATGCCACCCACATCCAGAGAAAGAACTCTGGAGTCAGAATGTAGAGCAAAGCTGACTCTTTTTGTTTTGTTTTGTGTTTCTTTCTCATGGTGTCTCCATTTGTTACATTTCCTCTATGCAGCATGACTAGTGTGAAAATGTGTTTAGTAGGAAAGCATGTGTTGAGCCTGTATCAGATTGCATACCACCTTGGGGAGGAAGGGAGAAGGGAGGAAGAGAAAATGTAAAGCTTATGGAAATGAATGCTGAAAACTAAAAATAATAAACTAAAAAAAATATAATGGAGTTTCTTTCAGATAAGTTTCTTTCTCCATCTCATTTTATAGATGAGAAAACTGAGGCAAACAGGATTAAGTGATTTGCCCAACTAATAAGCATGTGAGTCTGGATTTTCACTCACAAAGCTGAGTCTTCCTGACTCAAGGCCCAGCATTCTATCCACTGCACCACCTACCTGCCTTTTTTTTACACAAAGTGAGTAGAGTGAGGTGCCTTTTTTTTAAATAACTCCCCTTTAGTGTTAAACTTGGTAATTATAATTTCACAACATTCCTTTTCAGCTTGTTTTTATTCTTCCAATTAATATCTTTGGTGTTATTGTACATATTGATTTTTTTGGTTCTGATCATTTTACTTTCAGTTTATCTAAATCTTCACTTGCTTTTCTATATTCAACATATTCAGTGTTTCTTAGGATATAGTAATATCCCATTATATTGAAGTACAACAATTTGCTTAGTCACTTCCCAGTCTCTTATTCCCTATATTGTTTCTATTTCTTTGCAACTACAAAAAAAGTTCTGTTACAACTAACATGGTATATATGGGAATCTTACTTTTATCATTGCCCTTTACACACACATATGCGCACATGTGCACACTCATAGGTATATATGTGTATATATAATTATGTATTTGTATGTATATGTGTTTGTGTGAATGTATGCCTAGAAGTAGGATATCTGAGCCAAGAGGTACGAATTTTTTAGTCATTTTACATACCTGATTCCAAACTGCTTATTTTAATGACTCTACCAGGATTTAGTTTCCTCCATTAGTGAATTAATGTGCCTACCTTTCTACACGTCCTACCAAACTATTTCCATTTTTTGTCTTCTATGTCAATTTTCTCTGTATGAGGTGAAACTCAAAGTTGTTTAATCTGCCTTTCTGTTATTCTTAGGGGTTTGGAACAATATTTCATAAAGTTGCTAAGTTTGTCATTTTTTAAAATGTTGGTTAAATGTTCACTTGTTTTAAACATTTATCCATTAGGAAATGGCACTTGATCTTCTAGGTTTCTGTTTGTTGTCTATGTTGTCCAGGAAAAGGAAATAGATTATTCTGTGATAATCACTGTAGGGTCTCTTTGTCATTGCCAGCAAGATTCTTGTCAGAGACTTCCTGAATAGGCTGATCCTTCATGTGAAAGACGGTCATCCACCCGAGAGTCATTGCTGTTATAACGATGATGGCATATATGGGGACTTCAGATAGGGCTGAAAAGGTCTATGTAGTGTTTGTTGGCCAACAACTACCAGAGAAATGCTGGGAACAGAACAAAGGTCTGTATATAATGTTTTTCAATCTGACCAAAGCTTTTGATAGTCATGAGACCTTACGGAAAAGTAAAGCAAAATGTTATTGCCTGGAGAAGTTCATCATTATTAAACCTTTTCCATGATGGTATACTTGCATGGGTTCTGGATAATGAACAATGCTCTTGCACTTTTCCAGTCACCAGTGAAGTAAAGCAGGTCTGTGTGCTTGCTCTCATACTTTTGAACATAATGTTTTCACAAATCTTCTTGCACACCTTCAATGAGAACAAAAAATAATGGAATAAAGATCAGCTACCACACTAGAAGTAAATTATTTAACTTGAAAAACTACAAGTATACACTGTGTGCTTTATGTACTAAGTAAATGATGGAGTATATGGACCACTAAATTGCATCCTCTTTGATCATGCACACATTAAACCTATTCTACAAAAGAGACTCAAACCAGATGAGGAAGTCGTGCTTTTCTCTCATATGGGGACCAACATGTGATGGGCTCGATAGAATTGTTGAGTGCTGTGGTTTAACAGAAATTCATGGTGGAGACTGGATGCTGTTTGCAAACAAGGGTGCTTATGTTGTTGCTGCTGCTTCTACTTTCAGTGGATTCCAGAGACCCATTATCTAGTATGTGATGTCTGAGCCAGCATGGTGATGCACTGAACCAATCAAGAACCAAGGTTTTTTGGCAGAAGTAGAGGATCAGGATATTAACACTTTGTCATTGTCTTCTGCTTGGGAAAGCAGAATAGGATGTCACTCAACAATGTGCACTTCAGCTAATATTAATGTATAGACGCTGTTTATAACCATTAATTGCAAGTTTAACTTGAATTAGAACATTCTGAGAGACCATTAATTCCTGTTAGAGTTTTAAAATACATTTTAAGAAAAGGGTTGGCACAAATGCAATAATATGGAATACTAAAAGATGTGGACACAATTATCTATGTTCATATGGAAACTATTTGAATATTTATTTTATATAGATTTTTATTCACTTTTCAAATATGCTTCTAAAGATTGCTGAGCAAGGCTTTGTAGCTTGTACAATGGCAGAATGGGATTAAGTTTAGTGTTGTAACCTGTAAAACAGAAGTATATTATATTTTTAAAAGGCTACAAGCCAAGACTAAAGTGGGGAAAGGGGGAGAGTTAATGTGCAACTTTTTTTACAGATGATTGTGCAGCTTCTGAGGCTGGGATGCAAGAGTATGAATTAATTATCTGCCACTTGTACTAATTTTGGCCTGATGATCATTACCAAGAAAACAGAAATTCTCCACCAGCCAGCACCACACCATATACATAGAAATATGGATTACAGCAAATAGAGAATTTCAAATGCTACATATAAGTTCACTTACCTTGGAAGTACACTTTGTAGGAATGTACAAATAGATGGTGACATTGATACATGCATTGCCAGAGCTAAATCAGTGTTTGGGAGGCTCCAAAAGAAAGTATAGGAGAAAAGAGGTAATAGGCCACCTACCAAACTGAATATCCACCAAGCCACTGTGCTGACCTCATTGCTGTATTCCTGTGAAACCTGGATACTAGCACCATACTAGGAAACTGAATTCCTTCCATTTGAATTGTCTTATGAAGATTCTGTAGATGACCTGGCAAGGTAAAGCACCAGCCATTGAGGTTCTTTCTCAAGCTGAACCACCAAGCATTCAAACTCTACTACAGAGAGCGCAACTCCAATGGGTTGGCCCCAGTTGTTTGAATGCCAAACATACATCTCCGTAAAAGGATATTTTATAGAGAATTCCCTCAATGCAAGCACTCACACAGAGATCAAAAGAAGCTATCCAAAGATACTCTCAAGGTCTCTCTGAAGAATGTTGCAAGTGATTGTGAGACATAGGAGATTGTAGTGTAAGATTGCCCAACATAGCCCATCTGCATCAAAGAAGGTGCTGTGCTCTATTAGAAAAGCAGAATTACATTAGTTCAAAAGAATGTCAAGAAATAGGTTGCTCTAACTTTTTCTGGCTGAGGTTCAACTCTTTAACTGTTTTCAAAAATAAAACAATCACCATTTATTGCTGTATTCTGAATGGTTTAGACTTTTCTTCTTTAAATTATCAAAATGATTTAGTCTTTTTTGATGATCCAGGATCAAAGTTGTGGAGACTAATTGTCTTTCTCCCCAAACCTACCTTTTATCTGAACTTTCCCTATTACTATTGTGGACACCATCAGCCTCCCAATCACTGATTCACAACCACAATGTCATATTCAGTTCCACATTCTCAGAAATCCTGCATATTCATTCAATTGCCAGAGTTTCTTTCTTCACAACATGGGAAGACTGAGTCAATGTGATAAAACTGACCATATTAACTAAACTACTTTAGTTATTCTTTGCCATACCAATAAACCACTAAAGGATTACTTTTTAGATCTAGAAAAAAATGTGAGAATATTATGTGTTGGTACACTCAAACAGCATGAAGTATCTCTCATGTAAGAAAAGTTTTACATTTAGAAGTTTTTCTAGGTTTAAAGGATCAGAGATGGAGGGTTTTAAGGGAACATGGAAATCTTTTAAATCCGTTAATTTCACAGTTAAGGAGATTGAGGCCCAGAGAGATTTAAAGTAATGATTCAGTCTCAGGTTCTATAACTCCAAGTTTCCACCATGCCAAAATCCCTTCCTAGGATATGAAGCAAAATGTAAATCAGTGAAAGAATTCAAAAGTTAGTGTCACTCACAGTTTAGAATTGAAATGTGGCAAGAAGCAGAATTTTAAAAAAATAGGATCAATTATAAATCTGAAGTTATTCATGCAATTGTACATGATTGTACAAGCAATTATGATTAAAGCAGAACACATATTTTCCCTCTAAATGAAACCACAGTATCTATCTATCTGTCTGTCTGTCTGTCTATCTACAGTATTTTTTAATATCTCTTGATTTATAAAGAAATCTCCTCATGTCTCATCATGGCATAGAGGTGACACTGGGTTCTCAAAGAATATGGAGAGAATTCAAACATAGACATACACACTGGATCTGTTAAGGTTGGAGAAGCTTAACATTAAAAGGATTGCAGGCAGGTGATTGATTATATTTTTTTTTTGCCATGGCAATTGTTAGGAATAACCCCACATACAGTTATGATGTGAAGAACGTGGGTTCTATGGTGGTAGAGAGCACACTAACACTGATCTTTTTAATATCAAAAATGTTTGTACTTGGCATGTGATCCCTTTGGTTTGGGAACTTCCATTGAGGAAACACTGCCAATGCAGATCAGCACCTGCTCTGATTTCCTGGAGAGTTGCCTGAAGGCCCTGAGACATTAAGTGACTTGTCTCGTCTAGTTAATAAATAGCAGCAATGTGATTTGAACCCAGGTTTTCTTGACTCCAAAGCTGTCTCTGTAGCACTGTATCTCCCCTCTTAAAAATATGAAAACACACACAAAAAAAAACACCCAGCTATGGTAAACTTTTAAGACTAAGGTGTTTTACTTGAGTACACTTGAAAATTATAGAAAATACCTTAAAGATTACTCTTAGATAATTTGCTTATAAGAGAACTGTTTTTGAAATCTGGTGCTACGAAGAGAACAATTTTCCATGGCTATTCAATTTCAATGCTTGCTCATGTAAAGAACAACAGTGGGGAGAGTGATGCTCTCTTATCACCAAGGGGCACCATTTCTGCCTTTCTATGGACCCGGCTTATGTCCTGAGGGGGGCTAACCTCTAAAACAGGACATCAGGTTTTTTTTTTTTTTATCATTCTCTCTTGTCCATTATTCCCCCATCTCAGGGTAGAATGTGGGGAAAAATCTTGTTAGTATACTTTGAGGTTTGGATCATCACTGTGGTCTCACCAAAAAGAATTAACAGGGTTTCTTCTAAAAAGGTACTAAATAAGAATAGATCCAATATAAAACAATTATTTATTTCCTGTTCCTGAAAGGAAATGCTTATAGCACACAAGATTAATAAAGCACTCATTGGCAAATATTTAAAATATGAAATAGGAACTAAGTCCATCTTAATATATCTTCTTAGTTAAGTTGCTATTTAAATCATTAAGGTCGGGACACTTTGTGTAGGTGTTATGTAGGTCTTTCCCTTGAAACTCTCTCAAATCCATATTTTCTGACCAGTTATGACTTGCCTTGAGCTTTGTCATCTACTCCTTTCAGAAAAGAGTCACAGGAGCCCCTGAAACAGAAACATAAGATGGCGCTAAAATAATTCACAGAAACCCACTCCTCAGCTCACTGGAAATCTGAGGGAAGGCTTGACAAATAGAATCACATGATATGCTCAAGAAACGAAAAGAGGAAAAAAGCAAGAGAGTAGAGTCTCTCCTTTTCAAAACTCCAAAGTGGAAACTTTCCCCTGGTTCAGTGTTCATCTATCTCTTTTCCACAGGCCTCTTCCCACCTAGAGAAAAATACCAATGGACCAACCCAAAGCCTCACTCACTGTTGATAAGCTTAGGATCATGTGTCTCTCTGGAAGTGGCTAGGATATAGACACAATCCTTCATTGGAAGTTCAAAAACCAGAGCATGTGTCACTAGAAATTTTTGTTTTCAGTTATTTCAGTCATGTCCAAATCTTTGCGACCCCATTTGGGATCTTCTTGGCAAAGATATTGAGTAGTTTGCCATTTCTTTCTCCAGCTCATTTTATAATAAGGAAACTGAAGCAAACTAAGTGATTAAGTGATTTTCCCAGGGTCACACAGCTAGTAAGTGTCTGAAGCTATATTTGGACTCAGGTCTTCCTAACACCAGGCCCAGTGCTCTATCCACTATGCTACCTAGCTTCCTGTCACTAGAAATGTCCAGGAGCAACTCCACTATCCATCAGAAGCTCCCCATAAGCCACCTTTTCATGCTCCATGGAGGGTACAGAGAGGGTTCATTCCAATTCCCCACCATGCTAATCTAATTAGGGGTCCATTTTCAAAGGAAGCTTGAACCTTACCCTTTGAAACTAGCCTGAGAAGATAAGGCATGCACACAGAAACCAACCACTAGATAACCCTTTACTTTTTATTCACCTAAGTAAAAATCATTGAAATCCTTTGTCTTACAATTACCTTCTCCACTGCAGGTACAAACAGATGTCTTGAAAGATTTGGAAACAAATATGTAAGCTTGAGGCAAGAGCCTAGATGGAGGTTGATATGGGTGATGAATTACTGCCTTCCCTGGAATCAAGAAATTAAGCCTGGTTCTCTTACTAACTCAATGTGTGACTAAGTCATTTAAATTTTTGCCTCAGAGGTGCCTGAACTCCTCATCACTGGAAATACCCAAACAGAGGTTGAATGGCCATCTATGTGGGATTTTATAGAAGAAATTACTGAATGGGATCAGAATTTAGGTTTAAATTATTCAGGGTTGCTTTCAACCCTGAAAGTCTAAAATGCCATCATTTACTCATTTGTAAAATGGGAATTATAATGCCTGTTCTCCTTTCCCCTCAGAATATTCGGGGTAATTAGGTGACAAAATAGATAGTTCTTTGAAAAATTTATACTAATGTGCAACCCAACAAGCATTTATTAAGTACCCATTTTGTGTAAGGCATTGTGCTGACACAGATGCAATTTTTAAAAAAAAATCTAACCTCAAGGAGCTTACATTCTACTGGGGCAAAGTATTAAATATATAAACACATAAAAATACACTTGATAATTTACACAGTATAGAATCACTAAATACTGGAACGGGGAGAGATTTCAGAAAAGGCTTACCAGACAAGGTATAGGTTTTAAGAGGTGATAGTGAGGCAGGTACGCATTTCTGGCTGAGTGATCGCTTATGCAAAAGTAGGGAAGCAGGAGATGGATTACCAAGTTTGGGGTACTACTAGTAGATCACTAGGACTAGAACATTGAGTGTATGAAGGGGAACACTGTGCTATAAGCCTGAAAAGGTAGACTGGGATAAATTGAGAAGGGTGTTAAATGCCAAGCTAAAAAGTTGTCATTTTTTCCTACAGCAACTCAGGAACTACTGAAGGTTCTGATACAGGGAATGGCCTAGTCAAACATGTGCTTTATGTATATGTAAGTGGGAATATATTTGTAAAGAGCTTTGTGAATATTTTCAAAAGTATATAAATTCTATATGGGCAAGTTTTTTTGTTTTTACTTATATACCAAAAGGAGACAAGGAAAAGAAAAAAAAGAGTTTTGCCTCAGTGGAATTCTCCCTTCTCTAGACACTAAGAGCTATCAGAACAACTTTCCTTTTAAGTTCTTTCTGCTTTGTTCAGTGTGCCAACGTGAATCTGAATTTTGATTGTCAGTTATTCGGAAAGCTGGAATTCTGTTTAATTCTTTCTGGGAAGCAGATGGGGAATATCCCCAGTAGAATCAGACACTGGCCCAATAATCTATGGAATAACCCGCAATCTTTGCACTTAATAGAACAATCTTATAGTAAAAACAAATTAGCCCCCCAAAAACAAACAATACCTTAAAGATGATTAAGTCACCCTTTTTCATTTGAGCAAGGAATAGACTGAGACCTAGAGAGACCTTTTAAATGCTTATATTGAACTAGAAGCTCCTCCCAAAATCCATATACTTGCACGTCATTTTTAATAGCATTCTCCATATAGTGATTAAAATTGTCCTTGAGGGGCGGCTAGGTGGCACAGTGAGTAGAGCACCGGCCCTGGAGTCAAGAGGACCTGAGTTCAAATCTGACCTCAGACACATAACACAAAAATCTAGCTGTGTGACCTTGGGCAAGTCACTTAACCCCAATTGCCCTCCAAAAAGCAAAAAAAAAAATTGTCCTTGAACACTTCAGTCAGTCAACAAATGAATTGTCTACTGTAACATGTGCTAGAGGTATAAATACAAAACGTCGAGTAAAACGTCCTCCTCCCCTTCCTATCTTGACTCCATCATGAATCAGCTCAACTTTACACAGCCTTCATCTTGCAAGTCCCTTGCCCTCTTTCCTGTCTCGCTCTGCCGAGTCTCAGTCTTGAATTACTTCCACCATATACTTCCTTTGATCCTGTTTATGTGCTACTTAATGAAGCTGGAGAACATAACAAAACTGTGCTGACTTGGGTCCACGGAGAATATATATTGCATAACCTCAGTTGACCCCTCACTGTATCGAGGTAATTCTTTTATACCTTCCTAATAAATTTACCATTTAATTCACCAAAGCAATTTTTCCAAGTTTTTTTAATTCCTCCTCAAGCCTCCCATGGCTTTCCCTACTACCCTACCCTCAGCTGAGAACCTTATCTCATATTTCACTGAAAAAAAATGAGACCATTCACCAAGAGAGCACTTTCTCCCTCTCCTTCATTCCAAATCACTAAGATGTCTTCTATGACTCTCCTCATCACATTCTCACATGCTTATGTGGCCCTTTTTCCCAAAGTAAATTCTTCAACATGCACAGATGAGCCCATTCCATCATGTCATCTTTATCAACTTGCTTCTTCCACTATTACAACTTCATTTATCTTCATTCTCCCACTATATGTTGTTTCCTTCCCTAATGTCTATAAAGATGCTCACATCTGCCCTATCCTCAAAAAACTCTCACTTGGTCCCCCATCCATCCCTGCTAGCTATCATACTATATCCCCTTCCCCTTTTCAGGACAAATTCCTAGAGATGGCTTTCTACAATACATGTTTCTCCTTTATTTTCTCTGATTCTCTTCTTAACTGCAATCTGGCTTCCAGCTTCATCATTCAACTGAAACTGCTCACTCCAAACCTACCAAAGACAGTGTTTCAACATGGTCATATGCCAAGTGTCCTGACCTGAGCCTTCAAATCAGCACTAGACAAAAACAGTCTTATGATTTAATTAGCTCCCCTGGTTGGGTGCGATCATTAATAGCTTCAGCAACACAGTCAATGCAACTTAGAAAATGGCTGTGAAAACCTAGACAATGTTAGTGCATCTCATTAACCATGAGATCATAGACTCACTGGATCATAGGTTCCAAGCTTGAAAGAACCAGCAGCATCTAGTCCATCCCTCACATTTTACAGATGAGGAAATGGGAATCTAGGGTCAATTAGTGAATTGCCCAAGGTTACACTGGTATCAACTGGCAGTACTGGGAATCAGACTCAGTTCCTGTGTTTCTAAATTAAGTTCATTGAATAAAATGCTGACACAGTATGTATGCACTAGGAAGTGAAGTCATGCTGCTTAGCAGAGAGTAAAAAATCATGATGACATTACCAAAGGACATCAACAGCTCTGCGGCAGCTGAGATCTGAGCTGTCCCAGACCTGCATGCACCTTGTGTGTGGGTTTTTTATGTTTGTGTCTTCCATCTATAATCTTTAGATATAGATGTTGTCTTTTTTTTCTCCATGTACTCCTACATGAGTCAAGAGGCTGATTGAAAAAGCCATTGAAAGGTAAATCACTGAAAAACGAGCCATTTGAAGACATGGGAAATAAAAGTGTGAGGCTCATGCTAAAAAGTGTAGAACCTAGGAGATAAAAATCAAAGAAACTTTAGGGGGTCAAAAGCAACTTTGTTGGAGCAATAGGAATAGACAGCTGACAGGAGGTGTCAGCTAAGTAGTTTCTAATTGGTTAGAGAGACATAAAACCACAGTGAAATACATTCAATTCCAAATACTGCTCTTCAGAGTTTGTGAAGGTTCCCATGAGTATTTCTCAATCTTTGATAAGGAAAAGCAGAAAGAGAAATATTGTATTTTGTAGCTTATGTACAATAAAAGATGCTGAAATTTAATCAGAAAATTGGCTATGATTGTTGATCTTGGCCAGAGAATCTACTTATGTTATTTTTCAAAGAATTTCATCTTGACTAGACAACATTTATGCTGGTGAATGAAGGACTGATTAGTCTTGTTTGTTTTGCTCAGAGAATCAACTGGAGCTAATTTGTGGTGAGTTTTATTTGCTACAATTTGATTGGAAAGTAGACTATCCTAATAAGTAAATAACTAGCTAAGTGTGTTCTGTTGTGTCCACAAATAGTAGCTTGAAAAGCTTTGCTATCTTCTTGTTTAAAAGGAAGTGCTACCCAACGTAATCATTTAGCAATTCTCCAATACCCTTCTAAGAGTTAAAAAAAAAAAAACCAAACAGGTGGCTAGGTGGCACAGTGAATAGAGCACTGCCCTGGAGTCAGGAGGACCTGAGTTCAAGTTCAGCCTCAAATGCTTAATACAAAAACTAGTCATGTGACCTTGGGCAAATCACTTAGCCCTAATTACCCTATCTTCCCTGCTCCAAAAAAAGCAAAAAAACAATTCTTTAAGAGTTAAAAAAAACCCAACAACCTGTAAATGCTATGATAATTTGAATATAGCATATTGGGAAGACGGTTGATGACCTGAAAAGTGCTTACTTTAGGAGGAGAGCAATTAGTAGTAGACTTTGACAAGTCAAAATAGCAGAGTAAACAGTAAATTACCTGAATTCTCCCAAATTTACCTCTAAAACTATAAAATGGTGCCTCAAAATGAATTCTAGAAAGACAGAACCAACAAAAACAATGTGAAACAATTTTCCAGCCAAAGACAACTTGAAAGGTCAGCAAGGAAAGTATGTCTCACTTGGGTAAAAAGGGAATTTGAAGTCCAGGGAAGGCAGTGTCCCGGAAAACCAGCAGAATGCCCAGCCTCTAGAAGTCAGCTGGAGGCTCTGAACTGTAGTGTAGGTCAATGAACAAGGGACCAGACCAGCATCAGGTGATGCACCTTCATAGCTTTAGACCAACACCAATCTTCCCCCACCTCAGGCTCAGCACAAGGCTATGCAAATGACCAGAGTCCCACCCTTGTTCCAGCACAGTGCCAGTCAAATGACATGGCTCCATAGACTCCAGTACAGCACCAGGCTTTCAGTAGTTCTGGTGCAACACTAGTCCCACACTTCCCATGGCCCCATCACAGGCAAGAGGCCAGACCACCCTCTGCCCTGGCACAACATCAATGTAATAACCAGGATGTGCAGTCACAAGTGCAGGAAACTTAGGACAGTGCCTCCATCCATCCCAGAAGGAAAGTTGAATTTTAAAAAGAATCAAATAGGGTGGGAGGAAATGAGCAAAAATAAGAAAAGAAGAGGAAAGAAAAAGAAAGAAAAAGAGCATACCAATAAAGAGTTATGGTTACAGGGAAGATTGAAACACAAACTCAGAAGAGGATAACAATGCTAAAATGCCTCAAGTTCAAAGCCTCAAAGAAAAATGAGAATTGCTCTCAGACCCAAAAAGAACTCCTAGAAGAGTTCAAAAGGGATTTTGAAACTCAAATAAGAGAGATAAAAGAAAATCAGGAAAAGGAATGTGGATGATGCAAGAGAACCATGAAAAAATAGCCAACAGTTTGATAAAGGAAGCACAAAAAATGGGGAAAATATTACAAAAATTTTCTAAAAACAAAACAAACAAAAACCATCCTTAAGTAGAATTAATCAAATAGAAAAGGAAATTAAAAAGCTAACTGATGAAAATGACTCTTGAAAAATTAGAATTGGACAAGTAGAAGCTAATGACTCTGTGAGACATGAAGATTTAATCAAACAAAAAATCAAAAGAATGGAAAAAAATAGAAGAAATTGCAAAATATCTCATTGGCAAAACAACTGACCTGAAAAAATAGATCCAGAAGAAATCATTTTAAAATGATTGTACTACTGAAATCCATGATCACAAAAATGACCTGGACATCAATCATACTTCAATAAATTATTAAAGAACATTGCACTGAAATTCTAGAACACAAGGGTAAAATCAACATTGAAAGAATCCACAAATCACCTCCTGAA
This sequence comes from Pseudocheirus occidentalis, assembly GCA_028646575.1. Taxonomy (NCBI): domain Eukaryota; kingdom Metazoa; phylum Chordata; class Mammalia; order Diprotodontia; family Pseudocheiridae; genus Pseudocheirus; species Pseudocheirus occidentalis. Next base: position 326,362,846 of record CM053593.1, on the reverse strand, counting down.
AGAGACCCCAAAATGAAAACTCAAAGGAATATTTTAGCCACATTTCAGAACTCCCAAGTAAAGGAGAAAATATTGTGAGTAGTCAGAAAAAATATCAAATATAGTGGAGCCATAGTAAGGATTACACAGTATTTAGTAGCTTCTGCATGAAAGCATCAGAGGGCATGGAATGTGATATTCTGGAAGGCAAAAAAGCTAGGACTTCAACCAAGAATCACCTACCCAGCAAAATGAGCATAATTCTTCATGGGGAAAATGGTCATTTAATGAAATAGAGAATTTAACACCAGACTCAAAAGAAATATCAAAAGGTAAAAAGAAAAGAGAAAACATAATAAGGCATTCAATAGTGTATGCATCACTACATGTAAAAATAGTACTTGCAGCTCTTAAGAACTCTGTCACTATTAGTGCAACTAGAAGAAATATACATAGACAGAGGGTGTGGGTATAATGTGACTTTGATGGGATGATATAAAAAATAAGGGATGAGAAAAGAAAAATAGAGTAAATTATCTCACATAAAGAAGTACAAAAGATCTATTACCATCAATGGGAAGATAGGAGGGGGCAGTGAGCATCAGCTGAATCTTACTCTTATCAGAATTGGCTCAAAGAGGAAATAGCACACAATCAGTTGGGTATAGAAATCTCTTATCCCATAGGGAAGTAAGAAGGAAGAGGGTTAAGAAAGAGGAGTCCTGAGGGACTAACCAAGAGGAGGCAAGATTGGGGGAAGAAGCGGTCTGAAGTAAAACACTGGTGAGGAGGAAAATTGGTGAAGAAAGAGAGAGAAGGATACACATGAGGAAAAATAGGATGGAGGGAAATGCAAAAATAGTATTCAAAACTGTGAATGTGACCCAGTCCAGAGAGTGAATAGGTATTCAAATATCCAAGTGAGAAGTATGAGGTTTTATAGGAGTTGTAGTGCCACATAAACGATGAACTAGTTTTTTAATAATCTAAAATGTTTTCCTACTCTTTCAGATCTCAATGCATTCATCTACTACGGAGGCAATACCTTATATCCTTAACAAAGAGGTTCAATTCTTTTTTCTTTACACAAAAGTGCATAAAATTGGAAGGAAATAATATTATGGTTACTTTCTAAAGGTTTTTAAGTTGAAAAATAGGGAGTGAAGCATTCAGTTTATCTTTATTGCTGATGTGGGTAAATAATTTCAATATTTTAAAACTAGGTACAATTAACAAATGACTAAAATGTTTAAAATGTGTTTATTCAGAGTTGGAAAAACCCTTTATGAGTTTTGAGTGCCACTGATTTCTTGATCCATACCCTTTCACTTTTCATGAATAGGGAAAGAGATAATTGTACATATATTGGGGTGGGGGGGACAAACTGTGCTTGTTTTTACAACTAACCAATTGGCATAAATTTCAGTCTCCAAAAGTAATATAACTGATTTATAAACATATTGAAAATGGGACCCACTGTGTTTATTTCTAGTAGCATGATGCAAAAGCCAAGTGTTGCTGTTTCTCTGCCAGGATATGGTGAAATTAAGCAATATACAACGTCCAGCAAAATTCACTAGTTATTCATGCCTTTCAAAAATTGAGACATTTAGAATCTGGGTTTTTTTCCTTATTTTCCTAATAGTGTATGCCAAATGTTTTCTCAGAACACATGAAGGAAGGAAGGACAAAAAGAAGAGATAAAGGCAGAAAAGGAGGGAAGGAGGAATAGAGAAAAGAAGGCAAGATATTGAAAATTTATAATATTTTCAAACCTCTCTGTGGCTGAAATTCTATTAACTACGATATTGGGAAGTAGTTATAAAAAAAATCTCCCTCTCTCTGTGTAAACATATACACATGACCCTAATGAATAATTACATTTAGAAGTTTTAACACCTGCTTTGATTACCAAGATATTGCAATGAATTATTTCATTCTCTTTTCCATAATCTTTATATTATTTGATCAAAAGTTGTAGAGATCTTTCTCCTTCAAAATACTGGACACATTGTATAGCAGAAAGAGCACTCAATTAAGAATCATGAAACCTGGGTTCTGTTCTTATTTCAATCACCAATTGGTGTGATTGTGGGCAAGTCCATAATCTTTCTAGGCTTTAATTTTGCTCATCCGTAAATACAGCTCTGTAAAATGAGCAAGTAAGATTCTGATGCCTTCCCCAATTGGAAAACTGCATGATTCTTCATGAATAAAGATAGCAGATTTTAAATCACATCTTCAAAGACATGAAAAATATGTAGCATAATATAAACCAATTAACTTCCTTGACTTTCAGCAATACCGTATGTTATATAGATGTTAGCCCTATTAGACAAACCAGGAATACACTATCTACAAGTAAATGTTGAAATTGTAAGTTTAGAAAGAATAAAAACTGAGTAAAACAACTATTTTTAAATCTTTAAATCAATTTTAAATTTTAGATCAATCTCTTTTTAAAGATCTATCTAAATATCTTTCCTGGATAAATTGCTTTTGGATTTTATTATTTGATTTTCTCTATTCATATTCTTTGAGATTAAAATTTAAATTGCCCAGCCTTCAAAAATCACAGAGTATGTCTGCCTAACAGGCTAACAGTTCAGCAATCTGCTTGAAATTAGAAGTAAAAATCACATTTTTCTTCAATTATCAGTCAGCTCAATTCTACAAAAGAGATTTGAGTGTCTTTTCAAAGAGCACTCCAAAATTATTGGGTGTGTATTTTAATATAGCCTCTAAGATTTTTTGAAGTTCACTCTATCAATATTTATATTATTCCTAGAAATACAAATCTTTCTATGTCCAGGACAAAAGGGTATTTGGTAAAATAGACCACCCAAGAAAGTACAGTTACAGTATTTTGCCAGACTGATGAATGCAATATGGGGTTTTCAGAATGTCTTACCTCTTCTCAGAATCACCAATGGGAGATAGAAGTTCAATTGTGAATCATCATTACAGAGGAAGTAAAAGAATCAAGTTGTTGTTGAGGTTATGCTTTTTGATGTATTTATTTTTATAAGTGCCTAACTTCCCGTCATACATCAGTTCGAGATCCCAGGCTTTCAGGTCCCCTGCTGTCTTGTAAAACCCCAACTTAGAATGTCTCTTAGTGTTACAAATGAGAACTTCAGTATGGAATAAGGAAAGAACCAACCCAATCATTTATTTTCCTCAAAATCAAACCAAGTATGTTTGAGGTTAGAGACATTTAGATAATTTTCCCCATTAACTTATTTTCCTTTATGTTTTGTACATCTTTTTCCCACAGCAGAAATGACTTTTTCTCTACTCTGTTATTTCAGAAGTCTTATTTTAAAAAATAGCAGCAGATGAAATGTGTTTTTGCTTTCAAAATTGGATACATAATCTAGCTGGGTAGAATAATTTTCATTTCATTTTTCTCACCTTAAAAAAGAAATCCTGCCATATTGTATTTTCATTGATTGTGTCTACCAATTCAGGTGAGTGATAGGGAATAAAGAATATATTTCATGTTTAATTAACTTAGCTCTACTACATGATTTTTTTCTGCTCAGTTCTCTCCAGGATGGAATAAATGAGTTCACGTAAAGGAACAGAGGTACTATGATAAAAAAGAATGATAAGGAGAAACCAAAAAAGGTGACCAAGGGACTTTCCCGTGGACTCTTCAGGAAGGCATGTTAAGTACTATTCTCTTTGAGAAGAGAATGAATCTAATTGTGCCTTAGAACAAACTTATGGTCCTTATGTGTATGTATATGATTATGTATATGATTCTTTTGTGCCCCAGGCCCATGGAATCTTGTAAACCCATCTTTATTAACTAGTTGTCTCCTCAGTTTAGTTCTAATGTAACCCCTGATCTCCTTGCCATATGTCCTCTCATCTGCACAAAAAGAAAAAAAAAGAAAAACTAAAGTAAAAAAGCTAAACAAACCCTTATATTTCTGTTTTATAATAAGCTTCTACTAGATTTACAGAAAATAAGCAAAGAATTTGCAATAACAAATCAAATGGGGAAGATTGAAAGCCAAAGAAGTCTAATCAGTTAATCCTAGTCTCATAAACAATACTCAAGAAACTAGGTCTTGCTCTTTCTTTGTTCTCCATTCCCATACCTATACCCTCTCTAAATAGAATCATACAAACTGGTAGTTAAAAGGAGCCTCAAAGGCTACCTAGTCTAACCTGATATACAAGGATGAGTGGGGAGAGTGTTAGCCTAAGTCAAAAAGACAGAAGTTTAAGTCATACTTCTGGCATTGGTTATGCAATCCTGGGGGAAGTCATTTAACATCTCAGTGACTTAGGTAACTCTTCAAAGCTGAAAACTGAAAGGGGGGTGGTGTTGATTTTTATTGATAGAGAAAGCATTATCAGAAGGAATTCATGAAACCAATGAAATCTCAGGTCCTCTACAAAAGGGAAAATCCCTAACAAATTGTCATCTAGCTAGTAGTCCTAGTGTGAAAAAAAAACTATTTCAGACAACCACCCATTCTACTTTGGGACAGCCCAAGCGAATAGTTTTTTTTCCCTAAATTGAACCCAAATCTGCCTCTCTGCAACTTCTGTACTCCAGGATCTCTGGTTGGGTGGCTAGACGAAAACGGTAAAGGTTCAGTACCAATGTTGTAGCAGTTCTCTAGCCGAGTGTGTCAGGGTCTGCACCTAGCACTGTTCTTATCTAGGTGGTGGTGGTAGTGGTGATAATGACTATAATCACTACTGTTGTCATAATTAATAATGATAATTATTATTATTATTATTTAACAAAAATATTTTCTCTCCCGATCATGTAACAACTACACCTAGTTAAAATTTTCTCCTGACATCCTTGTCCATAAAATGTCTCGTTTTTCATCCTGAGACCATCATTTCTCAGCTACTTCATTATTGGTCCTATGGAATCATAAGTAATTGGACATTGAACTCTATACTGTTTATCATTTTATCAGTTATCTGAATGGATATAGATGGCATACTTATCAAATTTGCAGGAAATAAGAATCTGAGAGGGATAGCTAACAAGCTAAAAGAACCAAGATATAAAAAGGCAGGCTCTTAGAGAACTGGATAGAATCTAATAAGATAAAAGCCAATAGGCATTAATGTAAAGTCTTGTGCTTGGGCTCAAACCAGTTTCACAAGGACAAGATAAAATAGTCATGATATAAGTTTTTCTGAAAAAGATCTCAGAGTTTTAGTGGACTCTTGAGAGCTCAGTATGACACAGAAGTGTGATGTAGCCATGAAAAAGTTAACTCAATCTTGGTCCAAATTAAGAGAGGAATTACTTCCAGAGTCTTGTGTGTTCTGACTTGTTTAGATAAGATCTAGAGCAGGAGTTCTTAACAATTTTTTGCTGTTAAACCTCGTGAAGGCTACAGACCCTGCAGAATACTTCTCAATGAATTTTTATAAAATAAATAAGATTATGTAGGAGACTAACAGTTTTGAAATAGTATCAAAATATCTTTGAAAACAAATTTATGGAGCCCATGTTAAGAGCACTTGAGCCATTATCTGATCACAGTCTTATTTTTCCACTGTTCCCTCTGCCTTGTAACCTAGGTGGTACAGTGGATAAGAGAACTAGGCTTAGAATCAGGAAGAATGAGTTCAAGTTCAGTTCAAATCCAGCCTCAGACACTTACTGGCTGTGTGATGGTGGGAAAGTCACTTAACTCCTATTTGCTTCAGTTTCTTCATCTGTAAAATGGGGATAATAATAGTACCTGTCTCCCAGGGTTGTTGTGAGTATGAAATGAACTCATAATAGTAAAACATTGAGCACAATGTCTGACACAGAGTTAAGTGCTTTCCTTCAGTTCTTTGCCATGCACTAACTACACTTTCCTCCCTTCTTCAATATAGCAACTCAACTGTATGCTGTTTTCTTCTCTACACTGTTCTCTTCCTTTGTGTCCTTAGCCTGTCGTTGATCTTGCTCTGAAACTCCTAATGTCTGTATTATTCCCACCACCCACTGTCTTTACTCCTTCAGAATGAGAGAAGAGAAAACCATGAAATGGTCACTTATGTATTTATGGAACATAATCTCAAGTGTGTTCACTATGGTGAAGCAATCCTTTTATACCGCCTTATTGGCAATATCAATCGTAAGAATAATTTTTTCAAACTTTTTCTTACATCATCAAACCTCCCATTGCATCCTCTATCCCCACTTGTCCTAGTACAAAAACAAGGAATCTGACATCCCTCCGTGGGATTTGGTGAACACAATCACTAAATCTAATGGAATTTTCTTAGTCTTCATCCTTCTTGATCTCGCTTCAGCCTTAGAATCACTGATCCCCTTATCCTAGATACTCTTCTTTGTAGGTTGTCACACTGCTTTCTCTTGGTTCTCCTCCTACCTATCTGACCAGTCCTAAATTTCTTTTGCAGGATCTTCAATCAGGTTGTATGTGTTAACCATGGCTGTCACCCAAGGCTCTATCTTGGTCCTGTTTCTCTTCTCTCCCAATATTATTTCTCTGGTTATCTCATCAGCTGCCATGGATTCAATGACCATATTTATAAGGATGATTCTCAGATTTATTTGTCCCATTCTAATCTCTCTCCTGACTTCCAGTAGTCTCAAGTCTCCAATATTTTATTAGGCATCTTGAACTAGGTTTCTTGTAAATATATTAAATTCAACATGTCTAAAACCAAACTCATTATATTTCCTCCAGCCCAAACCTTCCAAATTCAAATATTCAGGTCTTTCCATTGAAACACACTGGCTCTGTTCCAAAGTACTAACTGCAAATAAAATTGAAAACTAAAACAGCATAGGTTTAGCTTCACACCCTGAAAACTGGCAAAAATGACAAAAAAAAACCCCAGTTAATTTTGAAGTGTTTACAAGAAGACAAATATATAACATATTTTTGGAAATCTGTGAACCGTATCAAAAGTTCTGGAAAACAACTTGAAATAAAGAAAATGAATATATTGCCAATAATCCTTGATCTCATCAGTCCCCCTTGCTGGACACATACTTCAAAGAGATTACAAAATTGAAAGAAATTTTCAACATATGCTATAATATTGTGAGTAGCATTGTGTTTGTGTGTTTGTGAGTGTGTGTGTGTACGTGTGGTAGCAAAAATTAGAAAAAAAATTAGGTGAGCAGTAAATGAGGAATGACTGAATAGATAGATACACACACACACACATATATGTGTGTGTGTATATACATACATATGTATGTGTATATTTATATATGTAGAATTGTGTAATTTTTACTGTAAGAAATGTAAACATGAAAAAAGAGAGAAATATGGGAAGATCTATATTAAGAGAAACAGAGTGCATCATAACTAGAGAAGCAAATAAATAGAAGTAAAAACACACACACACACACAATAGATAAACTACCACGATGGAGGGGGCAGCTAGGTGGTAGAGTAGATAGAGGGGCCCAGAACTCATCTTCAAATGTTCAAATCTGGCCTCACACACTTACTAGTTGTATGATGCTGGGAAAGTCATTTAACCTCAGTTACCTCATCTGTCAAATGAGCTGGAAAAGGCAATGGCAAACCATCCCAGTATCCTTACCAAGAAAACCCCAGAAAGATAGCGGCATAGAAGCAGTAAAGTTTTGCAGCTCCCACACAGCCACCCTAAATACTCATAAATTATGACTCTAAACAAAGTTTAGGGCTCTCAAACTCACAAAAATACAGAAAACACATCTCTTGCTGAAGGCAGCTCGGCAGGAGGGGCTCATTGCAGGAGGCTGGGAGCTGAGGCCAGCCCATCCCTAAACCAAAAACATGGCCAGGCTCCAGGCATTCAGGAGGAGCCGAGCTGCAGCGAGTCTACCCCAGAGAGCAGATCTACAGCACCTGGAGCAATCTCCACACCTATCAGGCCAGGAATAAAAAAGGATTAGCAAAAGGTCAGTGAAAGTGAAGCTTTCAAGCTAAATTTGGGGGAATGTAGTAGCTCATCCGATCTGCCCCCAGGGCAAGGAAGGGGGTTGGGGGGAAGGGCAGGAACTGCTGCCACCGCAACTGCCTCCACTGGGCTGCTTCAGAGCTCCTGGCTAGCAGACCCTGCAGGAGGCCTGAATCAATTGACTAGGGCCAAGGGCTCTTGCATTGAGCAGCCTGGATCTGGATTGTGGTCTTGGGTGGTAGTCCTGGGGTGTGCTTTCAGCAAACCAAAGCTGGTGGGAGCTGCAGCACCCACTAATAGCTCCAGCGGCTGTGAAAACCCCAGCAATTTGGGACAGAGCTTTCCCCCCTGGAAGCAGAGTTTCACAGACCTAAAAAAATCAACCAATTGATTGACTGGGGAAAGACGGGGAGAAAATTTGTAACTCAAAAATCTCATGGAAATGAATGATGTAAACAATCTAATAAAAAAAGAAAACCCAAAATGGGGTCATTAAAGGTTAGACACAATTGAAAAATGACTGAACGAAAAAAGTAGAGACCTGTCCTGATGTTCTTGACACATGGGGCTTCCAGAGAGGAGGGGGCTGAGATATTAGAAGTAAGTCTCATCAATGCCGCTTGGGTTTTTTTTTTGTTTGTGTGTTTTGTTTTTATATTTTTCGGAGGGGTTGAGTTATGTCACACTCATTTCTGAATGTATTCTCTCACCAGAATTAATTTATTTAATTAAATCTCTTTTAAAAAGGTTAAGCAAGAGCAAGGAATATAAGAACTATTCTGATGACATGCGCTGTTCTATCCTGGTAGTCCTCAGATCTATGCTGACAGAAGGAAGATATCTTTCTTAATCTCTCTCTAACACAATTCTTAGCTTTTAGTTGGAGAAAATTTGGTTTCCTCTTAGTGATCTCTCCATTTACATTGTTCTAGTGCTTTCTTATTACACAATCATATTCCATTACATACATATCATCATTTATTCAGTCGTTCCTCACTCAGTGGTCAACTACTTTGTTTTCAATTCTTTAGTGCCCCTAAATTGCTCCCCAAACAGACTTTGCTGCCAGAATCTCTCCTTATTGTTCAAAATTGTTCCCTATCCCCTTTTCTGGCTCTCCCATCCAATTCTGTTTCTGAACTTCCTTGGTTCATAGGAAAGGCAAAGATAACAGAGTCCAGTACTGCCTGGGCCTCACAAGCAATGGAAACCTAGACCTGGCCCAGAGGCTTACTCCAACCAACTCCCTATTCTCAGATTGCTGAGATTTGGCTCCTAACCTCCCCACTATGAGAGTGGTTTACTAGAATCCAGGTTTGCTGAGAAATTGCATAAATGGACAGTTAGTAATAATAGAACAGCAAGAGCAGAACATCTGTTGCATGTCTCTGTGCATTCACTAAAGCTACCCCCTACATCTGGAATATACCCCTTACTCAACTTCACCTTTCTAAGAGCTTATTTTCCTCTAAAAGGCTCAGCTGAAATGCTTCATGCTCTATGAAGTCTAACGTTCCTCTGCCCCGACAAATAAGCCTTTTTAGGACCTCCTTGAGGTCATGGAATCCTTCAAGACAGAGACAGGTTATTATTATAATTTTTTTTAATTTTCATTAATTTTATTTTTTGTCTTTGTATACACAGTAATCTAAATTGGTGCTTTGCACATAATAAGTGTTTAGTAAGTATTCAGTTGAATAGTGCTTGCCCTCCCAGTTTCTGACCAATCAGGTAGGTTCATAATACCTTTGTTCCAATGAGATATCATTAGTCATTCAGATAACACTGTGTGGTAGGAAGAGCTCTTTCTAGACCCTAGACCTGGTCACCTAGCTTCTAGTTTCCTAAAGTCCCAACACAAACCTTGGGCAACACCCATATCCTCCCAGAGCCTCGATGTCCTAGTTATATGATAACTTTATCATATATTTTAAAAGAATAGCAAGTTGTACACAATAGATTTGCAACTTCATGTATAATCATTTTTTATTCTATATTATGGGAAGCATGTTTGATTTCTTAAGTCAGAATAAATTAAATTAAATTTTAATAAGAACTTAAATAACAATAAATTTGTAAAAGGGGGCAGTTAAATAGATCCTTTACCTATCTGGCAGGGTTGTACTGAATTGAATTGCCTATCTGTGGGGTCGTATTAAGGGAGAAATTAGATAAGCATACTCCAAGAAAGGATAGTATTAACAATAATAACAACTGGCATTGATATCGCGTTTTCAGGTTTAAAAAGTACTTATTTCACGTATTCTCTCATTTGTATTTCATAACAAGCCTACTATTATTATTTCTGTTATAAACCTGGAGAAACAGACACCTGAAGGTTCACTGGCTTTTCTTCACATACCTAAGAAATGCCAGAAATGGTCCTCAAACCTACAGCACTCCTAACTCTATACTTTCTATTACCCAACATTATGTCATTCATCTCACCTTCATCCATTTCAGAGAAGGGTAAACTGTGAGAAAAAAAAATAAAGTAATTACTGCTTAGGATTTCACTTCCCAACTTGGATTTGGAATGTAACAAGAGCTTAATATTTTGTTTTCTTTTACCCATTCATGCATTTAGAAAATAGCTTGGGAGTGTCCTCAGCAGAACAAGCAGCTACCCATCAGCTCAGTAGGACCAGATTAGCGGTTGTTCAGAACCTTCCCAGTTTTGTTTCCCTTTCTTCCTTTGATTTCCCTGCCCCCATTACCCACACTCACACCAGAAAGTTTCCAGCAGTGTTTTGTTATGCCAACTCTGAGGGAGTTTCTGAAGCTTTTCTAGAAAGAAGAAGTTACCGTAAGAAGACAGCAGGTAGGGAAAATATGACAGCAGTTCCTAAGGCTTTTCTTTCTTTTCTTTTCTTTGGACCCAGCAGGGGGGACTCCATTCTCTTCAACATGAAATAAATGATCTATTCTTAAATTAAAGGTCAGAATGCAATTGCTTTAAGGAAAACCTTTAAGAATACTAACTTGCAAAATAGATAAATTAGAGGGTGGTTCATTGCATTACAAAATGTTTGGTCCTTTAAAGAATGATTCCCTGCTAGCCTCCCTTTATAAGAATTACCCATACCCCACTGCTCCCCATGCTTTGTTTATAGATTCATCACCCACTGGGCAAAACCTGGAAGAGGCAAAGAAATTTAAAGTCAAAAGGTGCCTCACAGACTTGGTCCTTGGAAGAATAATCAGGAATGAGGATAAAGTGTCTTTAAACCCTTAAGCATTGGGAAAATAAAATTTTATGTATACATAATTTAGGAATATACCTGTTGTCAGGTATACCTCCATGGAGGCCTGGGAGGGAGTGGAAAGATCCATATAGTATTTCCAGGCAGCTAAAATGTGGAACCTTGGGACAAGAATGATACACCTTGCAATTTTAAACAGTTTTCACAAAGTCCCATGGAATCTCTAGTTTCCACTTTGGATAGAAGCCAGTGGCATAAACAGGCAGAGTGGTTAATGCTCTTAGGAAGGCTTAGAAACCATATACAGCTTAGTTCCTTCAGGGCTTTACCTAAGCCAGCTGTGAAATTAGGGGTTTCACTGCCCCCTGAACTTCTGTTAATGACTTGAAATGAAACTTGTTTGTCAACAAGACTTAAGAACCAATTTCCTTCAAACATTTGGTCATGCCTCTAGTCTCCATTTCCTTTTTTAAATTTTGAATGAACTAACTCAGCATGAATTCCAAGATTTCTCTTAAACATGTTCCTTAAGGGTGAAGAAAGAAGAAGAACAGGGACCACGGGTGATGTTCATGATGGTATTTTCATGAAGAAATCACAAATCTTCATGGTCCTAGGGTTTAGACCCTAAAGCAAATGAGTTCTAAAGTCTAAATCCTGTGGCCCTACAGCCTAAAGTGCCTTGTTATTTTATAGTTCTAAGAGAGATGTGGTAAATTATTCATTTCGAGCCAAACAGATAGTGAGTTGGGTTTTTAGACCCAGGGGTTTTCCTACAATACACTTCAATCCCAAAGAGATGAGTAAATGGGATGTTTTTATTTTAGTCTTCTTCTCAGTAAGAGACTTACATCAATCATATGTTACGGAACAAGGTGTTGAAACACATATACATCCATTTCCAGGCTTTGAACAATAGGAGTGCTGTAAGAGAACTCACCAGAACTGTAAAATATAAGTTGAGAGTCTTTGGTAAAATAGACTGAACGTAAACCCAAGTAAAGACTGCTCCCTTTTTTATCACTGCCAAATTTTTCTTCATTGAAGGGAATAATAAAGATTTCTTCTCTTAAGATCAGAGTCCTTGGGACAACCATTCATTTTCATGTATTTTAAAATGCTTTGTATTTTTTCCTATTTTTTGTCTATTTTTTTTTCTTTTAAAAAAATAGAGGCAGGAAGACAGAGCATTGGATAGAGTGCTGGACCTGGAATCAGAAAGAAATGAGTTCTAATCTGGATGACCCTAGAAAAGTCATTTAACCTTTTGTTGTCTATCCCAATTTTCTCAACTGTAAAGTGAGGATTGGAGATGGAAATGGGAAACCAATTCAGTATCTTTGCCAAGAAAATAACAAATGGGGTCAAATGGGGTCAGTCGGCCATGATTGAAAAAGATTGAACAACAACAATGAAATTGGAATAATAGCAGCACCTACCTCACAGGACTGTTATGAGTATCAAATGATAAAACATTTATTTGTCAAGTACTTTTAGCACAGTGCCTAGATGATACTAGATGTTTTTCCTTTTTTTTTTTTTTTTTTTTTTTTTAGAAGGACATGCTCAGCAAATCTTTAAGAAGAAGCTGTGTGGAGCAATGGAAAGAATGCTGGACTTACAATCAGAGAACCAGGAATGTGTAGGTCAACTAGGCCCAACAATTCCCAAGGTCAGCTAAGCACTAAATGGCTAGATGACTTTAGGAAAGTCACTTATTCTTTTTATGTCTATTTCTTCATCTTTAAAATAGAAGAATTGGAGCAGAAGACCTTTCAGTTCCCCTCCAGGTCTATGGCCATATGGAGCAAAAACTTTCTATAGTACAAGAAAATAGTTAGGAAACTCTTTTTAGCTAAATGATGATATAATTATTGATTACTGTAACCCATTGCTAAGGTTTGCCACTCCATATATACCCTTGATACCATCTTTTCCCATATACTTCATGAAATTAGTTTATCCCTCATCCTTTCTACTGGCTCCTTTCCTTCAAACTATAAATAGTTCTCCTCCATTTTAAAATATAACTTTGAATCCATTCTTCATACTGCTGCCCAAGATTTCACTCTTCAAATCTTCAGGAGTTCTCCATGGCCTAATAAATTATAATTTCCTGATCCTAGCATTTAAGGACCAGTATAGTCTATCTCCAGCTTCTATTTTCATGCTTATTTAATGCCAAGTGAAACTACTTTCTGTCCCCTGTTTTAATTTGTCTCCCTCCTCTTTATGGCTTTGCTCATAGTTCCCCCCCTTCCAAACACTTGCATCTTTTGAAAAATTCTTAATCTTTTATGGTCAACTCATATACATGGAGGATTCCCTGACACTCTCTTTTTTCTCTCTCTGTCTTTATCTCTTTTGCACATGAAATATCTGTCTCTCTCCCCTTCTCTTTCCTCTTCCTCCTCCTCCTCTCTCTCCTTCCCTTTCTCTATCTCTGTCTCTCTGTCTTTGTCTCTGTGTGTGTCTCTTTCTCTAACTCTTTCTCTCTGTGTTTCTGACTCTGTGTGCTCTCTCCATCTGTCTGTCTTTCACACTCACACACACACACACACACACACACACACACACACACACACTCAAATCTCCCTGCTATTGAGAGAGCTCATTCATTCCCTTGCTGTCTGGTATATTCGTGGGGGGGGGGGCTCTCAGCTTGGAGATAGAGCTGTATTTGCTCTTTGCTATTGTGATGTTATTTATCTGGTAGGAAGAGAGTTAATTAAGCCTTTGAATTGAACAAAGGCCATTTCTTCACCACTTAGGGGTAGTGTCTAGAAAAAGCAGCTTGAAACTAAAAATTATTTCACCTAGACTAGCAATTATTAGACATAGTGGACAAATAGCTACAAATCTAGTCTGCTATACCATTTCTGAATAAAGCAGAATGGCTCACTTCATGGACTCAATCCCTTGTTCTCTACCTGAAAAAATAAAAATAAAAATCTCCCTTGGAGAGGAATAGGTAAGGTTCCAGAGATATCTCTCTATGCACATGTACCTGAGAGCCATCATTTAACAAACACACTATTTCCTTTTTTTGTCTTTGCACCTAGTACATTGCCTGGAATCTAAGTCCTGTGGGTGCATTTTAAAGCACCTGTTATTTATTGATTCTGAATGAATGCAAGTACTATCAGAGAACTCTAAATTTTGATGGCTTGGCATCAAGCTCTACCTAACCTGTTCTAACTATTGTTATGGTCATTTTGGAAAGAAATCAAGTCCTCAATAAACCAAGCCACCAACAATTATTTTAGAATGGAGACCTTATTCTGTATTAATACAATTAATACAATAAATAATGATCATTAAAGCTTTTAGGCTTTATCATATTACTGCTAAACTATTGCCTCATTTTGTCTATATGGAAAGGCCTACTTATACAAAGCAAAAGTAACTAGGTACCATTAACACATCAGCCAAAAATTAGGCAACTCAATGAAAATGACAACTTCAGTGGATGTTAATCTTTATATAAGCAGTGTTGGCCAAAGTAATTTGACTATATATATATATATACATATATCATTTAGGCTTGAAATAGATTGATGGGCCCATAAACACTGGTGTGAATGGTTTCAGGGTATAGAACACCATCAAGGATAAATGGGATGAGAAGAACATCAGTTTAAAAGAGAGAATTAAACCTACTTTTCTATTCCACAAATGCCACAAATAATAAATATTTTGAATGCATATAGAATTTTTATCTAATGTATGATGGGAGAAAAAAACCTTAAAAATTAAAATTATCTTATGGAATTCATATTCCTAAAGGATTCTATGAATCACAATTTGGGAAATGCTGACATAAAAAACTAGTTAATTATTGCATTTTTACAATGACTGTAAAACTGTTGCTTTGAGAATTTTAAAATTCACGAAATAATTGCTTATGAAAACTTTGTGAAGACAAGATAATGGATAAATATTCAGTTCTAGTTCCAGAATAAACATTGCAAAGGGTCATTGGTGGAGTTAGTGTTCCCTCTGTAGGTTTTATACTGCCTAACAAAATATGCAGGAATGTACATTTAATGAAAAATGACTTTGTAATTATTCACAAAAGGGATTGTATAAATACCACTGGGGTTGGATCTCACTACTTGGCATAGACATATGTTTTACTTACCTTCCATGGGATGTTAGGTCTCCTTTTACTGTTATACTGTGGACGTCCTTACAGAAATAGCTTAACAGAACAATATGTTTTAATATCATTTCCTCTGCTATTATGAAGTTTCTGTTCAGAAACCACTGGGATGAACAAAATCCATGTGTTTTATGTCAAGTTATAGTTGAAAGTATTATGAACTATGTCACTGTGAGATATGATTATGTCTTGCCTTTATGCTAAATGACTTTAATATTCACTTAACTGTTCCCTCAAACTCTCCAAAGTTCCAATTTTTCAGCATACTTATGTAACAGTGACTACTCTGACCTCCACAACCCTAAAACCAGATATTTTAACTTTCACTTCTCCACTAGGGTTCTCTAGAACCCTTAATTAATGGGTTTGGTGCTATCTACTACTTCTTTCACTGGCTCAAGCTTCCACCTTTTGTGTTGGAGTTGAGGAAGGTTGCTCAAATGGAAGAGAAACACTCCTTTGGAGATAGTATTTTGAATGATGTCCTAGGGTTGTTTATTTATCAAAGATTTATATTTCAGTAACTTATAGAGAACTTGAGATGGCAAATAGATTGCTACCTAGAGCAAAGATGTGCGACATTTAAACATAAAACAAAATGGAGTCTGTTTAGATAGTCAAGATCTGTTTCCAATTTTGTTATAATATAGTATTTGTACTTAATAAAGGCACTCATATCTTTTGCTCCTTTCCATGCATTCCCTGTTAGCCCATTTTAAAAGTCAGGGCCATATGCATTGAAACATTGTTGGGATATTGCTATCTGGCATTTGTTCTGGTAGATCTTATCTTTTTGTGTTAATATAACTTTAATGAGAGACTCTACTTCTGCCATTCTTTTTCAAACTGATCGTGACAGTTTCAAGTAGGAAAGGAGTTGGACCACATAGGAAAGCATGCTAACCCAATCAGTAGTATCATCTTTGCCTAAATGTCTGGTACTTTAGAAGATCTGCAGGTTATTCACAGCCACTATAGTGAATTCAGGAAACACAAATGCTTGCTACACATCCTTCTAGTTTGCTGAAATTCCCGTATTTGGTCATTCATCCACCCTCTTAACTCTTTGTGACATACACAGGAACATTAAATGGATTAGGATTTGAGGGAATGATGGTGATAGTGATAGGGATAATTATGATGCATATGAATACCCATACTTCTTCTTGTCAGAAAGTGAAAACTACAAAATGCTATGCATGTCTCTTGAAGCTCCAGTGGCCAGAAAATTCAGAGGCAAATTTATTGCCCTAATATATTGCCCTGCTATACTTTGGCATCTGAAAACACTTACTCCTGCTCCTTCTGAATAGACTCTGTTTTGTTTTATGTTTAAATGTCTCACGTCTTTGCTCTAGGTAGCAATCCACATGCCACCTCAAGTCCTCTGTAAGTTACTGAAGTATAATTCTTTGATAAATAAATAACTCCAGGACATCTTTCAAAATAATGTCTCCAAAAGAGTGTTTCTGTTCCACTTGGACAGCACACTGTAAAAGCACCACGTGACCTTTTAAAAGTCATTTTTTCTGTTCAATATTCCTGTTGTCACATGAGGAACTTTTGATCACTTTTTTTTTCTTCTTGTATTTTCCCTTCCCTTGGATTCCACAACACTGATGTCTTTTTCAGAGTATAACTATTTTGACCTGGGACTAAAATAGTTGAGATGTGGGTTGAGGAGACTTGTTCAAGGTTAAGAAGCCAGCAAGCACCAAGGGGTAAGTGGGCAGAGTCAAAATTTGAACCCAAGTCATATGACTTCAAATTCTGCACTTCTTGATTTTGTGTGTGTGTGTGTGTGTAAATGAGACTCAGAGAAGTAGTTTACCTGAAATCTCAAACCTAGCAAGGCACAGAGTCATGTTGAAAGATATCCTTAAATATGAGAAGTTAGGTGGTAGAGTGGATAGAGCACTGGGACCTGGAGTCAGGAAGACTTGAGTTCAAATTCAATCTCAGGCACTTATTAGCTATGTGACCCTGGGAAAGTCACTTGACCCTGTTTGTCCTACTTGACTCATCTATAAAATGAGCTGGAGAAGGGAATAGCAAACCACTTTAGTATCTTTGCCAAGAAAACTCCAAATGGGGTCTTGAAGAGTCAGACACTATTGAAATAACTCAACAACAATAACCATAAGTAACTGAAGGGCTGCCATGTGGAAGAGGCACAGAGAATGCTCCACTGGACCACAGAAGGTACTAGTAGGAGCAATTTGTGGTACTCTTCAAGAGGCAGATTTAAGATTTAAGGTAAAAAAGGGATTTCCAACAACTGGAGCTATCCTCAAATGAAATGGGTTATTTTGAGATTCCTACTTATTAAAAGCCTTCAGACAAAGGCAACATGGTTGTTTGTTGGAGATGCCATATGGAGGGATTCTTGTTCAAGTATGACCTAAACTAGATAGCCTCTGAAGTTCCTTCTAACTTTGAGATTCAGTGGTCATCTCTATTCTGTGATAGGGTATCAAAGAAGGATTTTAATGGAGAAATAGGATTAGAATATTTTAATTATTGGAGAGGAGGCAGTTTGGTCATTAAGCTCTAAAGGGTTGGGGAAGGAAGATAGAAGTCTTCCTCTGTGGCAGACCATAAAGAAAGGTCCAGGGACAGAAGTGGCCATGAGAATGATGGTGGCCACAAAGTACTGAGTCACAAGAATGGTCAGAAATTCTTAGAAAATGATCCCACCTCCCTTAGACCTATGTAGGAACTCCAGGGCAAAACCCCAATTGCTCTCTAAGAGTTATGACTCTGCTCCTGATTCTCTTATGCCCTCTCTAATTGTTCCTTCTCTGTCTCTTTTTCTGATTCCTCTCCTTTTTACCCCTTAAAAGTGGTAGGTCTCCAAAGCTCTGTCCTTGGTACTCTTCTCTTTCTCCACCCTCTCCTCTGGCAAGCTTCTCTATCCTTGTGGCTTCAGGTATAGCCTTTATGCAGAAAAGTCCAACACTGAAATCTCTGCCCCTGGCTTGTGCCCTGAACTATAATCTCATTCTTCCAACTATCTCCCAGAAAACAATGCCTAAATATCCTTTCTCTAGCACTTCAGATTTGACACGTCAGAAACAAAATCCAATATTTTTCCACAAAAGATATTCCTCGTAACAGCTACTATGTGTTTCTGATGGCCAAGGTTCAGATACTAAGAGTCATCATTGACTCTTTGGTATTTTCTTGACCCAGTCAGTTGACAAATCCTGTTAACTCTGTCTCTGTAATATATTTTGAATCTTCTCCATGGATGTCACTAATTCAAACTATTCTACCTCTATCAAATATTGCTTTTTTTCAACAACTTTAATCTGGTCTCCCTGCTTCCAGTCTCTTTCCAATCTATTGTCAACACAACTAATAGAGTAATCTTCATGATCAGAGTTCTAACCATGTAATTTCCCTGCTCAAAACCTTTGAAAGTTTCTCTATTGATTCTTAAATCAAAGCAGAGCTCCTAGGCCTAGCATTCAAAGCCTTTAGAGTCCCAAATGACTTCAGCAGTCCTCTAAACCAACCCATCAGTGAAAGAAATTCACAATATAACATATACAACAAGTGGTCATTCAGCCTTTGCTTTTAGACCCTGAGAAAGGGGTTGTCCCCTATTTTGGAAGGTTATTATTTATAGTTTGGGCCAGCTCTAATTATTAGGAAAGGTTTTCCTGACATCAAAAGCTTTTCCATCTTGTACCATTGTTTTTTCCACCATTCTTATTGTTCTTCTTCTGTGGCCAAATGAAATTAACTAATCTGGCCTTCACTGTCCTCTATCCACTGTCTTTTCTTCTCCAGGATATATTTACCCAATCCAATCAGTAAACATTTATTAAGCATCTACTATGTGGCACATACTGTGTTCTTTCACTCCATCTTCATATAACATTGACTTACAGTCCTTCTACTTTCTGTTGCCCTGCTCTAGGCTCCAGCACATCACTGTCCAAGGTTACGTCTTGTTTCATCTTGTATTTCTATCTTTTTTCACAAAGCAGGTGATAAGTAAATGTTTATTTATTATGAATAAATATATTAGTAGAGGCTCAACTATGAAATAACCTCTTAAGGGATTAGAAGAAAAAAGTTATAATTTGAGATCAGTGTTTAAAAAGAACCAAAGGTTGAAAGTGGGGGGAAAATAGATTAAGGTTAGTCTGCTTGGTCCTGGTAGGTAAAACTAGGATAAATTTGTGGAAATTAAAGAGAAGACTTACACAAAGACAGGTTAAAAAAAGAAGAGAGCATCGATGAAATATTTTTAAATAAATTATAAATTAAAGAGAACATCAGGAAATTCAGGGAGGAACATTTATAATTTTGTTATTACCATATTCAATTTAATATACACCTCAAAAAGTAATGGAAGTTCATAATTCTTAGAAGCAGTAGAGAACCACTAAGAATTTTTAACAGAACTATGACACACAGATTTCTTAGAAATATTAACTTTGCACAGATAGAAGATAGTTTGAAGATGGGGAAGGAAAAGAGCAGGGATACCCATTATGAGAGACAATAATGCAGGCAAGAAGGAATGAGGTTCAGAAATATGGAAGTGGATATGGGAATGGAATGAAGGGAATATATATGAGGCAAAAAATAACAATAATAAGAATAACTAACATTTACATAGCACTTTAAGGTTTGCAAAGCACTTTACATGTAATCTCTTTTGATCCTCACAATAGTCAGAAGAAATAGGTACTATTATTGCCCCTATTTTACAGCTGAGGAAACTGAGGCAGAAAGGTAAAGTGACTTTAAGTCTATTAAGTGTCTGAGGCAGGATTTGATTTTAGTTTTTCCTAACTCCAAATCCAATACCTTTTCCACTGAGTCCTTAGCAGCTAATATCAAAAAGGATTTATTAAGTGTCCATTGCATGCCAGTCTTTGTGAACACAGAAGAAGAAAATAACACAATCTCTGCACTGAACGTTACCCTTTACTGACTTCCTCTACATTATAAGGGTAGACATTTTGTATGTGTATATACCACCACCATAGTACTACCCTGCGCTATTCTGCCAAGTAACACACTCCCAAGCTACACCAGTAGAAGGCAGCTTCTGTGTTTAGGTTTAGTAATACTATGGGGGCAACACTTCTGACAGTACACTTTATGATCCCCAACTGTTGTGCTTCCCATTAACAGTTAGCCATTAGATTTAACCAGTTTCTAGCAGAGGCATTTACTGAGAGTAGAGTTAATTTGGTACAAAACTTTCCCCCCAGCACCAGGCAACACTCTTCGACAAATATGCACAGATTCCATTGAAAGAGTAAGTTCACACTTAGAGTACAATGATAGTGTGGCATACATGCACGATATACTTATGAGAAAGATGTTACAATTCCTAGCACTTTGTGGACTAGATATCCTTTCTTCAGTCTAAAGATGTCATTTTCTCTGGTGTTCCCACTCCTTGAAGATGTTTCATCTCTCAAGGGAAATCTCAGTATTCATATCTGTCCTTGGTGTATCTGTCCCCTCCTGGTAGCACATAGTGTTTCCTACTGGTCTAATCTCTCCAATGATATGGTCAAAGAAGTAGAAGAAGAAAAAGCCTAAAGGTCCCATCCTCTTGCCCTTCTCTCTCGGAGGTTTGATTTTTCCTCTTCTTCTTGTTCTTGTCTTTGAACTGACTGAAACTACTCCTTACTAAACAGACCAGTTCCTGAATTGATGATATTTTAATACATAGACTGTGAGTACATGTTTAATTCCCTTAAACAACCATAATATTTTCTACATGGTCCAATGTATCTTTATCCAATGGCCAGAGCCTTATAATCCTCTTGAATTAAGGACTTATACAGATGTTGAGATAGGTTTTTAGAAAAATTCCTCAATACCTAGTCATACTTTGTGAATATATTTGGGGACTCATTGATTTTATAACTACTTCAATCAAGGTATCTAGGTCTTCTGTGATCACATTGAAGGAGGGCTCACTTATATAGGCATGCAGATAACTAGTGAGTGGCAGAGCCAGGGTTTGAACTCATCTCACCAAGGCTGCAAGGCTGGTATTCTCACCATAATATACTACCTGAATGGAAGTGGAATTTACCTCTGATGTACCTTTTAAGTATGAATAAATGGCTATAAATGACCACAGACATGAGGGCATGTAAGGTCTCAGGACTATTGAAAGTAAAGGATAATGTTATATGCAGGTTAAATCCCATTAAAACAAATCTCGAAACAATAGAATACTATTTATAAGAAAAAAATATAGATTAATTGGGGTGTGTTGGAACTGGCTTGAACCTGATTCCAACAGCCAATTGTTAAGTTGCCATTGAGAGCGTTTACACTTCTAGAGTCAACAAAAACCAAGTCAGGGCTTGATTTATTGTTTTGTTGTTGTTTTCGATAAGAAAGTTATGGAGAAGAAGCTTAATAATGCTGATCAAAATTAAAACCATCTTATACATACACTGTATCACAGGTCTTCACAACAGCCTACCTGTAGCCTAAGCCCCACATTCAGCCATCTAAAAATTTAGCCATTGGAAGTAGTCTGTAGACTAGCTTCCAGACAGGCTATGTGGGCCATGGGTGGTATGTGGGAAGACTTGAATTAGACTTTATATTGGCCACATGTGCTAACTTTGAAACCAATTGAAATAGTAATAAAGCACTGGGAAAAGCGTGGGAACCTGAAGATGAAAAATAATAAATAAATAAGTGTGGAATTTAACTCCAGGACAGAATAAGTAGATGCTAATTACATGCCCATTATGTGTAAGAATTGTTTAGCTTCTAGGTTAGAAAGTATCCATGCTGGCATGGGAGCTTGCATTTTTGAAGGGCATGAAGAAGTGTCTTAGGAACTGGTATTTGGTACCTCCCCGCTGAAGGTTTTTGTGTTCATTGGAGGTCTTTGTGTTGGGTGATGGAGGACTTGAGTAAACACCTTTGAAAATGGAAAACTCCCACCTCTGATTTCTCAAAGAGAATGACCACAAAACCTTTTTGATCTCTGCTATGTACCAAGTTGAAAAAAAAGGATGGAAGAATGTGAAATGCATTTTCACTTGTGTTCTATTTGTCCTGCCCTTTGGCCAGATTAACTTTTATTTTGGTCTCCTGTGGAAAATACTTGTGGATAAGAAAAATGTGATTTTTATTGGTCTAATGGACTAACATTGAAATCAGCAATGAAGTGGTAACTGTGAATAGTGAAATACTTCTCTTTTTTCCTATCTCCTTCACGCACCTCTTTTACCCATTAGAAGCAACTGCCCAGATTACAAACCTGGGCACATTCCCATCCCCTATCCATTTTAGTCCACCTTTTCTCATCAGTAGTATCCCTTAGAATTAAGTAAAATTTATAAGAATACAAGTCATTCTCCAATTGGTAAATGGGCAAAGGATATGAACAGGCGATTTTCAGAGGTAGAAATTAAAGATATCTTTAAGCGTATGGAAAAATGCTCTAAATCACTATTGATTTGAGGAATGCAAATCAAAACAACTTTGAGGGACCACATCTCACCAGTCAGATTGGCTAAGATGA
>CM053593.1:326289273-326334361 GCA_028646575.1 Pseudocheirus occidentalis | reverse complement strand
AAAAAAAAAAACAACACGTCATTTTTCTAGGTTTAGATTCTAAGCCAAGCCTGACAACGTTCTCTCTGGCTCTCTTTTCTGATGGGCAGTCACTCTTGTCTTTTTCTGGCTACTCTGTTTGGTTTGGAGCTGGTAAACCTTGACACTTCATTCTAAGTAAGCTTCCAAAGACTCTAAAACAGGTATTGATTCCTAAACTAATTTTATCTTCTTTGTAGAAATGCTTCTATGTGTCTGCATCTTGAGGGTGACTAAAAATACATTTTTATCAGTATCTTGTTTTTATATTTCTCCTAAATTACATTTTGTGAATTTATGTTATTTCTCCTAAATTATATTTGTCCTAAATTTCTCCAAAGGTCATTCCCTCTGTTTAATACAGAAAACCATCCCAAGTAATGAACTATTTTTAAAGGAACAGAAATAAAAAAAAAAGAAAAAGAAAAAAGAAAAAAGGTACACAATATACCAAAAAGTATCTCAAATACATGCAGTATCCCACACCTAGGTATCTCCTTTCTCTATAAAAAAGTGGGGGTGAAGTTTCTTTTCATCTGTATCCTATGGGGTCAGGCTTATTCTTTATAGTTCTGTAATATTAACTTTTTTATTATTTTATGGTTTTTGTTCTTCCCATTTACATTGTTGTAGTTGCTGAATACATTGTTTTCTTGGTTCTGTTTAATTCCCCATGCATCAATTCATGCAAATTTTTTCATGCTTCTCTGTATTCATTATCTCTGTCCTTTCTTATAGCACAGAAATGCTTCATTAAATTCATGTAAGAATTTATTGAGGCAGTCACCATCTGGTGGACATCTACCTTGTTTCTAGTTATTTTCCTGGCAGATTAGCTTGATGAAGGACCTCAGTATTCTGTATTCTCTCTTGCCAGGTGATCTTCAGAATTTTCCCAAGACAATTCAAATGGAAGCAATTCAATTTCATGGCATGGTGCTGGTATGCCATCCAAGTTTCACAGGCATACAATAATGAGGTCAACACAATGGCTCTGTAGACCTTCAGTTTGATAGGCAGCCTAAAACCTCTTCTCTCCTCTGACAATGCACGTATTAACCTAATTAATATTTTCAAGTTAAATTAACTAATCCACAGCATTCAAAACTTCTCCATTTGCTGTAACATGGTTTCATGCACAGATGATCTAGTGCTGACTGGAGAAGCTGTATTTTCTTGGTGTTAATTTTTAGGTCAAAATTAACACAAGTAGCAGATAATCAATCCATATTTACTTGTATCTCAGCTTTAGAGGCAGCGTTGAGTGCACCATCACCTATGAACAACAACAACAATAATAATAATAACAACAAATGTATGCATGAAATTTTCCTCTATTTTAGTTTTAGTTTGTAGTCTTTTCAAGTTAAATAATTTGTCATCAGCATGTTAGCTGACCTTGATGCCATGTTTGAACTCATTGAAGGTGTCTGACAACATTTTTGAAAACACCATGCTAAAAAGAATGGGAACAAGCACACAATCTTGCTTTTTTTTATTTTTGGAGGGCAATTGGGGTCAAGTGACTTGTCCAAGGTCACATGAGTAGTAAGTGTGTCAAGTGTCTGTGGTCAGATTTGAACTCAGGTCCTCCTGAGTCCAGGAATGGTACTCTATTCACTGTGCTACTAGCCACCTCTACAACCTTGCTTTGCTTCATTTAAACTCTAGTGCAGAGAGCACAACTGCAATGGGTTGACCACATTGTCTGAATGCCAAATGTATGTTTTAGATAAAAGACTTTTTTGGAGAACTCATGCAAGGAAGGTGCTCACATAGTGGCCAGAAAAAGCTACACAAGGACACTTTCAAGTTCTCTCTGAAGAACTTTGGAATCTATTATGAGACATGTGAGATATTGGCAAAGGACTGCTCAGCATGGCATGTCAGCATCAAAGAAGGAGCTGTGATCTATAAGTAAAATAGAATTGCAGTAGCTCAAGAGAAACGTGAGATGAACAACTTTAGAGATATCTCCACCTCTAATGTTCAGATGAACTATAATAAAGCATTCCAAGCTTGTATTGGTTTGATCAGCCACAGCTGGACACGCTGTAACTTGACTCCAACATAATGATGTCATTTTGGTTCTTTTTGAGAACAAAAGGCAACAACCAATTCTGTGCCGCCACAAAAAGTGCTACTGTTAATATTTTAATGTAAATGGGCATTTCTCTTAAAGCTGCCTTTTTGTGGTATTTATCTTGCCATGGAATCTCCAAGTCAGTAGATGTGAACATTTTAGTCACCTTGGGTACACAATTCTGAACTGCTTCCCCAAATGTTGATACTGATTTACAGCTCCACCAACAATGCACTAGTGTACCTGTCTTTCCCAAACAACTCCAACATTGATTCTTCCCAGATTTTGTCTTTTTTTTCATATTTGTTGAGTATGATGTGAAACCTCAGGGTTGTTTCTTTTGCATTTCCCTTATAATTAGTGATTTGGAATATTCTGTCATATATGGTTAATAGTTTAAAATTATTTTGTGAGCTATTTGTTCCTATTATTTTATCACTTATCTATTGGGGAATGAATGTCTTTTGGTTGTACATAAATATACACATACATGATGCAAACACGTTCTGTCATTCAACTCTTTCTTTTCTTATCCTAGATGCATTAATTGCGTATGTGTGTTTGTGCAGAAACTTTTCAGTTTCATGTAAGCAAAGTTATTGTTTTATCTTTTATAATTGCCTCTATCCATTTGCCTTTTTGTGACTTCTGTCCATTACTCCTTGTTCTGCTCTCTAAGAACCTGACACAGTGGTCATATTTTCCCTCAACTTCCTCCTCACCTTTTCTTTTCCTTAAAACACCCTTAGGTCCTTCAATGGATCCTAACATAACATAGACTCTCTGCCTAACGAAGCATGGATTTCATCACCCTTTGCTTTCTAGTCTTTCTAAATGTAGCTTTAATATATCTCTATAATATTCTTTCTGTGATTATAACTTCAACATTATAACTTAGCCTAGGCTGGTTCTTAGAGAGCAAAATAATTGTTCTCTCTGTCTATTTCTTTTTGGCTTTTTTTTGCAAAGGGGAAGGCAGAGCAGTTAGGTAATTATGTGACTTGCCCAAGGTCACCCAACCAGTAAGTGTTAAATGTCTGAGGTCAGATTTAAGCTCAGGCTCTCCTGACACCAGGGTCTGTGCTCTATTCTCTGCACCACCTAGGGTCCCCTCCATTGCTATTTCTTTATCTATCTGGGACAATGGCAAAATTATTTTAATTCTACTTCTGAGATCTTTTCCCTCCATGATCTAGGTAAGCCATTTGATCTCCATATGTCTCATCTTTATTAGCAAGAAAATAAGAGGTGAAGACTAGGTGCTTTCTTATGCTCTTGCCAGCTCCAAATTTATAATTCTTTGAAAGTGAAATAATATATAATGGCGTCATGTAGCCAGTAGGAAATTTGTTTTGAACTATTGGAAATAATTGGTATCATGGAGAAAAGAAACAAACCAAAACATTTGAAGAATTAAACAAGAATCTATTTGAATAATTCAGCTCTTTTTGTGAAAGTTTTAATGCTTAAATCACCTAAATAACGTATTACAGAAAAACACACACCATAAATATGTATCTCTATTAAAGCATCCTTGCTAGGAAAATAAATTCAAGTCTCATATTTTTTTTTCTTAACATAGGTCTTATACTCAAGAATATGCCAAGAAAATTCCTTGCTAAAGTATTCTTCTGTAATTCAATGATAGATCTAACATGTTTTTTTCAACTTCTATGTCTAAATAATCCTTATTTGCTTGCCTTTGAAATTTCATGTAGTGAAGTTTCCAGAAAATTTGCAAAAGGCATTAATTTGCAATATGATATAATTCTGTTTCAAACATTTTTAGCAATGAAATTGTTAGATTTGTAACTGTAGCAGACAAAAATAAATACATTATACATATAAATAAATTTTCTGTCCTTTTCCTTCAGAATAATAGCTATTTGCTAGTACTTATCCATGGGAACCACTTGCTTCACAAATGAAACAGAATTAATAAGAAACACACACACACATACACACAATAATAGATTAAAGTGGAAATGAAGGTGGGTATCCACAAATCTTTCATTGACAATAAGAAAGGCCTCATGATTAAAATATCAAGTTTATAGTTAACCTTTTTTTGGGGGGGGGAATTATATCATTTAATCTCTTTTTCAAGCATTAAATATTTTATTTGGGGCTTATACTATTTTTTATTTAACTATTCTTGGTTGCTTTTTAAAAAAATTGATTTGTTTATTTACTTTTAGTTTACAAGATTCAGTTTCAGAATCCCTTGAGTTTCAAATTTTCTCCCCTTCTTCTCCTCCCCCACCCCCCGCCACGGCAGCATGCAATCTGGTATGGGATTTGCAAATACTTTCACATTGGACTATTCAACCATTCTACAAAGAAGTTGTAGAAAACCACAAAATTAAGAACTTTAGTCCAATAGATGAGTGACAAAAGGATGTCAGTAGTTTTCAAAGAAAGAAGTATAAACTCTTAAAATCTGAAAAATTGTTCAACATTGCTACAAATCAGAGAAATAAGAATTTAAAATATATAGTGTCTACAGACACCAATGTGCCTATATATGCATCTAAATAGTCTGTGAAAATATTTGGAATTATGTAACAAAAAAAAACTAACTTTGTCTATATCCATTATCCTATATCAGATCTATATTATGACTATTTCATGGCACTTAATGTCAGCAACAAAAAACTATATGAGTATTATTTTTATAGCATGAAGTTGGAAATAAGATATGTATCCAGTGATTAAAGAATAGCTGAGCAAATTACAGCATGTGACAAATATTACTGGTAGTAATAATGAAGCATTCATGTCAGCATATGGAGATTTTTATGCAGTTGTGCAAAATAAAGAAAGCATGGACCAAAATAAAATATGCACAATGATTATATGTCAATAAAACCAACAGTAAAAAGGGAAAAAGTCATCATTACCACCATTACCGCCATCACTGACGTAAGGCCTGGGTTCAAATGTCCTCTCCTGAATTCCAGTTCAAATATCATGAACTACTTTTAGACATTTTTAAGTAGATGCCCTGGATATTTCTCAAAATCAACATGTTCACACTCTAGCTTTCTATTTTATTTCCAGTTTCATTATATTTTACTCCACTTCCTACATTCTCTTGTCCAGTCAAACTGGCTATTTTGACATCTCCTCACACATAACTTTCCATCTTCTGTCTTTGTGTCTTTTTGCATTTAGACATCCCTTGTTACTGAAATGAACTTTCACCTTTTAGAATTGATAACTTCCTTCAAGATACAGTTCAAGCCCCACCTTTTGTACAATGACTTTCCTAATCCTCCCCATCCCACTGCTACTGCTTTCCTTCTCTAACTACCTTATATTTATCTTTCATGTATTTTACATATTTATTCTGTACAGGCAGGAATGTGCTGGCACATTTCATACCGCCTTGTATCAGCTGTTAAATTTTTAGTGGGAGCATTTATAACTTGAAATGGACAATACTATAAATCAAGGCTTGATTTATTGTTTTGTTATTATTTATACTTCAT
The DNA here is from genome assembly GCA_028646575.1 of Pseudocheirus occidentalis. Taxonomy (NCBI): domain Eukaryota; kingdom Metazoa; phylum Chordata; class Mammalia; order Diprotodontia; family Pseudocheiridae; genus Pseudocheirus; species Pseudocheirus occidentalis. The sequence goes on along the minus strand of CM053593.1, from coordinate 326,328,769 downwards.
AAGCTTATGGAGAAAAATGGTAATAGTATGTGTTAAACTTAAAAATGTATTGGAGGCAGTTAGTGCACACAATAGCATAGGTCCTTGATTGGATCACTGTGTGAGGTCTTCTAATGTTAATGGGATTTAAGATCTTCCCTGCCAATTAATGGGTATCATGTGGAGTTCATTATTTGCTTATGCAAGGCTTGCTTGTAGGAAGGTTTTCACACCTTTTCCTAATTTCTAATTAGGCACTGAGTCAAAAGGGTTGAGATGCCTTCTGGCTCTGAGAAGTGTATATATACTCTGAGTTGGTATTTTGCTTTGGGGGCTCCCTTATGAGAAGGATCTTGTGATTCCTGGGTTGAGATTGAGTGATCATATATTCAGAGCTCCCCAACTGCTCAGATATAAAGGCTCTCTGGATTCAGGATGTATGTAAAGCATATAGTTGATTCAGGAAGTCAGAGTCCTGTCTGCTGGTCTTTATTGTTCTGCTTATATTTTTTTCTGTTTGTGTTTTTTTCTGAAGTTTAGGGTGTTGACTTTTCCCCTGAAGTAGTTAACATAATAATTAAAAAAGATTGTTGATCCTTTAAACAGCTATCTTTCCTAGTAAATCAGATCTAAAAACCTGTGCTAGTCGCCATCCTATGTATGCCAGAGTGGTTGCTGCCACAGGTCTCCAAAAGAAATTTGCCCTTGGTGGAGCTCTCATTCTAGTAGAGGAATGAGACCCATGAACAGACAACTAGAACTATGATATTAGAAGGTGCAAGAAAACTTTACAAATGAAAATACAATAATGTTTTCTAGAACAAAGTAGTATGTGATAACAAAGGAGGAAGACTGTTAACCCTGGGAATCTTGGCAATCTACTTGAAGGAGCATTGTGTTGGACTTTAAAGGATGGTTAGAAATGAAAAGAAATACTTCAGTACATCCCATAATAAAACATACAGAGTTCACCCTTATGCCCTAGGAAGGTTTAATGATTTTAAACAAAATGTATGCAAAAAAGTCAGACAAACAATATTGACTGCTATTTGCCAAGACTGAAATTGATTATATTTCTTGTGGTCTCAGGTGAGAAGAGGAGCCAGACTTTCATCTCCTGGAACCTTCTCTTGTTGGCCACATCCCTTGAGGGAAGGGGCAAGGGGCTGGACCAGGACAATTTCTATCTACACCAACATAAGGCAACTTCCACCTCCTGCTGCCAGTTCGATCCCCCTACTAAGATGTGGAGAACTTCTGGGACAAAGAGGAGTAACCTTTCCTTTGACCTTCCATCCCCTGCTGTTTGTCCCTTGTCACAATTAAGTAAAAAACAAACAAACAAACATAGCTAATACAGTGATTATTTAAAAAAAATTGTATGTAGCTGTTCTGTGCTCTGAGGATCCACTCTTCCAATGCTTCAGGTTCCCCAGAGAAGAGGTAATTAGCTACATCTTCCCCTGAGGGTTGTAAGGGTACTTCTGATGAATTAAGTGGTTGTTGTCTCTTCCTATTAGCTCTGCATCCCACTCTGGCATATTCTCCTTAATATCATTTACCCCTAATTATTTCTGCAATATCATTTAACCAACTGACACCAATCAGTATTTACAAAAGGGATATTCATTGAGCACATATTTCAAGGGCAGAAGTATAATGTGCATCGCTTTTAAGCAGAGGTATTCTCTTCTGTATATTACCTTGAATACTGGAGAGAATGGACTTAAAGAGGTTGCTGCAAAGCCTTTGCCTTGTAAGTTCACTTTTGAATATGACAAAGCCAATGGGTTAATTTACTTTTTTGCAGAAACCAGCATCTTGGTGTTGATACACAGCCAGGTTTGCTCAAGCAGGTCATTCAGGCTTCACTCCTCAAACTTTGCCATGTAGTCTGACAGCTCAGCCTCCTAAACATTTTCAAATATTTTTCAAGGTCTCAATCTTCTCATAAACTCTGTTTCTTTGGAACAAGAAAGAGTAAGTACAAGAGAGACAGGAGCAACAAGAGTCACGATTGCAAAGGCCTGTGACTGAGTGAAAGAGTGCTAAGTTCATTCCCCAACCTGAAGTCTAACAGAAGTTTGTCCTCCTCACTTGAAAACAGCCAGCCAGAGAAAAGACGGTTGAGTGTTTATGACCTTATGCTCAGAGACTGTTCAGAGGTTAAGAGAAAAGGCTTTCCTTACCAGTAAGAGGACAGAAAAATAGAAAAAGAATTGTGCATTATCTGAAGTGGAGAATCAGACTATTTTGTGCCATGGGAACACTTCTAGAAGTAAGCTAACCAAATCCACATGTTCCTGGGGCTGATCCTTCATTGGTTAGTCCATTATCACATAATGGACTTTAAGCTTTACATATAGAACTTTATGCTCTAGGAGTCTCCCACTTTTCTTTTGTGAGAAAAAAGGTATTTTCCATTATCTGTTTTTCAGTATCATTACTGTTTTTTTCCCTCTTAGTTACTCAGTTCAGTTTCTTCTTACTAAGAGTTTTACTTGTATTGTAGTAGATGCTATTCTTTCACTTTCACTTTGTTTCATTCTTCATTCATTCATACTAATTTCATGTTCCTCTTAATTCCTCATATTAGTCATTTCTTACTACACAAATACTTCATTCATAGTTTTTCTCATCTGTTCCCCAATTGATAGATATCCATCAGTTGTTTTCAGTATTTAGATACAACAAAGAGTGTTGCCATGAATATGTAATATAGTAGACCTTTACTTCTCCCTTTGACTTCCTTGGGGTATATGTTCAGTAGTGAGATAACTGAAGAATGAGAATTTTTCTGTAGCACCATTTCAGAACTATTAATGTTAGTGTGCCTTTCTTCCCACAGTCCCTCCAGCACTGACAGGTTCTTCCCTCTTCATCAATTTGCACGGTGGAAGACTTGCTTCTCAGAAATGTTTTAATTTGAATTTTTCTTTCTCTTAGTGATTTGGAGAATATTTTTATATCATCTTTGAGAAATAATTTGTGATTCTTTTAAATATTTTGTTCATTTTGTCTTATCACTTATCTATTAGTCCTAGGTCTCATATATTTGTTTCAATTCCCCATTTATTTGGCATAAAAAAGTTTCAGGAATTATGCAAACATTTCCCCCTATTCAGTTTCTTTTCTATATTTATTGGTTTTGTTCGTGATAAAGTTTTTTGTCTTTAGGTAATCAAAACTACTTTATCTTTTATGATTATGTTTCATATATGTTTTATATATGTTTCATATATAATTCTCTTTTGAACCATGATGATTGAAAAATAACACTTTTCCTCCAATTTTTAAATAGTGTGACCTTTTATATTCAGATTTTTATCCATTTGAAGCTCAATTTGCTATGTGGTGTAATATGTAGTTCTAATCCTTATTTCTTCCAAACAGTTTTCCAGCTTCCTAGCTGGGAGAACTTCTGTCAATAATTTTTGCTCCTTGGCTTCATCAAATATTAAGTTACTTTTTTATTGATTTGGTATAGTATGTGCCACTGATCTGACTTTCCATTTTCTAATTCCTTTTATTGCAGTTTTTAGATAGTACAGATGTAATTTAAAATAATGATACAAGATGCAGAGAGACACAGAAAGAGACAAAGAGAAAATAAATTGCTAAATTGATTACCCTACAATATGACATTTTGGAATTAGTCCCCCAACAAAGACCTAGTTCAAAATTCTGCCCATTCTAGAAGGCCATAATCAAGTCTCCCTTCTTTGATGACTACTCCAGAATATAATAATTATTTTTCTCCTCCAAGCTTTCTTAAGACACATAGAGCTAAAATAAAATAATCATCTAAGCCAATCTTCTCCATTCATTATTGAGGAACTGAAGTCTGAAGAAGAGAAACACCTCACCCAAGATCACCTAGTTATTCAGTAGAAAGTAAGAACGAATCTTTAATCCTCTAACTCTACCATTTCATAATTAGCTCTCACACAACTGTCTACTTGTCTCTGTGGAATAGAAAGATATAAATATGTCTATAAAATGCACATATATACATGTACATGTGTATGTGTATGTATAAATATACATACACATATATGTGTGTATATATAGGCTAGATATTAAAATATATGCACACACATGCACACTCCCATTTTGCATGTTCTCCCCAAAATCAATGAACCAATTAATTCCTCTCCAATTTGACTTAAACAATTAAGATTAATTAGCTTTTATGAAATAATATTTACTGAGAAGATAAAGTAGGAACAAAATTAAAATGACCTCCAAAACTAGGAATCTACTTTAAGTTTTATAGTCTGTAGTGAGAGGAGGCTCAAACTTAAAAGGATCATATGGTATCGTATGGTATTGTATCAGTGATACTCAGATTTTATGCTTTTTTGTCTTGAATAGAATTATATATTATGAAGCCACTCTCCCTCCCGAGTCATTTCTCTCCAAGAAAAAAATAAAGCTTTGCAGATTATCTGAGTTTTTAAGAAGGGAAAAGGTAAATTGGAATAGTAAGAATATTACATCTTTTATACATTTCAGAAATGATCAGGCCCTCTCTCTACCTTTTCTCCTTTTTCCCCCATCCCTCTGTCTTTGTTTCTATCTCTGAGGTTAAGATAAAAGAGAGCAGAAAGGTAAAAAAGATAAACTACCAGGAAAGTGTAGTCTCATGAAAATGAGAAATGAGGTGTGACACAAAGGAAAGCAGTCTAGCGTCAAGGAAAAATAAGGGTAACACTGAAAAAAATAGCATGGACTCAAGGAAAGGGTTGTATTGAGGAAGGAGCTGACCCAGGGTAAGGGGTATTTTCAGGGCTGCCCAAGGTCTCCATGGCACGTTATATAGTTCTTATTTGAAGAAACATTAAATGAACCTAAACATTAAGCATGGAAAACAAAACAAACAAAACACCACTCTACTAATCATACCATATGGATGAGCACATCCTTGACCAAGTATAGGACAGAATTAGATGTCATAAACAACTCGTCATAATAGCAACTCAGTTCAAGAACTGGCTTAATAAATAAGGCTCTGGGGTTCCCTTTCTGTATTGAATAAGCCAGGGATGGAGTTACCCATTAACCTGTTTCAATGGAATTGTGGGAGCATAAATTAAAATATTCTAAGAATTAGTTAGATCTTATCTGTTATTATGAACATCAATTCAATGACCATTATATTATGACAATTGATTCCAATAACTTAAAGAAGCTACAATGCTCTACTCACACACACACACACACACACACACACACACACATGCCAATCTGAGATACTTACGCCATAAAGAGATTCCCTATTCAAGTTCCATTACTCTAGAGGAACTGGTGAAGTAAACATTTTGGTAAGGAAAGTGACCTTTTGAGTGAGACTGCAGCAGGATTAAAATATCCATCAAAACATCCTGGATGAAATGTTCGACAGCCCTGAAAATAATACTGGGCTATTTGTGTGTTTGTATTTGCTGTTGCTATTTGGGAAGACATTTCTCCATTTAGAGTGGAGTTGGTCTAAGTAGAACTGTGTTTGGCTAATGGGAAATAAACTCCAGTTACCACATGTCTATGTGGCCAAGGCTTCCCTGGGTGATTCTGGAAATGCTGTCTGTGTCTACTTTCATTCTTCTCGGAAAATTTATTAAATCATTTTTTTAAATGCCTCAAACAAATTCCAATTAACCTGCAGAGGGGTCACATGCAAGTATGTGAAGAAGTTTCCTTTCTAGAAGAACTATTTGCAATAGCAAAAAAAAATTCCTATGTAAATTAAGGGTATTGGTTGAAGTGATTTGATGAACCCCACACATTTTAGCAAGTGTGGTCTCCAAAGCATTCATTTGGTCTCCTGTTGACTTTTTGTCTTAGTTTGCATGGCTCTGGCTGAAGTCATATGGCCATGCTGGAGTCTCTAACAAAATCAGCGAATTTCATCTGACATTATTACATATAGGGTCATGAGGTTTTGTGGTTTCTTCATCAAACATGTAGTTAAATGTTACAAAATGAAACCATAAAAACCTTGTCTAGGAAAAATTCATGTCTCTCTCCAAAGGCACCAAATGTGCTTTAAAGATTTGAAAGAGTTCAGGGAGGATAGAAAAGGTTCATTTTGAGACTCGGCTGATTAAAAAAAAAAAGATTTGAACCTAATTTTGGAAGGTTTTAAAAACTGAAAATGATATTAGGTTCAAAATAATAACAGAATATTTTACTGGGTACTAGTTTTAAAAAATCATTTTTAAACCCACAAAAATCAAGTATTTGATATTATAATTTTGAGTGATAAACATAAAAAAAGTTTTAGTTATTGAGTCATGTCCAATTCTTTGTGACCCTGTGGACCACAGCATACCAGGTCATTTTATATGCTACTATCTCTCAGAGTCTGTCTAAGTTCATGTTAATTGTGATACTATCCATACATCTCATCCTCTGCTATACCCCTCTTCTTTTGCTCTCAATCTTTCCAAACATCAGAGTCTTTTCCAATGTGTCCCGTCTTCCTAATATATAGCAAACTATTTAAGCTTCAGTTTTTAGTATTTGACCTTCTAGTGAATACCATGAATTAATTTCTTTAAGTATTGGCTTATCTGATTTCCTTGCTGTCCAAGGGGCAAAAATCTCAAAAATCTTCTCCAGCACTACAATTCAAAATCGTTGATTCTGTGTTGCTCAGCTTTCCTTATGGTACAGCTATACATTGCTACTGGAAAAACCATAGCTTAGACTATGTGGACTTGTGTTGACTGGACAATATTTCTGCTTTTTTAGCATGCTCTCCAGATTTGCCATAGCTTTCATTACAAGGAGCAAGTGTCTTTAATTTCATGTCTGCAGTCACCATCTGCAATGGTCTTTTAGTCCCAAAATATAAAATCAAACACTGCTTCCATTTGAATCTTCAGCCTTATGTCACAGAATGTTCAGGTCAGACATCAAATCCAAGTAAGTACCTCTGGACCAACTTTTATTTTCCTACAAATATAATGATGACTAGTCTGGGCTCTTGTCTTCTTTCTCTTTGACCAAATAGCGTTAGCCTTTTGACTGGCCTCCTTATTTCAAGTCTCCCTATTCTATTCCCATTTGTCTACTCAGCTGCCAAAATGATTTTTTTTCTAAACCATAGGTCTGATCATGTTCTCCAGGTTCCCCATCAATGTGCTTATTGACTCTCTACTATAGTTAAGATAAAATATAACGTCCTCTGTTTTGTATTTAAAGCTTTTTATTCCTATCTTTCTAGGCTGCTTCCATCTTCTTCCCCTCCATGCACTGTACAATCAATCTACACTGGCCTACTTCCAATTTCTCCAAAGCAATATTCCATCTCTCAAAGTATTTTAGTACCTTCCATTTCTTAATGCCTGTGTACTGACTATCTCCTCATGCCTAGAATACTTTGTCTTTTTACTTCTAGCTCTTAGTTTTGGCTTATTTTTTTCTGGCTTTTTTTCAAGACTCAGTTCAAATATCACTTTCTACACAAGGACTTTCTTCATTCTCCAACTGCTAGGACCATTCTCTTTTAGATTTCTTTAACTAGTGTAGCAGCATGCACCCTAGGATACCCTAGCACAGCTTCTTAGATCTGCTTTTCTAAAGGAAAGCAACTCAAAATGGATTAACAATCATACTTTAATCAAACATACATCATTTACCTAGTTCAGGGGGAAAAAGTCAACACCCTGAGCTTCAGAGTATACAAACAAAAGAAGTTACAAGCAGACAAAGAAACAGATCAGCAGACAGGCTTCCAGCCGTCTGACTGTTACATCCATATCTACTCGGTTACCAGAGAGGAGAAGCACCAACATTTGGGTTTTTAAAGCTTGGGAGCTCAATGGCTGCGCAGAATCTTGTCGGGTCAAATCACACAACTCTTTCCAAAGTAAGCCCCCCAGGCTCTTGTATCTTGTAAATGTGAGTCTCTATTTTGTGGAGATTATGATGTTAATGTTAACTCGAATTTAAGTTGCCTATGTAATCGGCATGAAAGATCTAGAGGGTGAATGTTATGGGAATCTGAAGATCTTCCCTGCCCCTAGGCCCTTTGCTTTAGTGGCTTAAGTGACTCTGAGAATCTTCCCTTATTTGAAAATATACTGTGCCCCCTAATAGGCTGAATGTGGTCGATGTGGAGCCTGTGGCAGGAGGCTTGTTCTTCAGGAATGCCCACTCCTTATTACTTTGTGATTGGGCAATGGGTCAAGAGATTTGTGACATTCTCTGATCCAGGAGGCTATATATACCCTGATATGAGTTTTTGCTTTGGGGCTCACTTTGGAAAGAGTTGTGTGATTTGGCCAGATGAGACTCTGGGCAGCTGTTGAGATCACTGGTTTTGAAAACCCAGATGTCGGTGATTCCCTCTCTGGTAACTGACTAGGTATGGATGTAACGATCAGATGGCTGGAAGCTCTGTCTGCTGATCTGTTTCTCTGTCTGCTTGTAACTTCTGTTTACATTCTCTGAAGTTCAGGGCTCTGACTTTTTCCCCTGAACTAGGTAAATGATACATGTTTGATTGATTAAAGTAAGACTGTTAACTCATTTTGAGTTGCTTTCTTTTAGGAAAGCAGATCTAAGAATCTGTGCTGGCAGCCATCATGGGTATGCTAGGGTGCTTGCTGCTACAACTAGTCAGTATGTATTGTGTATATGCATGGTTATTGATATGGTGTTTCTCCCATTAGAATGGAAGATCCTTAAGGGAAAAGGTAGTTTTTTCCTTTGTATCTCAGTTTTTAGTACAGTGCCTGGCATATAGTAAGCACTTGGTAATTCTAAGGCTTCAAAGACAAAAATGAAAGAGTCTCTGGCCTCAAGGACATTGTATTCTATTACAGGAAGCAAGATGTACATATGAAAGTATATACACAGTAAATACAAGGTTGTAGCAAGTTTGGGAGTGAAGGAAGGCCTCATGTAGCTTTTGGGCTAAACTTGGGAAGGGAAAGGAAAGGAAAGGGAAGGAAAAGAAGGAAGGAAGGAAGGAAGGAAGAAAGGGAGGAAGGAAGGAGGGAAGGAAGGAGAGAAGGAAAGGAAGGAGGGAAGGAAGGAATGAAAGGAAGGAGGGAAGGAAGGAAGGAAGGAAGGAAGGAAAATTTTAAGAAGCAAAGGGGAAGAGGAAATATGTTTGTGGATCTAAGCAACAATCTGTGTAAAGGCAGAGAAACAGAGAGTGGAATGTCAGATGTAAAGAGTAGTAAGGAAGCCAGTTTGGCTGCTCTGTGTAGTATGTATAGAAAATGGCTTTAGTGCACAATAAACTTAGTTGTAAAGGGCTTTAACTGAAAAGTAGGCATTTTACTTGATTTCATAGATAATGGAGACTTGGAGCTAATTGGTTAGGAGAGTAACATGGTCAGACCTGTGCTTTCAGTCAATTCACTTTGACACCTAGCAGTCTCTATTATGTCATTGTAAACAGCATTTACTCAGAAATTGTTTTATACATGGAATGATCCTAGGAACAATTTTTTATTCAATGGCCCCAGGCATCCCCATTTTTTCTTTGAATTCAGACATTATTAAGAATAAATCAATGTTCTTTATAGTTAGGGCCCTAAAAGTGATGTGATCTGTATTTGGAAGTATGTGGCAGGGGAAGGCTGAAGGTTACATTTTTTTTTCATTAATTGAGTCTATGTAGGGTGCTCTTGATAATTTCAAGTAGGAGATCAAATTGTCCTATTCATGCTTTGGTCTCTTGTGGTGCCATGGATTATAAATCATTTTTGCTATAATATTAAATATAGATGTATGTGGAAGGGTATTTACATGTGGTGGGAAATTGACCTAGGGATGGAGTGTTGACAGTATTATTGTTTTTTAACAGATTACTTCATCTTTTATGACTGAAGCAACTTATCTTAAAATTCCTAATTTTGGACTGGCTATCCTCCAAAAGCTTAATATAAGTACATGTCTAGGTTTCTAATGCCTTTCCAGACTTTTTTTTTGGATAACCAAAGTCTATTATATCTACAAAATTGTATTGGAAGCAGGAAGAGATGGAAGGATTTTGTATTATCGAAGGCCCGAAAATTGTCATTATGAACAAGATTATTATGTGTTCATAAATGTTAAATTCTTTAGAGTTTACATGCATGTCACATCATAGCCAGGAAGCAATCCACATAGCAAGCATTAAATAAGATATGAAAATAATACAAAAATGAAACTGTGTATTAATAAACAATGGTAATAATTTCTGACTTTCCTCTCAGATCATCAGTTCCTTAAAGCAAAGATCAAAATCAGTATGAAATTAGAAAAATAATAATGAGAAAAAAGGTATAGTCTAAAGTTAAGATAACTTCAAATCTAACCTATTTAAACAAGCTAATGACATGAAAAAATAGGAAATGGATATAAAAACAGAGACCAATATAAACAATTACCATTTCCTAGGGAAGCTATTTGATGTTACCAGAATGAGGAGACTGAAAGAGCGTAGAAATCATCTCTATCATTAACACTTGATTTTGTTGGCAAGAAGAGTAATATGGCAACCTAGGGATGATGCTGGTTTGATAAACTTGTAAACCTTATGGAGAAGGAAGCCAGGTAGCATGTTGGATAGAACACAAGGCAGAGAGTCAAGAAGAGCTGAGTTAAAATCTAACATCAGACACTTATACTAGCTATGTGACCTTTGGTGAGTCACTTACCTTTGTTTACCTCAGTTTCCTTATCTTTAAAATGAGCTAAAGAAGGAAATGGCAAACCATTCTAGTATCTTTGCCAAGAAAACCCAAAATGTGGTCACTATGAGTTAGACATCACTAAAACCACTCAACAACAACAAACTTTATGGACGATGACAGAAGGTTCATAGCAGCAACATCTTATAAAATAATTGGAAGTAGTAGGGAGAAAACGAGGAAGCTTGAATGGAGACGCAATTAAGCTAGATCATACAAAAAGTATTTAGGGAGAAAAAATAAACTAGGAAAACCACAGAGAGACAAAACATTGAAAAAGAGTTGATAAAATTCCTATAAACAGCTATTTTCTCCAATAATAACAAAAAAGTCACCATGTTTAAACTTAACAGTATAGCAGGGACTATGAGAAGTAGTAAAGGCACTAATAAAAAGATGAGAAGAATACATTTGTTACACTAAATGCTCTAGGCTAAGAAGGCCCTGACTGGTAGATGAAGCATGATGTTCATCTTCCCTTACAAAAACTCAAATGCACAGAAGTTTTCATGGCCTCTGAAGTAGCCAATTATGAATGAAGGTATTAGAATGACTTAGAATTTGCCATAACTATTAATTAGCATTAGATGATTAGCCCTAGGGATGCTACATGATTAGAAATAAAAGGAGTATTCTCACCCCACCACAGCATGAGTCTTCTTAGACTACTTAGTGTTTGTCCTAGAAGAAAGTTGGTTTAGAGGAGCTTACTTGGATTTGACTCCTGACCTGACCTTATATAGTGTCACTCTGTGACACTATAGAGCTCAAGATCCAAATGCAATCTGGTCTCTAGAAGAATTTGGCAGTGTAGAACAGAACAATGTGGTTGCTGACTTCACCTGAACTACACCTGTACTAGTCAAACTCCAGTTCCTTTTACCAATGGTTCCCATGCAAGTACGTGGTGCTGACAGGGTCCAGCCTCCATCATTGCTTTCACTCTTTGGAAATTGCTTCTAGACTCATAGCCAACACTGAACTAGACTTGAGATTGTCTGTCTGTCTGTCTGTCTGTCTATCTATCTACCTACCTGTCTATCTATCTATCTATCTATCTATCTATCTGTGTGTATACATGTATGTGTGCATATACACATGTATGTAGATGCATACATGCATGTATATACACACATAATACATGCGCACACACACAGATGACCTGTGCTGAAACTGAAACAGTTTTGAGAGGGTTGAGGGATCAATTCTTCAAATACTGAAAAAGGCTAGTGTAATGAATACTTGGGCAAAGTCATAGAGTTTGTAATCCAGAAACGTTGACATCAGAAAAGCAATGAAGTGCCTACACCCACATACTTTTTTTCTGAGACTAATCTGCTTATATATAGAAGACATTCTAATGATGGTATAAGAAAGACATGGACGATATTTTGTAAATGATATTCTGTAGCAGGCCACAATTTTGCGGTCGTATAATTGACTTAAAGGTGTAGAGAATATGAAGATTCCACTGTGATTATTGCTATAGAGTAAGAAAATTGTTTGCTTTGGTAAAATGAAATGATGTGTTACAGGCTCTCCTCCAATAAAATTTCTAAAATACATGTTAAAATCATTGAAGATCCCTTAAGAGATTAAGACGAACCCCCAGAAATTACTTTGTTCTATAACCCTCTGATTATGGATATCATGTGAGGCATAAAATTGGAAAATGAATGGTCACCAAAAGTGGTTGGTGCTCATTGAGGATGTCCAGAGCAAATTTGAATGGAAGAGAGATTCCTACAGATCAAGGTCATCAAACTACCAGTTATTTTGCAAAAATATGTTAAAAATAACATTCTTAGCTCACAGGCTATATAAAAACAGGCAGTAGCTGGATTTGACCTCTGGGCCTTAGTTCGCCAGCTCCTGCTATTGAGGGAACTGATGATGATAAAGTCCTCTCAAAGTTCTTCTTTCAAAGTGATAGACTTTTAGATAATTAATTAATCAACACAATTAATCAACATAATTAATCAATATAATTTAACCTATCGGCATAAAAAAATCCAAGTAGATAAAGATGTCCTTTGGTATTCAGTTCAATCACTGACCCGGGTACATTGGTGCATTTATCTTGGTCAGATAATGCTGATGGAAAATGAACAGGCCCAAGACTTGAATGGTAGAAGGACAGAACTGCATTGGGGAAGCCATGCAGTACTTTTAGTGATCCTAAACATCTCTCCCAAATAAATGGTTACTTTATCAACATGAGTACTTTTCTGGTAATGACCATGAAAAACAGAGTAACATTCTTTTTAGAATTAAAGTTGTTAATCACCTACAGAGTAATAGAAAGATTCATAGCAGGTATGAAAAGATTGTAGCATGTTTCCAAGAAAAACCTGGAGAGATGAATCAGTGGAAGATTTAGCATCAGAGAAATGTATGACAAAAAAGGAGTTGGATTGGTCGTGTAGCAAGAGCAATAATTGACAGTCAGAGTGTGAGCTGCACTGGTGCCTGTGTAGTGTCAAGATGTTGGCAGGACAAGCCCCAGAGCTTCAGGTAGACAGATTTAAGTGGGGCATGGACAAAAAGTTAAAAGGAAAAGAAGGCAGGGATGACCAGTGATTTTCATTCTTAGAGGGAATAATCATATTTGTGAGGTAACAAATCTGTCTAAAAATTGCTACTTTCAAATTGTTTACGTAACAGATCTATGTATTTATTTACTCTATATATGCAATGGACGCATGTAAATTGTAATCTATATAATGTATGTATAATATACAGGCATCATGTGTAAGTATATTTGTGAGTATATGTGCATGTGTTTATGTATATGTCTCTTTGTTCAGTTCTGCTATTACACTTGCTTTGAAAACACAAATTTGTTTCAATTATACTCTTATATTACAGAACAATTTGAATAGAACCCAAATTTCTGGTTTGCTTTTGCTCAACAAGCAGCTAGAACACAGAAAATTGTACTTCACAATAACTCAAGCTGCAACCCTGCTAGATGCCCACTTTCACAAGTAAACTTCAGGTCTTTTTCAAGGTAACAATGCTTTATTTATTTCTTACCTTCTGGTGCAGTTGGAACTCTGGGCAGATGAAGGCTAGTTCACACTAGTTCCTCTTCTGCCTTCACCTTTGCTTGAGGCTCAGAGTTTTGGCCTGCCCAAACTACTGGAGATTTTGCCAGTTCAGCTCCCATGGGAACCAGGGTGCAGGCTGAGAAACAACAGAGGCTGAAAACTCAATATTTTTTTGGTGTATTTATGTATTTCTCTACCCTTTAACATGTACAAAACTATGCTACCATTCTTATTTGGTTCCTATTTTTATTTAAAACTTTTTTTTTAGAAGTACTGACATGCTTTTACTTATTTTTGTTTTTCTTTTTGGAGAGGGTAGGGTAGGGCAATTGGGGTTAAGCGACTCACCCTAGATCACACAGCTAGGTTTTTGCTTTGTTTTGTTTTTGTTAAGTGTCTAAGATTGGATTTGAACTCAGGTCCTCCTGACTCCAGGGCCGCACTCTATTCACTGTGCCACCTACACATAGCCACCCCTTGGTTACTATTTTTTTAAAAAAGTGAGTACTGATGAAGTTTTTGAGTGTTGTATTCCTAAGCCCCATTTAAAAAAAACAAGACCTTTGGTTTTTATTGAGTGATTTTGTTATGCTTTCAAATGTCTCTTTCTGTTTACACACAATCTCATAAGTATGTAACTATATCATGAAACACACACACACACATATATGTCTGTTTCTTTTTCCTTTTCTTTTTCAGTCAAGAAAAAATGGTAAACACATGAGTTAATCAGCAGCCAGAGTGAAATCCGCAGGTGAATCTGAAGTTGGAAGTGTAAAACAGAAGACAGGGAGAATCTAAATTAGATATTTCTGCCCAAGGACTTCCTTATCTGAATAAAATATTAAGTCACAAAAATCACTTTGGAAAGTTTTCTTAGTATTAGCCTTATACATGATCAAAGTAGGCAGTTGCCTCGTTGGTGTGGTTAGTGATTTGCTAGGATAGTCCTTACTTCACCCTATCATGAAAAAAAAATATTCTTTTCTTACCAGTTGACTGATTCATAAAAATCGCAGAACCAGAAATGAATTCTTCTGGTCTAAGTCACATTTTATATTTAAGTATGTATTCTGTCCTCTGGGACAGAAAGCACCTTAAGCTTATTCATTTACATTCATTCAAAAATTATGATTGATTTTTAGTGAACAGGTTTGTTGTTGGTCAGTCATTTTCAGTTGTGTCCAACTTTTGGGACCTCCTTTGGGATTTCTTGGTAATGACATTCAAGTGACTTACTATTTCCTTCTCCGTTTCATTTCATAGATGAGGAAAATGAGTGAAACAGGACTAAGTGATTTCCCTGAGGACACACAGATAAGAAGTGTCCAAGGCCAGATTTGAACTCAGGAGGATGAGTCTTCCTGACTCCAGGTCCTGCACTGCACACATTGTGCCACCTAGTTGCTCATAGTGAATGGAGTACTCAACTTAAAGTCAGTAAAACATGAGATTAATTCTCACCACAGAATCTCCATAGCTGTGTGACCCTGGATCCTGGCTTCCTCATCTGTAAAATGGAGATGTAAACCAACTTCACAGAGTTATTATGAGAAGGAAATGAGAAAACACATGAAAAGTGCTTTGCAAAGCTGAAAGTGTTATATAAATATGAGTTGTTATTATTGCCTACTACGTGTCAAACCAAAGATTGCAAAGAATACATAAGACAGTTTCTATTCTCAGGGCACTTAAAAACCAATAAGGGAGAAGCTTATTTACACTTAAACATTTCAAGGATGAGTGACTTCACAGATTTTGGGGTTTTCTTTCATTTATACACATTTCATTTCTTCCATGCTTTTGTACATGTCTCTGAAATCTGCTAGTACTCAACCATTCATTCCTCTGCAGCTAATCTGGTGTTGAGCCTCTGAGAGCACAGCTAAGCTCATTTTTGGATGACTGGTATGCATCAGGCACTGGGCCTCTTTTCAGAGTTGGCAGGAGCTGGCAAAGCTAGTGCTCTATTGGCAGAGACTTTGAAAATGCCCATACCACAATGAGATTTCATACGAGAATTTCCATACACAACTCATTATAATTTAAGTCTCTAAGTTGTAGATATTATATCGACCAGAATCCAGAAGTGATAGGGGTTCAGAAGAGGGAATGAACAGTTCATATCTTTATAGACTGAGAGCTGAGAGACCCTCAGAGGGCATGTAGTCCAATATCCTTGATTAATTAGATTAAAAACAAAACAAAACAAAACAGAGGCTCAGAGTACTTGAATGATTTGTGTGAGACAGAATGGGCAGAGGCAGGACATCCACCCAGGTGGTCAGGCTTCAAACCCAGATTTTTTTTTTCATTACTCTATACCATCCCAGTACAAAGGCAAAAAGGATTAGAGAAAGTTTTTTTGGAGATGGTACATGTAATCTGGGCCTTGGTTATAAATTTATCGGACAGTGATTGAGTGAAGGAGGGGACTTATGAAGAAGAAATGACATGGTCAAGGGTACAGAGGGACAGGAAACAAAGTATTGTATGGAGAGCTATGCCTAATTCATTTGGAAGGGAGTAGGGAGTCCTCTAAAGGAAGAGTGAAAGAGAAAACTGGAAAATGAGATGGAGGCACTTTGTTGAGGCTCTTTTAACGCAGTTTGGTTAGTGTTCTTACTCCCTCACAATAGCAAGTCAGTAAAAGATTTTGAGCTGAGAAGTACTTAGAGCAAAGGAATAATTTGGGAAGACTGTGTGATGAGGTGAAAGAATACATCTCATGGATTCTAAATGACTTATGGGGAAAAGTTCTCAAGTGATAAAAAGGATGCCAAAATTAAGGCTTACAGGAAGGAAAAAACCATTCTCTATTTCCTAGTTTTACCGAGGGCCAAGAATGTAAGAGAGCCCTAGAGGGAGGCTCTGATTACTACCTATTTGAACATGGGAAAGTCACTTACCTCTCCAGGGCCTCAGTTTCATTATGCATAAAATGGATATTTTTGTATATATAAAAAGATAAAAAGGTATTGTGATTCTGTGATCCCTCAACCCAGGAGTTTAAGCTATGCTAATCACGGGTCATAAAGCTGAGAAATGGAAAGGAACTAAAGTCCGATTAGACCCCATTCCAAATAGAACTTTGTTAGGATTCTGATTATAATAGCTAAGGATTAGGTTCTTAGCCTTACTTTCATATGAAATCTGTCCTTTTTAACAACCTGGATTTATATATTCATTTAAAAAAATTATTCATTCATTCATTTATTTTTGTGGCTTCAAGTTATTTTTTATTTTATTTCAATTTATTTATTTACTTTTAGTTTTCAACATTCATTTACACAAGATTTTGAGTTACAAATATTGTCCTCATCTTTTCCCCAGCCCCTACCCCAAGATAGTGAGCCTCCTGAATAATCTTTCCCCCAATCTGTTCTCTCTTTTCTACTCCCCCATCTCCCCCTAACTTTCTAATAGAGCAAGATGGATTTTAATAACTCAGTGCCTGTATATCTTATTTCCCAGTTGCATGTAAAAAAACCACTTTTTTTTTTTTAACATTTGCTTTTAAAGCTTTGATTTCCAGATTCTTTCCCTTCTTCCCTCCTCACCCATTCTCACTGGGAAGATGAGCAATTCAATAGAGGTTGTACATGTGTAGTTCCAAAAAATGTTTCCATAGTAGCTATACTGTGAAAGACTAACTATATTTCCCTCCATCCAATCCCATACCCCACTTATTCTATTTTCTACTTTGACCCTGTCCCTTTTCAAAAAACGTTTGCTTCTAACTACCCTCTCGCCTAATCTACCCTCCCTTCTATCCTCCCCCCTCTTTTCCCCTTCACCCCTACTTTCCTGTAGGGTAAGATACCCACTTGAGTGTGTATGTTATTCCCTCCTTCAGCCAAATTCAATGAGAGTAAAGTTGACCCATTCCCTTTCACTTTCCTGCTGTTTTCCTCTGTTGTATATGAGATAATTTATCCTATTTTTATCTCTCCCTTTCTCCTCCCAAAATATTCCTCTCTCACCTCTTAATTTTATTTTTTATATATCATCCCTTCACATTCAACTCACCCTGTGCCCTCTGTCTATGTATACATATATGCACATATACATTCACTCACATATATATTTATACACACATACATCCTCCAGTACATACATACATATGTATGTATACATACATATATATGTGTATATATATATGCACACATATATATGTATATATTCCCTTCAACTATGCTCGTACTGAGAAAAGTCTCAAGAATTACAATTATTATTTTCCCATGTAGAAATGTAAATAAACTTTAATAAGTTCCTTATGATTTCTTTTTCCTGTTTACCTCCTCATGCTTCTCTTGTTTCTTGTATTTGAAAGTCAAATTTTCTGTTCAGCTCTGATATTTTCATCAAGGATGCTTGAAAGTTCCCTATTTCATTGAATGACCATATTTTCCTCTGAAGCATTATACTTAGTTTTTCTGGTTGGCAATTCTTAGTTTTAATCATAGCTCCTTTGACTTCCAGAATATCATATTCCAAGCTTATCAATCCCTCAGTGTAGAAGCTGCTAGATGTTGTGTTATCCTAATTATGTTTCCAAAATACTCACATTGTTTCTTCTGGACTGCTTGTAATATTTTCTCCTTGATCTGGGAACTCAGGAGTTTGGTTAAACATTCCTAGGAGTTCTCTTTTTGGGATCTTTTTCAAGAGGCGATTAGTGAATTCTTTCAACTTTAATTTTTCTCTCTGTGTCTAGAATATCAGGGCAATTATTCTTGAAGGATGATTTCTAGGCTCTTTTTGTAATCATAGCTTTCAGGTAGTCTAATAATTTTTAAATGATCTCTCCTGGATCTATTTTCCAGGTCAGTGGTTTTTCCAATGAAATATTTCACATTGCCTTCTATACTTTCATTTGTTTGGATTTGTTTTATAGTATCTTGATTTCTCATAAAGTCATTAGCTTCCATTTGCTCCAATCTAATTTTGAAGGAATTATTCTCTTCAGTGAGTATTTGAAATTCCTTTTCCATCTGACAAATTCAACTTTTTAAGGCATTCTTCTCCTCGTTGGCTTTTTGGGCCTCTTTTGCCATTTGAGTTAGTCTATTTTTTAAGATGTTATTTTCTTCAGTCAGGCTGTTGACTTGCTATTTATGATTTTCTTGCATCATTCTCATTTCTCTTCCCAATTTTCCCTTTACTTCTCTTACTTGATTTTCAAAATCCTTGAGCTCCTCCATGTGACCAATTCATATTTTTATTGGAACCTTTTGATACAGGAGTTTTGACTTTGTTGTCTTCTTCTGGTTTTATGTTTTGATCCCTTTTGACCCCTACCCCCCCAATTTCTATGGTCTGATTACACTTCCTCTGTTTGCTCATCTTGTCAGCCAATTACTTGACTTTTGAGATCTTTGCCATGGTAGAACTCTGCTTTCAGACTGGAGAGAGAGCTGTGTCCCAAATTGGTGGGGGTTTTGTGGATGTCAGAACTGCTGTCAGAGCTATGAGGAAGGAACCCTCTCTACAGCTACCACAAGTTCTGGAACACCTCACCCTGGGACTACCACCTGAGACTGCTACCTAGATCCAAATAGGTCAAACCACGATCAGTTACCCTCTGAATGGTAGCTTGGTCACCCCTAATCTGTAGGCCAGGAGCTCTGGAGGCAGCCAAGTGGCAGCAGCTGCAACCACTGCACCTTTGCCACCTCTTACCCCAGGGGCATGGGTCAGATTGTGCTCTACTCTCATCCAGTTCTGACAGAGCTCCCTACTGACCTTTTACTTGCTCTTTGGTGTTTATGGTTTCAGAAGTCTGGAAACTGTCACAGCTGCCAGTTTTTCACTCTCCTGAAGTCTGCTCTGGTGAATCTGGGCCTCTGGTCTGGGCCATAAGTCTGAGCCTGCACGACTCATGTGGGACTGTGATCTGCTCCCAGCCAGGTGCTATAGACTCTTTTTGTCAGCCTGCCAGGCTGATTTCACTGGGATATTTGTTTCTCTCTGTCACTTTGTGGGTTCTGTAGCTCTAAAATTGGTTTAGATTCATTTTTTGCAGGTATTGGAGATGGTTGGAGCGGGAGTTCAAGCAGGTTCCTGCTTTTACTACATCATCTTGGCTCTGCCACTCCCCCCCTCCCCCATCCCCATATATTTTGCTCAGGAAGAATTGATGAGAGATTTACATTTTTATAAATAATTACTTTAAAAAGTAAATTCGCAAATCATTTTATTTTTGTCTTATTGCTGTTTGATTTACTTCTACCTTCTTATATTTCTAATTCAACTTTAACAACAACAAAAAGCCCTATCTTTCTTTACAATTTGACTAATGTTTAATGTGAAGGTATTTGTAGAACCTGTATTTGACTGCATGCCATCATGGTGTGGGGGCGGGGTGGAGGGGAGGAAGGGGGAGAAAATTTGAAATTCAAGGGATTGTGGAACTGAATATTGTAAACTAAACATAAATAAATTAACTTAAAATTTTCTTGTTGAAGAACAAAGAAATCAAAACAAAAAACCCTGCTGAGGCAAAGCTATGATGGTAGAGTGATAGAAACTAATACAATGAGCTCCTATCCCCAAATTCCTCTCAACAGATCTAAAAAAGGCACTAGAGTGAATCCTGATGGAAAAATTCAGGACAAAGTTTCAGTGAGTCCTATGTAGAGTCTAGCTCTGCATGGGGAGGTAGGCATGGAGGTCTGTAGAAATTGGAAACAGGGTTAGGCCAGGATCATACCCGGGATGACTATTGCATCTGGGGATACTCAAGAAAAAAATGCAGAAGAGAATAATTCCAAAACATGTAGGAGCAAAGCTTCAGAGAAAAACCACGTCTTGTACAAAAACTCAACAAAGAGATGAAGCAAGAGTTTACAAAAAGAGTAAAAAAAACTTTTGTAATGAAATGAGAATATTTGAGGGAAAATATGGAAAATGTATGAGAGTTATAGAAGAAATAATTGGAAAGGGAATTAAACACAAGAGGCACTAAACCTTGCCTAAGTTAAAAAAATACCTAAAGATTAGAATGGACCAAATAGAAGCCAAGGATTCCATGAAACAATAAGAAATATTAGAACAAAGTCAAAAGGCTAAAACAGAGGCAAATATAAGGTATCTCATAGCAAAAATAACTGAACTGGAAAACAGATTGAGGAGGAAAAAAAGCCTACAAATCATTGGATGATATTAATTCCATGAGCAAAAAAGGAGAGCCTAGACATCATATAAAAATGTTAAAAAAAAATCACCCAAATCTTTTATAACCAAAAGGGAAAAAGGTAAATAAAAGAATTTACTTTTACCTCCTAAAAGGTGTTGCAGAATGAAAATTTCCGGGAATATCACAGCAAAAATCCAGAGTTTCCAGGTCAAAGAAAAATATCATGAACAACAAGAAAAACAAACAGACAAGTAATTTAGATATTGAGGAGCCCCATTCAAGGGCACACATGATTTAGTAGCCAGCACTCTAAAGGAGAAGAGAACTTGGAATATAATTTTCCAGAAGGCAAATGATATAGATTTACAACCAAGAATAACTTACATAGCAAAATAGTATTAATGCTGCAAGGAAAAATATAAATCTTTCATCAAATAGAAGAACTACCAACATTCCTGATGAAAAGACCACAACTATGGAGAAACTTTGAAGTACCAACACTGGAGTAAAGAGAAACACAAAAAGGTAAACATCAATGAACAATGACAAAGGACTAAACGAGAGCAAACCACTTACATTCAAATATGTGTCCAGACTGATCTCTATCATAGGGAGGGTTCTTAGAGCTCTGGATTTTGTACAATTATACAAGGTCTGGGAGGTGTTATATTTTGTTTTGGTGATCAAAGGAAAAGAGTAGAAAGAGAAGGAAAGGAATACACTGGGGAAGAGGGGAAGAAAAAGGAAGTTTATGGAAAATTATTGCACAATTAGTGCTCAACTTGAAAGCCATATTAATAAGGAGAAAGAAGTCAGGGGTACTAATTGACATTAGAACTTCACCCTCATTTGAGCTGGTCAAAAGAAGAGAGAATACATATGCATATGCACACACAGCAGGGCATAGAAATATATTTCAGTAAACAGAGAAATAGGAGGGAAATGAGAGAAGAGAAGTGGGGCAATTAGAGAGAGATAGATTAAAGGAGGAATTAGTCCCAAGCAAAACAAATTCTAAGGATGCCAAAAATACTTAAGAGTTCATTTTGAGGTAGCAGGGATAGGAATCTGAGGGGATGCCCATAAAACAGGAAATGAATCAATAAGTTATGTGGTATAAATATGATGGAATACTATTGTGCTGAACTTATATTAGAATAATGATCAACCAGATCATTCCATAGAACTAGTAATGAAAAATGCTGCCCTCCTCATGACAGAGAATGTCAATTTTTTTCTTGTTTTCTCAAAGGAAGGGAGGTATTGAGGTGGGAGAATAAGGAAATCTTGGCTGATTAAAACAAAATATTAAAAAAAGAACTTAAAAACTGCCTGCCATTTCTATGAAGATTGTGAGGTAGTGCAGAAGATACAGTGCTGAATCTGTTGTTGGGAAGACCTGAATTCAAATCCTCTCTGTCACTTATTACATATGTACTGCTTGTGATAATTTTGGCCTGACCATCAACACCAAGAAAACAGACATTCTCCATCAACGATTACTGCAGCATTCATACATGGAACCATTAATTATAGCTAATGAAGAAATTTTGAATGTTGTGGATAAATTCACTTAATTTGGGATATCCACATAGATGATGAGATTCATGTACTTATCTCTACAACCCAAGTGTGGGCATCCTTTCCTGGAATATTTTCACTGCATGTATGGGTTATAATTCAGTTAACTGGAACATTGTTTCCCCTATCCATTTAACTCAAATTAGATATAATACAAACATGGTAAAGCAAATCTTTTAGAGTTTTCATTTTAATATTCTTAAAAGCAGTCAAGGGGTATAGTGGTGCTTCTCTGGAAAAGAAAAAAAATGTACCTACAATACACTTTTAAGTTTATTCTGCATTACTCACATTTTCTCTGTACTTTCTTAAGTCTAGACAATCAACAAAACAATTAAGCATTCATTTGTAGCACTTGGTAACTCTGTGATATGTGCTCAATCTGAAACCTTTATCTGTTTTGCAAGCCAGTTTGAGCTGGCTCCATCACATACTTGGAACAGTCCTACCAGACAGAGAGAGAGGTGACAGAGTAAAAGAAAATAAGAAATAGAGAGGTTTCAAAAAAAGTCTCTGATTGGGTGGTACCTATTACATACATAAATCTTTTGTGCCACAGGCTGCTTCTGTCTTAGAAATACTTTCTTCCTTCTGTTTGTCACTCACTCTTTTTTAGGGCCCTTAATAGCAATGAATCAATCAACATTTATTAAACACCTACCAAGTACATGCTACTGTGCTAAGTGCTAGGGATACAAAAAGAAGCAAAAGACAGTGCCTGCCCTCAAGAAGCTTATAATCTGTATTTCATACCTAGAATCATTCATGCTAGAATTTTCTGTTCTAGAAATTACAGTTGCAACTAATGCTCGAGCTGGGAGACCAAGTAGCAAAATCTGCTAGTGAACCCCCTCTTTCCTATAAAGATCCAATATCCCAAATACTTTACCTAGCTGCCCTGTTACCTGTAAAAATGCGATCCCTCACTTAACTAGAAATGATGAAATCATGCACCACCTGGGTACCAAGTCTAGAGGGTGGCTTCTATAATTTCACATACTTTTCCTACCGTGGATCTAAGATCGCTGCCCCAAAGACCCTCTGTTGGTTGAGCTGTGAACTGTTTTA
Source organism: Pseudocheirus occidentalis (assembly GCA_028646575.1). Lineage (NCBI taxonomy): Eukaryota > Metazoa > Chordata > Mammalia > Diprotodontia > Pseudocheiridae > Pseudocheirus > Pseudocheirus occidentalis. Next base: position 326,305,262 of record CM053593.1, on the reverse strand, counting down.
CAAAAATCTCTTTCATCACCCTGATCTGAATAAATCTTTTGCCTTGAAATTCCTTTTGCACTTGCCCTTTGCTCATGGTCCTGGGTACCTTGATTTAGGCTTTATTCCTTCCTTTGTACGAGTTAAAACGTACCTGTAATAAAGACCTCTTGCATTTATCATGGTCAATCACTCAATAAATATTAAGTGCCAAGTATGTGTCAGGCTCACTCTTCTGTAGAAACCTCTTAGGTCCCAAAGCAACTGCGTCCTTCTGGGACACATGATGTGGAGGATGAGAAGAATTAACTGAGCTTTTGAAATTTAAGAATTTTTTTTTTATTTCAGTACATTGAAATAACATTTGGGTAGTGAATTAGAGGAAAATATATGATAAGCAACACAGAAGATGTCGCAGGGGACAGATCCTTACAAAATGAAAACTAAAGCAAACCAAATCACAGACACACATTTTTATAGCACATTGAGGTTAATTCCTTTTAACAAATTTGGAGGATAAGTAGAAGTATTTTTTACATAGTGCAGTGCACTACGGCATATTCCCTTTGAAAGGTGCATTATTTTTAAAATAGAACCTGTTAAAATAACCTCCACTTAAGAGAAACATCAATATAATCACAGAAGAAAAAAAATGCTCCTTTTCTCAATAGAAATCTAAATAAGAAGATATTCTCTTGTCCTATTGATCATTGTCAATATCATTAAAAACAACTGAGGTTTCTGCAAGCTAATTTGAAATAAAATGAAACATATGCTTTTGAGGGTTTCTTCTATGCAAGAACATACTCTGTCCATGTGAATGGAACCCAACACACTCCTATTGACCTGCTTGAATTTTTTAACGGATTAAAGAGGTAGGAAGGATTTGGCGGTATGGTTGCAGGGAAAGGAGATCATTCCTCTGCTGGATAAACTTTGACTGATTGCCATTCATAAAAGCCATACCTTTAACCAACTTCCTTCAAGTCTCTCCACATCCCAATAGTCAGTTCTCTCAAATTCCTTGGATTAAGAGGCCAACAGACTGTTGGAATGTGCTTTAGGATGCTCTGCTGACAAATTTGTTATGGCCATCTGATCGCTTGGATGGGAAAAACAATTTCTTTCAACACCCCCCCCCCAACCCTCCATGTACACACAAACCATTACCACTAAAACCTCCCCCGAAACAAAACAAAACAAAACAAATTCTGTTCATTGTTTCTTCTGATAAGACAAGGCATCTCAGACCCACAAAAATAGGGAAACTGATAGGCTTATTAAGAAAATCTCTTCTATTACAAAGAATTTTAGGATGAAGAAAAAACTAGGAGGAAAAAGGACTTTAAAAGTAGAAACTGACAAAACCCCGCAGGACATGAACACCTGGAGAGGTAAATCAGGTCATCTATGGATTGATTGCATTCCCTGGGCTTCTCTGTGTCAGTGAGGCATTTTGGGGCACATCATTTCAACGTGAGACAGAGCCCACCAGTTTTTGGGGTGGGATTATTCTTTTACAGGTGGGGCAAAAAGTTCTTTATCTTTTTAATCCAAGGTAAAATTTTAAAAAGGAAAAACAAATAAATTCACTAATCCCATTCTCAAATGTTCTGTAGGTGAAGGATTCTTAACTTGGAGTCTATAGACTTGTTTTAAGAAATATTGTGATAACTTTATTTCCATGTAATTGGTTCCTTGGTAATCCTGCGCATATTATTTTATGTATTTAAGAACAATATTCTAAGCAAGGATCCATAGGTTTCACCAGACTGTCAAATGCTCACAAATGTCAAATAATACAAAAAGCATAAAATAGGATACATCGTGCTCTGTAATTAAAATGGAACAAGAAAAGGTCTTAAATTTTCACTTATGTATATATTATATATTATATATATATACACACACATATACGTACATACATACATATATCCTTATATTAACATACAAGTACAATTTTTATATGAACAATATGATAATTTTTCATAATATAAATATAGCCCCAAAGTAGCTAGGTGACTTTTCAGCAAAATTGTGTGCGAAACAAAATGTCATGTTTCAAAACCATTTTCCCGTTAATATTTATTATGAAAGAAGAGATAAAGACTCTAGGTATTGCTACCATCACTCTGGATAGGAGGGGGAGAGGGAGAGGGAGAGGGAGAGGGAGAGAGAGAGAGAGAGAGAGAGAGAGAGAGAGAGAGAGAGAGAGAGAGAGAGAGAAACAGGCAGAGAGAGGGAAATGGGGGAAGAAAAAAGGAGAGGGAGGAAGAGAAGATAGGAGGGAAGAAGAAAGGAATGAAAAAAAGGAAATTCCCTTTTAATGAAACTACAGAAAAGAATAAAGGAATACCTTTTTTTCAAGAGTCTCTGGTACCAACAACTGAAGTAGGTCCCTTATGATAGATACAAGATCCATCTCATAATTTTTTCAGCCAATCAAGAATTCTTTCAAAGTAGCATGCAAAACTGACCCATGTTTAGATAGAGATGAGGTTATACTTTATTAACCCATGTGTCCCATATTTCGATTCTGAAGATATGGTGACTATAATGATGGTGAATAGAAGTAAGTGTTGGGTAAAGACAAACTAGGAAACTCCTTTGTGTAGGAGGTAGAAAAATGGTTCTCTGCCATGGTGAAATGTGGAGATGTATGGCAAGGATCATAAAACCAAGAGGGTAGAGAACAAGCTTGACCCACCTTAATCTCTTTTTAGTCAACTTCTCATAGTGCTTCATCTGACTCTCCTTTTTTCCCTTCAAATTCTATAGTGTAACACACTTTTTATTTGTCACACATTATTATTTCTGTATGTGTCTTATACCTTTACACCTTATACCTTTACTAACTTGACAGCAAACATTTACTAAGGGGAAGCTAGGTGGTGTGGTGGATAGAGCATTGGAACTAAATCTGGAAGGCAAGTTCAAATCCAGTCTGAGACACTTACTAGCTGTGTGACCTTGGACTAACCCTGTTTACCTCAACAGTTTCATCATCTGTAAAATGAGCTGGAGAAAGAAGTGGAGAACCATTTTTGTATCTTTGCTAAGAAAACCCCAAGAGAATTGACTAATTGTTTTCAAATTTACAATCTGATTCTTGACTCTCTTTACAGAAATATCACACATTACTTTCCTTCATGCCAACACCCTACATTGCAGCCAGACTGACCTACTTTTTGTGCTTATAAATGAAATTCCATTTTCAATCTCTATGTCTTTGCAAAAGTTGACTCTCTGCATCAACCTTTGAAATGTTTTCCTTTTTCATTTCTGCCTCTTACAACCCTTCTAGGCATATTTCAAGTGTCACCTTTAATACATCTTTCATGGTTTCCCAGTTTTTAGTATTTCCCTTGGGATATATGAGATGTTAAAGGAGGACTAGCACCTCTGATGTGAGGGCTTGATAAGCCCTTTTAAGGGCTGCTCATCCACCTTTGGTGTCTAACTGGTCACCCAATCACCTGTGGCTCCAAGAAGAAGCTGTAGCATGTACAGTGGCCACATACCAATGAAACCATCTTGACAGAGATAATAAGGTAGAGATAGGAAGCTGTAATAGTACAATGGCTACAAATTTCTTCGCGGTCTTCTCAAGTTCCCCACAATCCTCTTAGTCCTTGGGACAGAAGAGATACTATCTATCCCAGAAAGCATTAGTTGACTAGGCATATAGTTTGGCATAAGGATGTTTTAAAGCTGAAAGTTAAAAAATGCATTGAGAAGAGGACCATGCACCTTGCTTGAGGTGTTTTGTTTTTTCTCTCTTTTACCTGTTATAGTATAGAAGATGTTTCACTGCTGCAGTGTCCCCAAGAAGTGGTCATCTAGCCCCTTCTTGAAAACCTTTAGTGAAGGGGAAGCCTCTACCTTCTAAAGTAGCCTGCCTTAATTTGATTCTTTCCAGAAAACTCTTGGACATCCATTCAATTCCTCCATTCTGGCTCCAGGCTAGGAAGAAGAATGTGAAGGATTATTTGATGATCATATTAGACAGTGCATGTTAATTATCTATATTGGATTCTCACTTATCTAAATAGCCTACTTTTTTTCTTCTCTGTAGATACACAGAGAACCCACACACCAGTAAGCCATACAACAAGACTGACATAAAATGTTTATTTGCAAAATATACAAAGAAAAGAAAGAAAAATAAATCATCTTGTAGGTATCATAATATGCCTTACGTAGTACACCATTGATATACCCATCTCCCACAGACTCATAGAGGATAAATATTTCAAGATGGCTCCAATATCATACACATTTTAATGTCTATCTTAATCTGTCATTCATTGTTTGAGCTTTGGGCAGCTCATACTTCTACAATAATATGATCTTGGATCCACTGCTCCTTTTGAAGGGCCACGGGCAAAGCCCAAATTGTAGAACCCTACCACATCTTGAATCTATTGTGTCAGCCCTTTTTCCTGCCCCCTATAACAGGATTACTTCAAGCAGTGCCATTTTCAGTAAACTCACTGCAGTTCCATTGGAAAAACTATGTGACTGATAAAAAAATGTCTTCTAAGGTTTTACCTTATCTATGCTGTTGTGAGACTTGTTCTCTTAAAAATACGTACTTAATGACTTTCTGAATGCCTAGATTACATCCTCAGGTAATAGTCTTTCTATAGCCATCAGAAACAAAAGTTTCACAGACTTTGCTCTATTCTTGATCTGTGGCTAGAAAATCTATTCAAGAACTTGGTGTCTTCAGGTCAACAAGTATTTATTAGGTGCCTATTATGTGTCAGGTGCTATGATATACTGGAGATGTAAAGAAAAACAAAAGCAGTCCCTGTCCCCATGGAGCTTACAATCTAATAGGGAAGACAATATATGAACAACTATGTACAAACGGTGTATAAACAGAATAAATTGGAGATAATCTCAGAGTGAAGGCATTAGCATCAAGAGAACAAGAAAAACATCTTATGCAAGGTGGGGTTTTAGATGAGACTGGGAGGAAGACAGGGAATCTAGGAAGTGGAGATGAAGAGGAAGTCACAGGGAAAAGACAGAAGAGGTACATGGTTATGACATTAAATGTCTTGCTTATGGAACACCAATGAGTTCAGAAGGGGCAGAGGATCTCAAAGTATGAGAAGTAGATTAAGATGGAAGAACACTATAAAGGTAGGAAAAGGCCTGGATAGGAACATTTTTGATCACCAAACAAAGGATTTATTTGATCCTACAGATAATAGAGATCCACTTAACTCTCTATAATCTGGCCTCTGGCCTCTGACCTCAACTGAAATTGCTCTCTCCAAAGCTACCAGTAATCTCTCAATTGCCATTTCTAATAGCCTTTACTCAATATTTAGAAAGAAGAGAAGAGTATGCAGGATAGAGTGTAAGAGATAGACACAGTTAGCAGTCATGTAATGGATAAAAATTCAGAATAGGGAGATGTGGTCAGAGATGTAGGAGAAGAACCAGGACGGAGCAGGATTAAAAAAAAAAAAAACTAGAGAGAAGAGTACCGAGGAGAAGAAGGTGATCAACAGTTCATAGGCCATAGAGAGGTCAAGAAAGATCAAAATTGAGTAAAAGGCTATAAGAAGCATCAATTGAGAGATTATTGGTAGCTTTGGAGAAAACAATTTCAGCAGAGGTCAGAGGGCAGATTGTAAAGAGTTAAGAAAAGAGTGATAGGAAAGGAAGTGAAGGCATTGACTATAGATGGCCTTCTCAAGTTGCTTAGCCATGAAAGGGAGAGATGTAGGATAGATAGCTGGCAGGGCTGGATGGATAGATGCATCAAGTGGGAGTTTTTGAGAACGGAGATATGCATGGGTCTGTAGGCAGTAGGGAACCAGCCAGTATATAGAGAAATTAAAGATAAATGAGAAAGTGGGGATAATATGGAGCAATTTGCTGAAGAAGATGGGATGTCAAAATCATTGGATCACAGAGAGTAAGGTATAAGAAGATGGGGACAATGAATACTTTCAAAAAGTATTTATATTTATAAAAATTTTTATTTGTAAAAATTATAAAGACCTAATGGAAGACTTTACATTTGATCCTGGAGGTAATAAGGACTCCCTGAGGTTTATTGGATAGAAGGTAGAAAGGTGACATGGTCAGTTAGGAAGAGTAATTCCATTTCTGAGTGGAAAATAGACTGAAGTAGTAAGAGATTTGAGGAAGAGTGTCCAACTAGCAGTCGTTCAGGCATGAGGTGATAATAACCTACACCAGGGCCATAGAAATGTTAAAGAAAAAAAGGTTTCTACATGAAAGATATTGTAAAAATGAAACTGACTTGGAAATATGAAATGTTGCTGGGATATGAAATGTCACTGAAGCTAACAGGTATTTCTTTCACTGTCCTAAACTTCAGAGAAACTTTTGTTGATATGGTTTTCCATATTGGAATCTATAAAGGTAGTAGGTCAGACAGTATGACAGATGGGCTGAGAAGTAACTTTTGGGACTGAGGAGGGACTTTCTGAAGTGCTGCAAATAACACTACTGTAGGAATCTAGTTAATTCACTTATGGATAAGGCCTGAGACCGGAAAAAGGGAAAAGGGGGGCCAAGGAATATAGTGGTAGAAAGAAGCAATATAAGGAATCTGGAAGAGAATGTGATCTAACATTATCAAATCAGGAAGGGTTTGGGGAGCTGTTGATGATTAGAATTAGGGAGCACCCCTTGAAGTTAGAAAAAAACAATTTATGGGATAAATAAAAAGAGCCCTACTTTGCAAAGTAAATAGTAAACTTATGGAACTCATTACCCAAAGAGTTATTTATTACAAACTGAAAGAACAATGCTCTGAAAAATAGATTCAGATAAAATCATGGATGACAGATTCAGAATTGATGACAAAAGGAAGCCAGGATGTTTTGGAGTATGTCCTTAATCTCTTAGACTGAAATCAAGGCAGGGCAATCATGGCCTCCCAGAACACACTTAAGATAAGATACTTGTTTGAATGAATCAAAGGTCTGGGTCATTCTGTTTTAACTACATGGGATAGTTCATCTATTATTCAGTTGAAATTCTCCAGTTTATGATAGTAATAAACATCTCCAAAAATATTTTAAGGAAACTATTTTTCAGCTGAGAGAGGGATGAAAAGAGAGAAGTAAATGGTGTATGATTTCACTACAAAAACTAGTCTGGGAGCTCTATCAATGGAAGCAGATCAGCATCACATGTTTGCCACTTATTAACTTAGAGGGCTGCCAGGGAAACTGAGAGGCTAAGTGAATTGTCCACAGTCACAAATGTGTCAGAGACAAGATTTAAACTCAACCTTTACTTGCCCTAACAGTGGCCATATATCAGTCGCCTTTCAAGGAAAACCATAGTAAGTATTTAATATTAGACCCTCTGCCTACATTTGTTGCTACACCTTTCACAATGGATAAATATTCCCTCCTTGAAGATTAATTATAAACTGCAGGAAGTTTGATGGAGGGGAAACGACAATGAATACTTTCAAAAAATAATTTGAATAAAAAAAAACCCAAACCTTTTCTAAACAGTGTTAGTGAAATGTCCATTAATTTTTTTTTTCAAATATCAGCACCGAAATATTTCCTTAGTGATCAATGATCCTGACAATGTGGGCCTTTACTCTACTAATCCAAATCCGGCACCAAATTGCAAAAGTACAGAATGTTCAAATTGGTGAAGTCCAAAGAAATCAATCAGTCTGCAAACAATCTGGTGGGGAGTTTCCTCTCTGGGCTGGACATAAAACAATAGGCAAATGTTTGGGAATAGTTTCCAAGTGTCTGGTCTTGTTCTTCACTGGCATGGTTTTTGAGAATCCATGGTCACCTCCTCAACATGATAAGGTATCAGGAAGATTTGAGTAGGATTTATTAAGTAACTGAAAGGGTGCTCTTCCTAAAAGTATAGTCATGACTGAGTCTTAGAAATTCATTATTATAATCATATAATATTCATATCGACAGAAAATTTGATTTAAAATACTGAAAACAATTTTTATAGTTCAAAATATTTTTCGTCTTGTGATGTTTTCTAGAGGACAAGGTGGATGTATTATTCATTGAAAGACCATCAGAGGCTTTTGTGTAGAAATGCAAATATGAATGGATTTGTGATTCTTTAGAGTATGAGGAAATCTTGATATGGAAATATTTTTTTCACTTAACACATCCCAATCTTTGAAAAAATTTTTTTTCATAAAACAAGAATGTCTTTTCTGGTAATTATATACTTCTGTTGTACATTTATAACAAATCTACTACCAATTCCTTCAGATCAAATATTCTTAACCTGAGATCTGGGAACTTAATAAAAATATTGTATTTCTATATAATTGGTTTCCTTGTGATCTGATATATTTTATTTTATGCATTTAGCATTGTTTTTAAAAGGGTCCATGGAATTTACCAGACTGGCAAAAAATAGTTTAATAATTCCAAATGTAAATATATGTGTGTGTTTGTATATATGTGTGTATGTATATATATGTATATGTATATATATATGCTCACATACATATATATACATTACGTATACATGCATTTTATATATTAATACATATATGAATTTTCTTAATTATTCAACTCCCTCTTTTAAGTTTTTAAATTTAACTTAAAAAAACTTAATTATCTTTTATTTCCTCTTCCTTCTATGTCCCTACCCTTCAACTGAACAGCAACAAAAGGAAAAAAAAATTAAAATTATACATAGTCAAGTGAGACAAATTCTAGTTCAGTCCATTTCCAAAAAAGATGTCTCTTATTCTATATGAGCTCATCACCACTTTTTCAGGAAATGAGTAGCGTGTTTTATCGATAATTCTCTGTAATCCTCAATGAGCATTGCGTTGGTCAGATTATTCAACTCTTTCAATGTTACAATCCAATTTTTCTGGGCAGACAGAGGTTAAATTGCTTGCCCTTGAACCCAAGTTTTTCTGATCCCATAATTATCCCTTTATATTTTATGTAGAAAGAATTCTTTCAAAAAGTGAGAAAAAAAATATGAAACAATATTTTTGATGGATCTTTGTTGTTGTTGTTAAGACTGCACGGTTTAAGGCCCTATGGGGAATAGTTATTTCTTTACCAAAGCAGTTGTCACTAGAGTAGAGTAGAAGCTAGGAATTCTTATTTCTGGGGCAGCAAAAGTGTTACCTAGGGCAAGTAGCAAACCATCTTTTCCAGTCTGGTTCTTGGGCTCTGTGGAAAGAATCTACCACTAGGGAAAGTCTCAATGGAGTTGGGGGTTGGAGGAGAAACTGGAGTAGGCAGATCACCCAGGTTGTAACTTTCTGAGAAGATGAAGTGTCATCTAGTAACCTCCCGTTTTGATGAATTCTTCTTGCTAAATGAGAGCTGAGCTCTGTTTTTTTCTCTTTCACTGTAAGATTTAAATGTTTTCATCACAGTCTAATTTTGGTTCTCTGGGAAAAAACCTCAGTCACCCTGCCCTGGGTAGGGCTCTGCATCAAAGCCTTGTGTAGGACCATTTAATTCTCTGAGTGCTTAAAAATCAGCAATTTCAATTCTGAGAACACTGGGGTAGAATTCATTTTTTTTAAAGGGGTGTATTATCTGAGGAAAAACAAAACCCAAACAAACAAAGTCAGTGCTTAATTCCAAATCTAATCTTTGAAAATGCCATATTAGGACAATATTTCATTTAATAAAGCTTTTAAAACATGGCTTTTAGATAACTTTGACATGAGATGAGTTTCCTCATCTATAAAATGAACTGGAAAAGCAAATGCAAACCACTCCCGTATGTTTGCCAGGAAAACCTCAGTTGGGGTCAATTCTTAAAGAAGCTTATTCACTGAATGGGCGTTACCTCATTGTAAGTTAGTACCTGAAAAGGCCTTAGCCTAAAAGGGTCATGGTCTCCCATTGCATCCTGGGTCATCTCCAGTCATCCTGATGAAGATCTGGTCCCTGGAACCAGATGGCTCTGGAGGAGAAAGTGAAGCTGGTGACCTTGCACAGCCCTCCCTCCCTCAAATCAAAGGCAACTGCAAATCATGACATCATTTCCCCGATGGCATGGTCCTCTTTGAAAATGAAGGACAAACACAAAAACAACATGAATATTCATGAAACATTCCATTTTTGTATATGATAATTTCCTTATCTGAACTCACAGAATTTTATGTTCTTCCTACTGCATTTTTTTAAATCATAGTTCGGTTTGTATAGTTTGTCCCCTTACTATATTATAAACACCATTATTTTTGTGCAAGGACATTAGCACAAATCATTGTATAAGACAAAGTTTAATAAATAGGCTTTGTTTTAAACTTTGAATCAATAGACACATAGCTTGAAAGGAGGCAAGGAATAAGGGGTAATGAGAGTATTCCAAAAATATTGTTCCCAAGAGAAAATTTACATGAAGCCTAGAGAGCAAATGTACAGGGTGACAGCAGACTTTGGGGCTAGAAGGGACTCTTTAAAGTAATACTGGAATATAACTTGAAATTAATTAAAGGCAGAATGGTACAGTGGAAAGAATGCTGGGGGCAGTTAGGTGGCACAGTGGATAGAGCACTGGGCATGGAATCAGGAAGATTAATTTTCCTGAATTCAAGTCCAGCCTCAGACACTTACTAGCTGTGTGACCTTGGGCAAGTGGTTTAACACTGCTTGCCTCAGTTTCCTCATTTATGAAATGAACTGGAAAAGTAAACGCAAACCACTCCAGTATCATTGCCATGAAAACCTCAGTTGGGGTCACGAAGAATCAGACACAACAAAAAATGACTAACCAACAATGAAGTCTACATTCCAAATGTGGCTCTGTCACTTCTGGGCAAGTCACTTGACAGAAATCTCAGGTTCCTTAACAAGAGGGTTGAATGATAAACACTAGTGGCTCCCGATTACCTCTAAGATCGAAGATAGAATTATCTATTTTGTATTGTATCTAAGATACAATTATCTACACCTTCAAAACCTTTCATAAATTGACTCCTTATGCCTTTCCAATCTTTTAATGCCTTTTTCCTCCCAGGTTCTCTGCAATCTAGTGATGTTTGTCCTTGAACTAAACACTGCATTTCCTAACTCTGGGAATTTCCACCACTTGATCCCTATGCCTGGAATTCTTTACCTCCTTATCTCTGCCTCTTGTTCTTCATGGATTCCTTCAAGTCCTGGATAAAATTCCATCCAACACCCTTAATGCCTTCCCTCTGCTGATTAAGTCTAGATTATCCTGTCTGCCTCTTGTTTGTACATAGTTGTTTTGCATGAAATCTCCCTCACTGCACTGTGAGTACCTTGAGAGAAGGGGCTGTCTTTTGCCTTTCTTTGTATCCCCAACTTAGTACAGTGTCTGAGATATATTAAGCACTTAATGGATACTTATGGACTATCAATTGATTCTAAAGCCCCTTTCAGCTCCAAGATCTATGATCCCAAGACCCTTACTCATTTAGTTGTGCTCATTTATGGTAAAACCCAGAGCAACTCCACCTCAAATAATATCTTTTGGGAGAAAAAGCAGAGAAATTAGGTATCCCACCTTTCCTATGTGGGTTTTATTTTCCTCATCTATAAGATGAGAGTATTGGAATAAATGACTTCTGTAGTCTCCCAGCTCTATATCTATGGTGCCTCTAAAACATGTGTCTAAAAGGTAGACTCCAATGAAAATAGTTCTGCAGATTAAAGTCACTCCCATAAAGCCCTGGAGCAACTTTTGTCTCTTCAGCCATGGACAGATCTATGGTAGGGATCCTCATCAGCAGAGTAGTTGTTAAACTCAAAGGACAACATTCTATTTTGTTTGACCAGAAAGAGTTTTCTTTTGTGAATTGAACCACACTGCATCAAATCCAAAATTGCTGTTACTAGCAACACATGCATTCACTTTTTTCCAAAATGTTTTAAACCACGTATGCCAGTACTTAGACCACCCTGGTCTTTTAGCAGCATCTATAACTCTGTGGTAAATATTAGTTCCTGTGTGTGGGGTGAAAGTGTTTTAGTGAATCATGGGAAGAGTTATAAAGTTTGTTTTCCTTCTGTTTTCCATAATTACCCTTTCTCAACCCAATATGATTTAAAGAGGGAAAAACAAACATCCTTTTTTTGTTGTTGATGCTTTCCCCCCCTTTATTACTTTCCCTTTCTCTAGAGTCCAAAAACTCTAAATGGACATTGACTGAAAAGTTTCGAAAAATAAATCTGATGTCCTGAACTGATCAGGGAGAGAAGTAGAAATGAAGGGAAGAGTGAGGTGGTTGCTGTCTTTCAGAACTGAATAGCTGCTGGAAATCATAGAGGTTTCTTAGATGATCAGAGAGTTATTAACTGAATACCCAAATGTAAAAAACATGCTTTCCCTTTGTGTAGAAACATGGTTCACCTGTCTTAAGAGACTTTTCTATTATTTTTGTCATGGACATTTCAAAATTTCTCTACATTATGATATTCTAATCAACCAAAATTAGAAATATTATCCCTTATTTTTTAGATTCTGTTGGCTCCTTTCCTACTTTTCTTTTGCCGTCTTTGAACATGATGTTTCCCCTTTTCTATCCCACATTTATGATCAGTTTAAAAGAGTGAATGGAAAATATTCTCAGTGACTGTGTAAACAGGCATTATGGAGTAATCAATCCAATATACCTTGTTTCCAGAGTTCTAGGAGAATTTAAGATTCCTTAGAAGTCACACCATCTCCCTCTAGTCTCACATTTGGAAGAATTAGAAATTCAGGTTAATTCCATATAATCACAGAATGGTAGAGGTAGAAGAAACTATAAAGATAACCTGGTGTCATCTCATTTCACATATGAAGAAACAGAGGGCTTGAATAATGAAATGATTTGCTGGGCTTTTAACTTAGATCTTTATGTTTTAATCATTCCATAGAGTAACCTAAATGGATATCATTCAAATTGAACATTTTTTCTTCAAAAAGGAGTTTAAATACTATATGTGTCTATATACACACATGTGTGACAGATTAAAATGTAATTAGGGAACATTTAACAAAATAAACTAATTTAAAAAAAAGAAATATATAAACACATGTGGTTTTCTAAGTCAGTAATCCAACCTACAGAGATCTTTATGTGTAGTTTAGTGGCCTTTGTTTCTGTTTCAGTTTGATAACCCTGACCTAAGGGTGAGAAGTGAGGTGGCATGCCCATAGCCAAATGGCTGGCATATGAGGCAGATGGTGGGACTTCAAACCAAGTCTTCCTGACTTAATATTAGCTCTCTATTCACTATTACACATTATTGTTTTAGATACATGAAGTAATTACCTTTTAGAAACTCTAACAAGAGAAGAGTGTGAAGTCACTCTATTTTTACAAGCTTAATACTGCATAATACCTTTGAATTTATTTATTTTCAGCATACATCTACATAGGGGCAGCTAGTATATACTATATATAATGGCCACTATGGATAGAGTACCAGGCCTGTAGTCAGGAAGATGCATTTTCTTGAGTTCAAATGTGATCTCAGACACTAGCTGTGTGACCCTGGGTGAATCATTGAATGCTTGTTGCCTCAGTTTCCCCATCTGCAAAATAATCAGGAGAAGGAAATGGCAAATCTCTACAGTGTCTTTGCCAAGAAAACCCCAAATGAGGTCACAAAGAGCTAGACCCAACTGAAACATCTACATATGAAATTAAGGAAAAATCTTATCTTGAAATTGCTATCACATATAATCAATATTTTTTCCCCCCAATCCTCCTGGCAGCATGACTTTGTCTTTGAATTTTCTGAGTACGAAAAAAGATAGACGATTTCATGTATACCAAATCACCTGCCATGTATAGTGTGGATATTATTTTAAATGAGAAAACTCTGTGGTTTCCTCAGCAAAAGATTAATTCTGAGGGAGCTAAGTGATGCACAGAGAAGTTAACTAACTTGGTCAGAAATACATGGTAGTCAGCGTCAGAGGTAGCATTTCATCACATCGAGCCCAGTGCTCGATTATTGTGTTGAGTTATTTTGTTAAGAGACAAAACCCACTTTGAGATCAGGATTAGAAAAGAAATCCTTACATATACATAATAGCACTATCTCATACTCTCAAAAGGATAAATGCAGAAACAGGCCACTTTCTCCAACAGAAAAGAGAAAGACTTGTTTTGGAAGTACCTTCAGAGTTAAGAAAAAATATGATGAGGGCATTAACTGATGGCCGTAAAAATGAATTCAGTTAGGAAACTCTATCCAGCCTGAAGTCTTGCTTATAAACAACAAAGAGTCATGGGTAATTTGAACCAGTTTTGGTATATAATATTTAAATCTTTATTGTGAAACTGCTCCTCAATGGTATAGTGAATTAAATATTTCAAGCATTTGCATGACTATAGCACATTAGATAATTGTATTTTATCTTATTATTTATGTATCTATTAATGTACATAATTGTATTTAACACTGAATGGATCAGGTGTGTCAATTGATTTAAATAAAAAAACAGCTTAACTACAATTTCTCATATCCATTCAAATATAATGGAAATAGAAATAATTAGAAGAAAATATTTTGAATTTTATTTTGGAATAACTTCCCCATTTCTATTTCCTTTGCCTTGTGAATAAAAAGAATACTATTTCAATCAGCATAGCTTGTTCCTTTGAGATGTTTTTAGATTCTTCAATTAACTGGAAATGAAATAAAATATTTTGAAATAACCCGTGGGAACTGATAAAATCCCAAAGTTCAATCAAAGCTTAAGCTAAATTCCAAAAAGAGAGAAAAGGTATATTTGGCTAAGACATGTGGAGGCCTTTACTCCAGGGGAGGTAGAAGAAGAGAATAGATTTTGACAGGTAAGGTGTGTAGCCAGTCTCCTCCATTTTTATAGAATACTTACTTTCCCAGAAAACGTACAGATGTCACTGGAGAGGAACTTGATATAACAGCTGGGTTAAAGCTGTTTTTGAGTAATGGAAATTTCAGATTGACTCAGCATGCTACCTTCCAGAAGAGTCTTCCTATTGAAAGGAAATTGAGAAAAGCCTGGGATTCTCTTGTCTATTTTAACTTTCTGTATATTACTGAGCTGTATCTTAAACTCATAACTATGGTCAAACAGGACTCTCTAGATGTTAGAGTAATAACAGTTAGTGACTTTTTCCTCCCTTCTGATTTCCCTCTCTTTTAGGTGAAGATATCACATGTAATTTCATTTAGAAATTAAGTCCTTATTAAATATATTGTATGACATACGTTTTGCCACTTGTTATGACTGGATCTAGTTGAATCTAGCTAAACTTGCTCTTTTAGTTTTGGGATCCTTTATGAAACAAATGACATTGTCTATTAGGTCAGGCTGGTGGATATGAGGAACATTATTTACTGATAAGTTACTTATTCTTTTCTCACTATTTTTAAATTTCATGAGTTCCTGGATGACTATGCTTGCTCCTCTTTGAGAAAAGAAAGAAAATACATGTAAAAATGTTTAATATAATATATTTTTAAACAAGTAACAAAAAGTTCACCAGCACTGACAAATGCTCAATGATTCTTGGCCATTGTAGTTGATCATTTGGGATTTCTGTACCTTATACTCAAATGACTACCCAAATGCTAGCATTTGTCATGTAGTTGACAAAAAGATGGAGTGTATTGCAAAGAGAAGAGCTGTGGATATTTGTCATTTGGGGAATGCCTAAGGGAATTGTGGTCAATGAGTATTATGGAATTTTATCACACCTTAAGAAATAAAGATGAAGTGGGGGCAGAGCCAAGATGGCGGCAAAGAAGCAGCAAAGCACCGCAGCTCCCACACGAACACGCTAAAAAACTCATAAAATGGGACTCTAAACAGATTTTCAAGCTCCAAAACTCTCCAAAAGACAGAAAGCACATCTGTTGCTACAGGCAGTGCAGCAGGTGAGGCTCTTCTCAGCAGTCTGGGACCCACAGCTGAAACCCAGGCCAGGTCAAGCCCTGGGGCATCGGGCGGGGAGCTGCTTCTATGGGAGAGCAGATCGGCTGCGCTGGAGGCACAGTTACCACATTTATCAGGCCAGAAGAAAA
>CM053593.1:326263493-326288773 GCA_028646575.1 Pseudocheirus occidentalis | reverse complement strand
CCTTCCTTCCTTCCTTCCTTCCTTCCTTCCTTCTTTCCTTCCTTCCTTCCATTCTTTTAAGAAAAGCTGTTGTTAAACATTAATCATCATAAAACCACTTGGAAGGAAATCCTACTTGTGACACCTACCAACTGTCTGACCCTCTGCAAGTCACTGGATCTCTCTGATTCTAGTTTCCTTAAATGCAAAATGAAGTTATTGATACTTGCAGTTCCTATCTTGTGATCAGTTGTGAAGAAAGCATTTTGCAACCATAATAAAGCACCATAGAAGGATAATAATACTCTTATTATCATCACTGCCCATATGCAAAGTAACTTTGGGTGTGATTCCATTTGGACTCAGTTAAATAAAGAAACTAAGAAACAATTGTGAGGAAGTTGAAGATGTGAGCAAGCTATGCAATGGGGCACATATTGTTGTGTGGTAGATCAAAAACCACAATAGTCCACTAGGATCAGAAGAGAAAATAGTTAAAAGACAATGAGTTCCATATTTTGGCTGCTTTGGAATTTGAAGAAATGCAAATGTAGAATGAGTGCTCATTGACAGCTGTAATAGTTTTAAAATGTAACTTTGCTTTTGGTTAGCATCAATCATACATGAGAAACCTGAAGCATACGGGTTGAATTAGCTTATGAGAGCTAGTGTATTTTCTTTCTTATTCCTAGTTTAATATTTGACTGCTATTAAAAAAAAAGACAAAAAAAGTACCGATCTAGCCATATTGCTAATGAGCCATAGGTGAAATACAGATAATGGGGCCATGAGAACATGTTTATTCTTAGTGCTGTTCTTAGTCTACAACGTGGACTCATCAGTCGGGGACAAGACAACCATGGATGGGTATAAGGATGATTGAAAATAAAATTGGCCAAGGGTATATGGTTTTTCATTGGGTTTCTCACAGGCTTTTATACCACTTGGGAAATATGACGTTCTCATTGACTGGTAAGAATAAATGTGGTAATTAGCTGTCTTTAAAATCTGAGGATAGAGATGGAAAGTGTCTGTTGAATTATTTTTATCTATTGTTCTGTTAGTCTAGGATTATACCATAAAGAATGTTGTTAACATGTCATGTGTGTACTTATTATATACTCAAGACAGTTTCTAATTAAGTTTCCACTTACAGTTGCTGTGTTTGGGGTTTTTTAGGGGGGGGTTGGGAGGTGGGGATGGTTTTTGTTGTTGGTTTTGTTTTTCTGCAATTGCAATGGACCCTCTTCTGAGTATGTGAATTCTAGAGCAGCATTCATACGACTGAGGGGAACTGGGGGCTGAGGTGTTAAGATCAAGGAATAAAGGTTACAGTTTATAAGTGATTGCTCATAAGGAAGAAGATGTTAGTCATGAATGTCTTCTTTATGAGACAGTCAGTGATTGATAGGACAAGTCTTGGTTTGGCCCAGGATTGTGAACTTTGTATTTGCCATGCTGTCTCTGCCAAACCTGCTTTTTAGTCCCAAATTGTTACCTATAAACATTTGAAAGTGCGAAGTTTGTTTCAGCAGTGGCTCTCTGCAACTAAGGCAGGCCTTAGCAATTCTTGGAGGTTAATGCTTCTCCTTTGCTAACGTTGTCCTTGTCTGTGAAATCTGAACAAGCTGGAGAAAGAAGACTTCCTTGAAGAATTGAAAAGTCCAATATCTGGACAGGAAAGTTCAAGGGACTCTCTCTGAAAACTGTGGAAAGACATTGACATTGGTGAATCCATGAATGAAATGCCCTCCTTAGGCATAATTGTGGAGTAGTGTGTTGTCTAAAGAAAGGTAAATAGTTAAATACTGTAGGAGAAAAGGGAATAGGTTTTAATAAGTCAAAAAAGGCAAAGATAGGTCCCAGGCTCACACAGTGAGTTTTTGGTGATACAGCTCCACAAAGTCTGGGCATGTCATCTTAAATGCAGGTGGATGGCTGAGAGGGGGCCAGGTACTTCTAGTAATGCATTACAGAGAGGCACCACAGTCATTATCATCATTTTTTTTTGTCCGCATTCATCTTGAAGTAACCTTTCCACTCCTAGCCCATCCTTCTTCACTACCTCAGCCTGAAGGTACTTAGCAATATGCTTAGGACATTAGCAGTGGAAGACTAATATATTAGCAACATAAAATAAGGTGAGGGTCAGAAATGTCTAGGGATGTTATTCTTTTATTCAGCAAGCATTTATTGAAAGTTCATGATGTCACTACAGAGGCTCTTGAATTATGAACCAACTCTTTAGGTTGAGATTCAAAGGCTATTAGAGCTGCAAGAGACTTTAGCAATCTCCTAGTCTAACCCCCTCATTTCACAAATGAACAAACCAATGTTCACAGAAGTGAAATGGCTTGGTCAGGGTTATGGTTAAAATTCTGATCTCCCAATCTTCCTCTATCCAGTGTCCCATACTTGTCTCCGAACTGAACTCACCAAACCAACTCTAAATAGTGACATCTACATTTTCAAAAGTTGTCTTATGCAGGAGTATGGGGACTCAGCTGCTAGGACCCAAGAAAAAAATCTAATCCAAATCACCCATTAAAGATATGTAAAAATAGGGATAAAGAGGAGGGAGAGAACAAGTGTATATGTCTACTGTATGCCAGACATTGCAATAGGTTCTTTGCAAATCATTTGATTCTCACAACAACCCCGAGAAATAGAAACTATTATTGCCCTGATTTTACAGTCGAGGAAACTTGTACAGAGGTTAGGTTATTTACTCAGAGTCATAGAGCTAGTAAGGTTCAGTGTCTTGTTTGAGACCATTGTTGTGTGTGGTGGAGCTAAGGTGGAGAAATAGGTCAAGGAAACTGTATAGATTGAGGAACTAAGTGGTTAAGGTGCTTGAGGGAGAGTCAATAGGTATGTTGAATTTCCTTGATATGAGGGCAATAGTTAGGGAAGAGAGAAAAATTGTGAGTTTTTTCATCTATAAACCATTCTTTTGGGTACCTTCTAGTTCTCAAGAGATTTTGACTGTTATTAGTAAGTGTTTAGACTGTATCAATGGATAGCACCATATATGTCTGTGGTCAATACCAAACTTATCTCAGGTACACTTATGGAATAGCTAATGGAAGATGAATCTACCTTGAAAGATGAAATGGATGTTTGGCATGGTAGCAGTAGATGCACATTCCTAAGCTTTCCAAACTTGTGATGTCTGGAGGTGTCTCTCCATCCTCAACATAGATGCCTCTCCTGATGATCTAGTGCAACTTTGTTTTGACATCTGACAGCCAATCATTACAGAGAATAGATTTCTAGAGGATGTAATGGAAATGATTATCAAGAAAGCTAGAGCTGGATCTGGAGTTAAGGTATCGATTTTAGAGCTATTAGTTTGTGCAGCCATATTTCTCCCTTCATGTATTAGTGCTCTTGTACAGGGACAGAGGCATCCAGTGGTTGCCTTTAATTTTACATATGAAGACATAATAACATTGACTAGGTACCATAAAGTATTTAAGGAATAAATTCCTTAAGGATTTTTGCTTCTAACAGAAAAATAAGAGCTTTGAAGAAGATTCAATGACCCTAAAATGCCTAATTAATAACAACCATTTATGGATATTTACATAGAAATTTTATAGACTGAAAGAAAGCCAGTGCTTGCACATGTTTTAGACTATTCTAATTAATATTATTTTGTGCCATTCTAAAAGGTTTTTTTCAGAAGTCAGAGTGGGATAATAGATTGTACTGAACATATAGATAGATAGATAAAAATATAATTATTAAGAGCTTTTTAAAAATGATAACTCAGAAACATTTGCTGAACTATACACACACACACGTATGTATTCTTACTTTATGTGTGTATGTATGTGTATATTTGTTAAGAGCTTATTTCAATGAAAGTTTACACCCCCTCCCCAGAGTTACAACTTTGGTCAAATTGGGAAGAAGTCTTTAATTTAGATTCTGGGATAGCAACAGAAGCTCTATAAAATCACTTAATCTCTTCCAGAAAAATGGGAAGAATAATAAGAAAGTTGAAATAACTTTTTTTGAAAGTACTGCAGAAGCATCCAGATACTCTATTTAAATAAAAATAAACTATTACCATTTGATGAAAAAGATGGAATACTTACAGGTTCTTCTGCAGTCTACAAGTACATTATGCCATTCCCTGAATTTTTATTAAAAATATTAATTCTCACATCACATACACCAAAATATTTATTGGTTTCTGTTGTACCAAAGAACTCAAAATTAAGCAGGCACTCATTTATTGAGAAATGGCTTAGCAGGTTGTGATACATGAAGGTAATGGAATATTAGTAGGATATAGGAAATGACAGATAAGATGAATATAGAGAAACTTGGAAAGACAAACTAATTGATGCAAAGTGAAGTAAGCACAGTAACAAAAACAACATGTGTATAATGACTACAGCAATGTTAATGGAAAGAACACACTAAACAATTAAAAATGAACGTTGTGACCTTATAAAAAACAAGCTTGGCTCCACATAGGAGATACAAGAAAAAAAAACTCAACTTTTCTCCTTTGTGGAGGTTATGGTCTATGGGTGTGGCATACCACATACACATCAAATTTTGGAATGTTGATCAGAGAATTTTTTCTTCTCCGTCATCTTTCTCTCTTTCTTTGTTTCTTTCTTCCTTCCTTCCTTCTTTCCTTCCTTTCTTCTTTCTTCCTTTCTTTTCTTGAAAAATTCTGTTAGGATCTCTGAGAGAAATACATGGGGAAATCTAGGGAAAATAAAATCAAAATATAGAAATAAAATATGTATACAAAGAAAAATCAATTATCATCTTGAAATTAGATTTTTAAAACTCTACCTTTAAATAT
This sequence comes from Pseudocheirus occidentalis, assembly GCA_028646575.1. NCBI lineage: Eukaryota > Metazoa > Chordata > Mammalia > Diprotodontia > Pseudocheiridae > Pseudocheirus > Pseudocheirus occidentalis. Next base: position 326,283,966 of record CM053593.1, on the reverse strand, counting down.
TGAATTTATTTATTTATTTAGTTTTAATTTATGGAATAAAATAAAAACAAGGATTTCACTGACAGTATAATAAAAAAGATTATTGCACATAAAAGTAACAAATCTGTTAGGTACAACTTACTATTCCTTTTAGACATATATAAGAAAGTTATCATATAAATGTCTTTTTTTCTTTCCTTGGCCCATCGCCTGCCCTAGTGATGATTACCATTAGACACAGATATAGATATATTTGTACGTACATATAAAATCATTCTATACAGACTTCTATTTTAAATACTGCACTTAAATTCTGTATTTCATTATCTCCACGTATCTGAGGATGTGATTGAGTTGTCAGTAATAAAAGGTTTATGATCTCTTTCAGGCTAAGTGAGCTTTTTTTTCATCTTGTTCTCCTCTTCATTATAATAATCAGCACTCATATATTAAGACTGGTAAAGCACTTTATATATGTGATCTTACTTGATTTAATCTTCCCAATACCTCTGAGAGGAAGCTGTTATTATTATCCCCATTTCATAGCTAAGGAAACTGGGACTAATGGAGATTGAATGACTTACCTGGAGTCACAAAACCAAAGGTGTCTGAGACAGGATCTGAACTCAAGTCTTTATGTCTTGAAGTCCTATAACACTGTCCACTGTCCCACCTAGTTTGAAAGCATTCTATACTTTTTAAAAAAGGCTACTTCACGTGGTTTCATCTTCCTGAAAAATTCCTGACAAATTTTCCTGACTAACTTCTTCTTGAGGTTAGTAGTGTCAAAAAATATTTATCCAGCATCTACAATTTCTGGAATATGTGCCATTATTTATGGAGTTTGTGAGTTCATGGCGAAGTCTAGTTCCTTTCTGCAGTTGGTTTTCTCTTAGATACTTTGGAGCAGTTATTCTATACCAAAGTGGCATTAGAGATTGGCCAAGACATTCAAATCATGTCTAGATGCTCCTGCTCCCTGTGATCAGCCAGACAACTCTCCATATTTTAAGTAGTAGGACTGATACCCTCATTAGAATGTAGAGAGCATGAGTCAAAGTAAATAGGTACTTTCTTATTCAACTTTGTTCTTGCTATGTTACTTATTGGCTAATTCCCCCAAACACTTATCCTCCTTTGTGGCTTTTGTACAAAGAAGTGATTCTCAATTTTTTTCTTGGTCCCAGGAATTCTTTACACTTCTAAGAATAAGTGAGGGGCCCAACAAACTTTGTTTATGTGTGCTAATTTACTGCTATTTATGACTTTAAAAATAAAACTGATTCATTTTAAAATTAAAAAATCATTTATAATAGATCTATTATTTGTTAACCTCAATATGATTTCATGAAAAAATAGCTAATTTAAAAATATGCTGAAGGATGGCATTGTTTTACATATTTTTACAAATCTTATTAATGTCTGACAACAAAAGACAGTTGGGTTCTCATATCTGCTACTGCATTCCATCAGTTGAGATGCGTTGTTTTGGTTGAAGTATATAAAGAAAATGCAGCTTTACATAGACATGTAGTTGAAAAAGGAGGGAATATTTAATTACTTTTTCACATAATTGTGTATATTCTTTAAAACTGTAGAAAACAGGTTTGTTTGTTTTTTAAGGATTTGTTGCAATGTGGAATTTGAAGTCATGCCAACTAACTTTATGCAGTCTGTCTTTCAAATTCATACTTCCTTCTAAAACTTTGAATGAATCTTTGCCTGTGCATCATTTTGTAACATCATGTATTGGTCATTTGGAAAATATCAATTCACTGAGATGGGGAAATCTTCCAAAGATTGACACATTTCTTCATATAATGTCAAATCACAGTCACAATCACCACAAATCTCCTTAGAAAAGTCTTTAGTATTGGGAACTGTCAAACTCATGGTGGCAAATATAAGTTTTCCAAAATTCTGATTTTCTCTTGAATTTTATCATTGGTCATAAAACTGCGGGGAGTAAGTAGGTGATAAAGAAATGTCTTGGCATCAGCAAGATTTGAATTCAAATCCAGCCTTAGACACTTACCAGCTGTGTGACCCTGGGTAAGTCACTTAATCCCTGTTTGCCTCAGTTCCTTATGTATAAAATGGGAATATACCAAAGAAGAAAATGGCTAGCCACTTCAGTATCTTTGCCAAGAAAACGGTGTGGACATAGTTCATATGGTCATGTAGAGTCAGGCATGACTACCAACTGAGCAGCAACAACAAAACAAATACTCCAAGTTGTTTTTCCTTGAAGTGGCAGGCTTATTTCATTCATTTTCAAGAACATTTTTGCCAAATACCCAAATCTCCATCTGCTGTTCCAGGATAAACCACAAGATTAAAAAAAAAGTTGTTCAACACTTTCAATATTTCAACATCACAATGTTTCCTACCAAATAGTCACATAAAATAAGAAATTTAATGATTAATTCTTGCTGATACCAGATGTGTCCAGTCATATCTGTGGATTCATTCATTTGTAAGGCAAAAAAATACCATTCTACAGAAGAAATATCAACTGGGTCTTCATGTTTGCAGCAAAGTCTTTATTTCACAGGTCATGTAACCTTTGGAGAATTCTACTATATACAAGAGAATGAAAGTAAAAAAGCCAAATAATATCAGTATTATTATAAAAGTAGTATTGACATTATGGGTCTCTTGAAAAGGGTCTCAGAGATCCCTAAGGGGCTACAGACCAACTTTGAGAATTGCTGGTATTAAATCCAGACTGGAAAGCTTGTGCAACTGAATGTTGTAAACTAACAATTAATAAATAAAAAATGAAAAAATAAGTCAAAGCAAAAGAAAATAGGGAATGGAGAATGAGAGACTGAAGTCTAAGAGAACAATCAATTGAGTGTTAACAGTAGTTCAAACTAGAAGCATTGAGAGTCTGAAACAGAGTTTGTGGTGGTGTAAGAAGAAGACAGCAGTGGGCAAATATGACAGATTTCAGGATTTTCAATTCAAAGAAAAGTTCAGGGTTTTAAGGAAAGATGACTAAGAGTAGTAACAAATAGGGGAGTTAGGAGAAATGGTGGGTATTTAAAGAAAAATTAAATTAAAAAAATTTGAGATCTATTGTGTTTGAAAATTTTGACAATAAACTAAAATGTTGGGAAGACAGAAGACAGCTGGGAAGGCAGAAAATGCAGGAATGGGGTTTGAAGTAGTGCTCTGAGCCAGATATATAGATTTATGAGTCATGTGAACAGAGGTAATAATTGAAGCTTCAGGAGCTGATAAAATCACCATGGAGTAGAATGTCAAGAAAGAAGAGAAGACCAAAGCAGAAGCTTGGAAACTATCGCTTATGGGAAAGACCAAGAAGTAGGAGAAAGGTGGGACAAGAAATGACCGTTAAGAAAGTGACAGATTATTTCATAAATTCTATGTTCTTGTTGAACTTGATTATTATCTTTAACCTATGCTTGATATTCAAATTCCTGCTTTCTATACATTTATACAAATAATTCCTAAATACCTAGAATATTTTACCTTGTTATCTCTGCTTTTTAGAATTCTTATCTTCTTTCTAAGGCAGGCTGCTTAATCTCGCCAGTAACTAGTGTTTTCTCTCATCTCAAGTTCCATTGTGTCAAATCTATATTTTATTATGATATATGCTGTATCCCGCTATTATAATGGAAGCTCATAGTTTCATTTATGTCTTTGTATCTCTGCCTTGAATGTAGTAGACATTTAATATGATGGTTGTTTGAAACTGATTAAATCAAACTGATTTGATTAGTTTAAAGAGAGAAAATTAAGAAAAAGAGAGAAGTCAATAGTATCAAATGTGAAAAATCAGGGATGAGGAATGTAGGATTTTAAGACAAAGAACCTGGGTTCAAATCTTAGCTCTGTCATTAATATGGAGGGGTAAGACTTGAGCTCTTCTGATTCTAAATCTGTGATCACATGGTAAACCAATGGTTTGGGCAATCAGTGCCAGTTGTTGAAAATGTACTTCAGAAGCGACTCCTCCATGGAAGCTCAGCAGTTCTGCTAGGCATACATCATAATCACAGATTCTATATATTGATCCAATGGCTCTACCCTCATCATACCTCAACCACATCAACTACCTTAGCATAGGTAGATTTGCCTCCTTTGTCCACAGAGAAATGGCGTACTTCCACATATAACTCCATGTAGAGAAACCTAGTAATGAAAGTTATACAATGTCTTAACTGGGCTTTCTCCTTCCTTCATTTCTCTTTCACTCTACCCTCAGTCACAACTAGGGAAAAGAAATCCATTCTAGAATCATAGCTTTGGAGTAGGAAGGTATTTTAGAGGCCATCTTTCTCACCCCTTCTTCATTTTATAGATGAGGAAAAGGAAACAGGAATTGAGTCACTTACCCAGTGTAACACAACCAGTTAGGTCTATGAGTGGTTTTGAATGCCTGTTTTCCTGACTCCAAATTCATTGCCCTATCCATAGATAAACTCATATTTAAAGAACAATGTAAAATATATTCTTAAAATGTTTATATCCTATCCTAAATTTTATGACTTCTAATTTGATATCTTTATCGTTTTATCTTCAAGATGAATTGAATTGTAGCTAAATTTTTTCAAAATACCATGACCTCCATACATATCCAACACAAAGTTCTGCATTCAGAAGGCACTGAATAAATAGTTTAATTAAACCTATTTGATTTGGTGCAAACACAAGGTTCTGTTTCTAGAAAAAATGGGTTTCAAAGTTCAAAACCTTTTGCACATCAGAAAACTATTACAAATCAAAATTTAGATGAGTTACAAAATGTATAAAGGAATCAGAAACATGTGGGTCACAACTTCTTTTAAACTCTATTTGCATTTAAAGATCAGGATGGGATGGGAGGGGTGTTCTTGGATTCACTAAATCCAAAGTGTTTCAAAACTGATGGAGGCACTTAGAAAGAAAACATGTTTCCCCATTTAACCAGCTCAATTTTTAAATTCTACATTATGATATGGTTTTGGTACCTCACTGAGGCAGAGAGGCTACTTTAGGTTTCTGAAGGCTAGACCAATATAGGCTTCTATACATACAAGTCTGTATTATACACAAATATATACCCATATACATTTATGTGTATATATACCTATCTTACAACAAATGGAAGTTTAACCACTATATGTTTGTGTGTACCTTTTTGTGTGGATATGTACACAATACATGCAAACACTTATACACAAAATGCAATATATATATACATATATATATACACACATACATACATATAGGGGTGTGTGTGTGTGTGTGTGTGTTTGTGTGTGTGTGTGTGTGTGTGTGTGTGTGTGTGTGCGCGCGTGCGCTGATAATAGGTCCATGGTTTTCTCAAAGCAAATCTCCTCTCAGGAAGTCTGAGCCTCTGGATGTTAGTGATTATTCTCCCTCTGAGAAAGGTCAGTCTCCAGGTCACAGGATTCATTCTCAGACCCGGAGGTGTTTGACCCTGGGGGAACAGCAGAAGATCTGAAGCAGGTGATTAGTCTTCCTCCTGTGTTCCCCTGGTCATCCAAGCAGCTGCTTCAGCCTCCTGCCCTATAAGAATCCCCTAAGGCAGATAATAACAATTTATTATTCCACTCTAATTGCTTTCCCCAAATAAAAGGAACTATCCCAGAATATAATTTGAATTCCATCCTTAAATTTCAAAACCACAGGATCACTATAAACAGCATAGGTAGCATGCCATTTATTTATGGGCAAACGGTTTAGGAATATTATTTGAATTTCTGCACTAATATCTTAGTGGATACAACAATGGTGAGCCTCATGAACCATTTTGTATTAACCCATCTAGACTTTCTACATGTATCTGTAAATGTACAAGCCTGAGGATTCCATAAGTACTTTTTTCCTTATATCATTTGGTCATTTCTGCATTCATTCTGGATATTGCTTCAGGTTCATCTCCCAGCCTTTTCTGCTTCTTACTCCCACTGGCAAGTGTCTCCAAATCTTCCCCCTTTCATATTTATTTTAAGACTGACTGCATCACTCAGCTGGACAAATTACTTAATCTGGAAGCAATTAGGTGGCACAGTGGATGAAGTCAGGAAGATCTGAATTCAAATTTGAATTAAGGCATTTACTAGCTGTGTGACCACAGACAAGTCACTTCACCTATATCTGCTCCTGTTTCCTTAACTGAAAGAAAGGGGATTAATAATAGTGCCTACTTATCAGGGAGGTTGTGAGGACCAAATGAAATAATATTTGTAACACGCTTAGCAAAGTGCCTTGAACATAGGCACTTAACAAATGCTTGTTCTCATCCCTTTAACATCTCTTTCCCTTAATTCCCTCTTGCAAATCATAGTCCTTCAAACATTCCTGGCAATGCTCATACCCCTCAACTCATCTCTTCCCCAGGTTCAACATGCCCACTCTTTCTTTAAATGATGCTTCATACTGTATGAGCCAAGACCTTTTATGAACCTCTTTACCTGAATAGTGACCAGCAATTGATTGACTGGTCAATCAGCCAATCAAACTAGCATTTATTCAGTACCTATCACGTGACAGGCACTATGTTTCTCCCCAAAGATACAAAGACAAAAATGAAATAGTCTCCATCCTAAAGGAGCTGTACATAGATGAGTGTAACTCAAATAGATAGATGCAAAATATAAATGAGGAAAATCATTCAAAGTTAAGTGATCAGATGGTTAATCATTTTTCTCTATAATCCAACCTTTCTGAAATCCTATTATGAGCCTATTGTGTAGAATGGAGCTCCCTCTCTGAGAAATATACTTGCTTTATTTCCTTAGCACAACTAAAGATACTACTTTCTTTTAGAATCTGTCCTCCATCCCATTCTACATTTATCCAGTACCTACTAAATGCTAGGTGCTAGGATACTTCCCTTATCACTAAAAATGCCAAAACAAAATAGTTCCTGTCCTATATTCCACTGAAATACTCTCCTTTCTAAAAATATGGGGTCCAGAATTAAACATGATGCTACAAATGAATTTAACCAAAAAAAGAGTGCAATGGGTCTAATACCACCTTATTCTTGGAAGTTGTCTCTCACTGAAATCCAAGATTGCTTTCTTCTTTTGGATGCCATATTATGACTGAATCACATTGAACTTAGAGTTCACTAAAATTCCCAGGTCTTTTTCAGGAAAATGGTTTTACAGTCACATTTCTCCCATTTTGTAATTGTAAAGTAGATTTTTAACCCAAATGTACAATTTTCCATTTACTCCATAAAATTTCATCTTATTTGATTTGATTCACCGATGGATGGTGATGGTGGTGATAAAGTAGTCTAAGGCCACAGACTTTCCTTCAATATTGAGTCTGGGATTTTCAAAACAAATCACACACAAAAAATTAAGAATAAAAGCCACATAAACAAGGGTCAGTGATTCTGTGGTTAAACTTTAATTAAGGAGAATAAACAAAGCCACATTCATAAAGGAATAATTTACTTTCTTTGTAGCCAAGAGTGCAGAGTAGTGTAAGAATGCTTTCAGCGAATTTGACCTGGAGGATAGCAGAACGGAGCTTAAATAGTTTAAGAATAAGGGAATGCTTTTTGTATTTCCCATTCATAAAGATTGTCCTTTGTCTTGAAACTATAGTCAATACATTAAGAGGTCCTTTCTAGAATCTTCTCAGCTCAACCCTTCTTGGAGAGGGTTAGTGCATAGGTGCTGTACATTGTACATGTTCTTGGACTTTTTCAATGTATTGCTCAGTCATACTGATTTTTTCCTCTTCTTTCTTTGCTTTGTTTTGTCTTTAAAAAATACTATATTTTATACGAGACGGCTCTCTGCTAAAAGTAGGGAAAGGGATATTGGGGAAAACTATGATGATAAAAAATCCCCAAAAGACATTAATAAAAATGATATTAAAATCATCCTTAATTTTTGTGATTCTATTTCTATCTCATGGGCATGATTACATCTATACTCCAGTAGAATATAAGCTCCTTGAGGACAGGAACTGATTTTTTCCCCCATGACAAACATGTATTCCTGCTACCAACTACATAGTTGTTGTTTGTCTTTTGCTTTTGAAGAAGACCATGACATCAGGATGGATTTTATAAATAAAATTAATTGAATGAGGCAAAGATTCTTACAAGGAGCTGGTAACTCTAGTTGTGCTAAAGTGAAAAAGTTATTTGATATCCTGAATAGGCAATGTGTTTAATTATTTTCTCCACCCCGCACACGTATGTCAAGAATGTAGAAGATCACAATAGAATTTTGGAAACTTCGGTTTTAGAGAAACAAGTTAGATAGTACAATGGAACACCTCATTTTAGAAAGGTTGAAATGACTGTGCCCATGCAATAAATAAGGAACACAGATCTTTTGAAATAATTTCTATTGCAAAGATGAGATCAGCAGCGGACAATGACAGGAAACAGTAACAATGACTGGATAGAAGAGGCCAGTGTCAGAATAGTATACTGGATGTCCAGTTGGAGGACTGAAAGATGATCATTCCATTTCATTAGAGTAAATTATTAACCACTGAAGACTTAAAGGGGGTCTTTAGAAGAGAAAGTACTACTGATGACTGAAAGTGGCCAATACCCTTCTGCTGCAGTAAATTGAGAAGCAGTATAACTCTAGTGAAATAGGAAAAGGGGTATATGAGAAAGTGTGATTAGGAGGTCACAGTGTTCCAGGAGGGCAATATATTTATTTTCTTATGTTTAAATTCTCAGTGGTTCTCTGAGGCACTAGCTTAGCCTAAATCAGGGTAGTTAGGTGGCACAGTGTGCTGATCCTAGAGTCAGGAAGACTGATGTTCCTGAGTTCAAATATAGCCTTAGACACTAGCTGTGTGACCTTGGACAGTTTCCTCACCTGCAAAATGAGCTGGAGAATGAAGTGGTGAACCACTTCAATACCTTTGCCAAGAAAACCCCAAAAGGGGTCATGAAGAGTTGGACGCACTTGGAAATGACTGAGAAACAATAACAATCTGACTTCTACCATGCCCATTTTACTGAAAGTCACAAGTAAATACCTAATTCTATAGCATTTTATATTATAATTGCCCCTTCCTAGATTCTCTCTCCCCTCTTGGTACCTCTGATTCTATTTTTCTTAACTCTGATCACTTCTTGATCTCTTAGACAGTTTCCTCTTCTTCTTGTCCCTCTAAGTGAACTCCATCCTTATTCCTCTTCCTTAAATGTGTTCTACCTTATCAAGCTCATTTACTCCAATGGCCTCCATTGTGACCAACTCCCAATCCTATATATCTATTCTTACACAATTTTAAGTCAATTACTTCCAGATGGATGTCTATCAAACACCTTAAACTCAACATGGCAAAATTCATCATCTTCCACCAGAACTTTTTCTTTTTCCTAACTTTGTTCTTATGATAACACTACTGTCTTCCCAAAATTACCCAGTCTGAAAAGCTAAGAATAATACTCGACTCTTTCCTCTTCCTTGTGTTCCACATTAATCAATTATCAAATCTTATGGTGTCTATTTCTTAAATATATCTAGTATTTGTTCTTTTTCACTCCTGTCTCCATCCTAATAAAGGATTTTATTAGCTTATTTTTCTACTCTAAATCCTTTAGTATTTCCTATTTGCTTATTGAATAGAGTATAAACCCCTTCTCCTGTCATTAAATGTCTTCTGCAAATGGACTTCAATCTGGTGTTGTGAAAAGAGTCAAAGTGCATCCAGACTAGTTCCAGTATTGCTCTTTTCTGCTCATCTGACTTTAGCAAATCACTTAACTTCTCTGGGCCTCAGTTTCTCCACATGTAAAAGAGACTTGACTGAGTGCTCTGTAAAGTTTCTTCTTGCTCTAAACTTATGATTCTATTTTTCTAAACTTGTTTCATGGTATTGCACTTTGTGCAATCTATATTTTAACTAAATGAACCACTTGTTGTTTCTTGATCTCAGCAAACTAGACAGTCTCTGTGCATGTACAGTACCATATGATTGGAATGTGCCCTCTCACCACTTTCAGCCTATTTTAATCCTGCTCTTTTAAGACCCACATCCGATGCCTTTCCTTCGTGATGCTTTCTCTAATTCCCACCCTCCTGTCCCCCATCCCCATGCCTCATGTTGTAAACATTGTTGCACCCTTAGCACCTGGTCTGGGACTGTCCATAGTAAACGTTTGATAAATGTTTGTTGAACTGAACTGAATTGAATTTAAGAAACTGCCCAGAGGGTGTTTTTCTGTTTGTGTTCAACGGGGAAAGGGGCCTCAGTAATGCCACTCATCCTGTCTCTTGGGGCTGTAAAAGCAAACAGCTGGGACTATGTGTATGAAATTTACCATACTGGCTTTCATAATCTCTGAAAATATGACCACTCCAAAGGCCTTCGCCTCTGACAACAAATTATTTTTGTCATTGATTGACTGATTTCAGGAATTGCAAATATAATGTATGTGTAATATTTTATAAATTATATTAAAATATAACCAACATATAAATTTATTATATAAATTGGAATATGATTATACTTAACATATTATAATTATATAAAATATAACTAACCTATAAAATATATGAAATATATTTTTATCTATTTAGCATAGCCTATAACAAAGCAATTTGCTTTCAAGGACATAAAAATTCTTCCTTTAAGGCTTGGAGTCTTAAGGAGACTGTGAAGATTGATCTTCATCTCATATATTTTAAAGGCTATTTTTGCATGGATACCTTGGATTTTTAAAGTTTTCTTGTGTGGTACCATAGGAAAAATACATTAACATTTTATAACTCTATAAGGGAAACGGGGAGAGGGAAGTCCATACTCACTTCTGTTATAAGGCCCTAGTGTTTTCTGATGAATAGCTAAAATGAAAGAGTGTTAGTTAAATCCCCGTGATAGCACACCTACTAGATTTCATGAATTATCATCTTGACATTGAATTTATAAATGATAAGACAGTCACAAGTCCCCAAGATACCATATTTTTCGAGATTAGTCTGTGTCAAATGAAGATAACACATTTAATAAGTATCTGAACTGAAATGCTCCATAAGTCAACACCTTTGGCTCCTGTGTCTTATAGGAGCTTACCTCTCAATGACAAGAAACATTTCAATGATCCTCATTGTCCAAACACTGAATGCTTTGGCATTTGTAATCCTTGTGCCCCAGGGTCTAAGCTGATCACCAGCTGGGTTCAGAAAGGAATGTCTCTCTCCTGTCCATATAGTATTTCATGACAGGCCAGGTGCTCTGTGGAATGTTTACCCTGCCTTTCTCTGAAGCATCAAGTAACAGTCATTATCTTAAAGAAGAGAGGCTGGGCTAGGTCATTCCTGTATCATGCGATTTCAGGTGGTTTCTTCCTTTCAGGCAGCTAGTACTATAACCTTCTCTCCTTCCTATTTCTGCATCCCCAGGACCAAATGAAAAGAGAAGGAAAGAAAAAGAGTGGTCATGTATCTCCTTAAAAAAAGATGAAAGGAATTTGAGTAATTAAACTAACGAAAGGCTACTAGCAAGTGAACCCATCAATAAAGCACTTTTAAAAAAGCATTTATTTAGTATTGTGCCAAAGTTTAGGAATACAAAGCAAAAACAAAAAATAGTCGCTGTTCTCAAGGAGTTTACGTTCAGATGAGGATGCCACAAATAATTAAAACTGCACCAACAATATAAATTCATAGTATATAGAAAATAGTTCTAGAAGAGAAAGCAATGGAAGCTGGAGGGTCTAGGAAGTACCATGCAGATAGTGTCCCTTGACCTTAGTCTTAAAGAAAGCTAATGTATCATCAAGGTAGAACTTAGGAGGGAGAGCACTGCATGCATGAAGGACAGACATTGCAAAGGTGCGGAGATGAATAATAGAGATTTGATTGGTGCTCACTTCCTAAATGTGCTAATCAGGAGGCTGCTGAGGTAATGACTTAATTCATTGCTAACTAATCAGGAAGACTTTTGTTTGGAAGCATGAAAATAATTCTTAATTACCAAGGTGTTAAAGCACTAGAATTATCACTCCAGAAGGCTATGAGGTCTCTATATTCCAATAGATGCTTAAGGAAAACAACTCTTTGTGTCCAGATATTGGAACATTCATCACTCTGAATGAAGGATACAAAACCAGATGGTATCTTGAAAGACCTTCTAGTTTATGAGTTTTGATTACCCATGATCACCTGGGGCTCTTCCATGTTTCCTTAGAATCTTCCTGGCTCATTCTTGGCTCACTCTATTTCCAGGTGCTGGAAATCTGTTTGGCAATTGTTGTGGAAAGAACATTAGACCCAGAGTCAAGAGGTTCTAGTCAGGGCTGTCAGTGCCCATAAGCAAGTCACTTTAGCCTTGAGACATAAGATTCTGGGGTTGAATTACTTGATTACTAAGGCTCCTAATGATTCTGAGACATTCCATGAATGACTGTTATGTCAACTTTCATTGTGAACTTTATATTCCTCTGCCTCTAGGGAGTGAGGGAGAGATGGTCTTTTAGATTGGGGTTTTGTTAATCATACAGACTACATAGCTTGTCCTACTCTGCCCCAGGAATAAGACTGATCTATATTTTGCTAGTGAATAGATCCAGGGTATGCAGCCCAGAGAAGTGTCAGTCTCTGAATCTAATAGTTTCTGCCTATTCCCAGACAAAATTACAAAATTGATGCCCATTCAACTGAATGACAAAATTAAGATTCAGTATGTTTTAATAGAAAGTGAATCAGATTTGGAATCAATGGACCTAAGATCAGCTATTGAGAGTCTGCTGCTTAGAATCTCACTGACATTGGGTAAGTCACTTATCTTTAGTTTCCTTATCTGTAAACTAGTACCTACCTCATTTAAGGGCTGATACGGTATAGTGCATAAAGAGCTTCCTCAAAGCTGGGAAGACAAGTTCAAATTTTGCCTCTGACACATACTGGCTGTATGACTGAATTAACCACTTGATATGTGAATGCACTAGGCAGCTTCTGAGACTATAAATTGCAGAGAAAGTGATGACTTTCATTGGGAGAGTTTTTTCATCTGACAGTTCCTTATAGCAGTGAAATCACAACTCTAATTTCTATCTTTATTTCTATCCTTATTCTTTTTTTTTTGTCTTTTTTTGTCTTTTTAGAGGTGGGGAAGGCAGGGCAAATAGGGTTAAGTGACTTGCCCAGGATTACATAGCTAGTAGATGTCTGAGGCTTCTATGGTGCCATTAAACTCTGTCTCTCTGTCTCTCTGTCTCTCTCTCTCTGTCTCTCTCTGTCTCTCTCTTTCTCTTTTTCACACACACGCTCCTTTCCCTGTTTCTCTCTCTCTCTTGCTCTCTCTTTCCCCTCTCTTTCCCTCTCTCTCTCTCTGTCCCCCCTCTTCCCCCTTCCCTTTCCTCTCTTCCCCCCCGCCCACATACACACACACACACACACACACCAATGCACAGAAGCAGCTTTCCTTTCCTGTGGCTCCTCATGTAGCACTTTTCTGCTCCATGCTTCAGGTGGGGCAGTGTCTTCTGGTGGGATCTGGACTATGTATCATTAACTTTCTAACTTGGATCCCGTGACTCTAAAACGCAGAAAGGTAGAGTCATGTTAAAGGACATGAAAGAGCTCTGCCTGTCTGGCTCTCCCTCCAAGCTGCAGATGCTTGGGTAGTAATGTTAAATTTAACTAAATTGTTTCTGGCAGGTTCACCCATAAAACAGAGAGTATATTTTTTCCCCTTTCAGGTTGAGGTAATATGGATAAAACAGAAAGTTTAAAGAGCCATGAAATAATAGCTACCATCTATATATCATTGTAAGGTTTGGAAAGCAGTTTACAAATGTTATCTCATTTGATCCTCACAAGACACACTATTATGATCCCATTTTATAGATAAGGAAACTAAGATGCACAGAAGTTGTCTTGTCCAAGGTCCTATGGCAAACAAGTATCTGAGGTCAAATCTGAACTTAAACCTTCCTGATTTCAGGTCTGCTGTTCTTTCCACTACTCCACTTAATTGCCAAAATAGATAAAACACTTAGCAAGTAAGCACCATGTTTCTGGCATTGGGTTAAGTATGTATGCACGACATGCTTTTTATATCTAGACAAACAATAAAACAATTAGTCAAACTCTCTTTGGTAGTGCTTGCAGGTTCATAGAAGAAGAAGGAGAAGGAGAAGGAGAAGGAGGAGGAGGAGAAAGAGGAGATGAACAATAACAAGAACAAGAAAGAGAAGAAAGAAAGAGATAAAGAAGGAAAAAGAAAATTAAGAAGAAATATCAGCATCATAGATCAACACATCAAACATGAAATTGAAAACATATGCAATGTTCTAGATTCATAGACCTGCTAAGGAGTTGGGATGAAGGAAAGTGTCTTCTATGTTTTCTTTGGAAGGCAGGCCTTCTTTGCTGAGTCTTAATTGCTAAAGACCTGAATTGTTTTCTGTCTAAGGCAGTCCCATGTATTTGGTTGCTTCTTAAAAAATTAAACATTTTGAAACCTATTTCAATAAAATTGTTTTTCTTTGTAATCCTATGTATTTTATTACATAGATTTATTTAGTTATTTATTTGTTTGTTTGTTTCTTTTTAAGTTTATTCTGTGAAGGGGTCAATGGACTTCACCAGAATTCCAAACGAATCCACGACACAAATTCATGCATTGAAGGGAGATAAAGTTCAACTCTTCAGAAACTGGGATTTATAGTAGAGTGTGCCTCAGAGTTTCTACTCATCCTTCTCTCCTGGAAAATCGAGAGTAAGAAGATGAAATGAGAATTGGAGGCTTGAGCCAGACTCACTATTAGAAAACTCCATTACCAATCAGGTCTCAACCAGTCCATGAGTCCCTGGGAGTTACCTGAAGCACATACAAAATTAAATAACCTAACCAGAATTATAGTGCTAATAAGTGTCAGAAACTGGCTTTGAACCTGGGTCTTCACAATTCTGGACCTTGCCACCCAACCACTGTGCTGTGTTGCCTCCCTGTAGCATATGAAACTGGCAACTTACCTAAAAATAGATGCTTAGTCAGGCCTTTCTCTTTTAATATCAGTTTGTGTTACAGTTTATCAAAATTTTTACTTTTGTAGTCCTCAAAACATGGAAATCATGGGAACTTTATTGGTATTGTACATGTGGCTAAAATTAATGCATTTAAATGAATTGATTACTATGTCTTCTAGAGGGGTTGAATTTTTTTTAATTTGGAATTTTTTGTCAATTTTCTTATTTTCCCATATTTTAACAACATAGTACAATGTATTTTTTTGTAAAAATAACTTGAATCTGGATGCAATTTACAAAAGCAAAACAGAGAGATAAGTGAATCCGCAATTGAATACTCAATAAGATAAATGATGGCATCTCACAAACATGTCTAATAATGTGAGAATTGAGGGAATCACACTGAGTCCATCTTACGACTTAATTCTGAACCAAGGGTTGACTTTTTCCTAGGCTGTATAGATCTTTCAAGAAAATAGGCTCGGCTTTAGCATTTCCATCTTAGGCAACATGGAGGAATTTGAGACTTAATTAGATAAGGATAATCCTGATCTAAGACACTCAGAGATTTAGGGGAGCACATTGGATATTTTATGACAAGTCTCTCCCCTCTGCCTGCCCTTGCCCCTTTACCATGAAGAACACAAATCCTGTAGCTTCTAATGTTACATATACTGATGCCACAAAAATCTTGAGGTCTTTTTCCTGAGAAGTCCTTACTCATTGCCCTAACTGCCTATCACATTGTGAACTCTAAACAACTGTTCTTGATGGCCCTTCTTGGCTTCCCTTGACTGTTTCCTAAGATGCAGGCAATTTATAATAATACCTGACATCTATACAGGACTTAGAGGTTTGCACTGTGCTCATTTGAGCCTAACAAATGTACTAGGGAAATAGTAAAGATACTCTATCCCCAGCCCTTTACCCCTAATGGACCTGTGATTTCATCAGTGTTTTAAACTCCCAGTGCCCAATTAGGAAACTCTCTACTCATGTAGATTTGAACTCAATCTTCTATTTTGTAGTCTTAGAGAGTAGCCTAGGGCATTGAGAGGTTAAGCAACTTGTAACAGGGGAGACATGAGCTCAATTCTTTCTGACTTCAAATCCAACTCTCTATCCATTATACCACACTGCCTTTTGAAATATATTATATCTTTAGATTATATAAGTATCTATCTGTCCATCCATCCATCTATCCATCCATCTATCCATCTATCTATCCATCCATCTGTCTATCTATCTGTCTATCTATCTATCTATCTATCTATCTATCTATCTATCTATCTATCTATCTATCCATCTATCTATCTATCTGGTTTGGTGGGTAGAAAGTAGAGACTGGAGTAAGAAAAACCTGAGTTCAAATCTGACCTCAGACATTTCCTATCTGAGTGACCGTAGCAAACTTAATTAACTCTATTTAAATTTCCTCAATTGTGAAATGGGGATCATAATTACGCCTGCATCCCAGGGTTGTTGTGAGGAGCAAATTAGATAATATCTGTAAAGTGCTAAGAACAGTGCCTGGTACATGAAAAGTATTTAATAAATACTTGTTTTGGGGGTGGTGAGGTGGAGCATAGGCCATGGAGTCAGGAGGACCTGAGTTCAAGTCCAGCCTCAGACATTGTGTGACCTTGGGCAAGTTACTTAACCCCAATTGCCCTACTTTCCCCCCCTCCAAAAATAAAAATAAATAAACAAATATCTATTTTCTTACTTATTCTAATTTTATAACTGAGGGAACTGAGTCTTAGAGAAATTAAGTATTTTGACCATGGCCACACAATTAGAAAAGTGTCAGAGGCAGGATTCAAACCTGGATTTTATCTGATTACAAAGCTAACATTTCCACTTCAGCATCACTGAGTTCCTCATGTACAGAGGAGGTAGTAGTCAGTGAATAGAGTCATAGACTTATTTAGCTGGAAGAGACCTTAGAGATCACCTTCTCCCAACATTTTGAATTATAAATGAGGAAATGGAGTCCCACAGAGGTAAGGTTCTTTATTTATTTACTTCCCTTTTGATGTCACATGACTCACTAGATTGTGAATATTTTTTATTTTCTAATTTACCTTAGGCACCCACAGCTAGAACTGGTGATAGTGCGTATTTGTGAGTGTGTGCATATGTGTGTGTGTCTGTGTGAGTGTGTATGTGAGTAGGAAGAGTTGAGGATGATGTCAGGAAGAGAAAGGTTTTAAATTATTAAATTATTTAAATTATTAAATTATTCAGCTTAACCACACAATTACCTAGCCCTTCCCCCTTTCACCCCATACCCCAGGATGAAAACAGTAAGGGATTCATTCCTTCAGAGCTTCTGACAATAATCCATCTGGCTTGCTTTTTTTTTCTTTCTTTCTTTCTTATTGGAGCTCTAGAAACGGGCAGTCTCATATGAGGCAGTTGCATACAGCTCAGGAGACTCAGAGAAAGTTTTTTGAATCATGTGATAAAATTGAGGACCAAAGGATCAGTTGAGAACCAGGAAGGACACCTTAGAATTCATCTATTCCAACTCATTCATTGCGTAGAAAAAGAAACTGTAGGACCAACAAGTTAAATGACCTCTCTAGTTGTCTGAGTCTGGATTTGAACCCAGGTTGTCCTGACTCAGTGTTCAGAATCCTCTTCATTACAATATGCTTCAAAAAACTGATTTGGACTGAGAAGAGGGAGAAGAAAAGGAAGAAGATGAGGAGAAAGAAGAAAAAGAGAAAGATGAAGGAGGGGGTTTATATTTTACGATGCAATTATTCATCAGTTAATATAGCTAGTGGCACAATGGATGACATGTTGTGCCTAGAGTCAGGAAGACGTGAGTTCATAAGTGTCCTTTGAATCTTTGTAGTTGTATGATCCTGGGCAAGTCATTTAACTTCTATTTGCCTTAGTTTCCTCAACTGTAAAATGGGGATAATAAGAACACCTACCTTGAGCAGTTATTGTGAAGACCAAATGCAATGATGTTTGTCAAAAGCACATAGTCCAGCACCTTGCAGAAATTAGGTGCTATCAAAAAATGCTTATTTGCCACTCTTTCCCTGACAGCTTCAATAAACCACAGGGTACTAATCTCTGAATAACTCTTTAGTAAGAGGCAGAGCTTTAGTATATTCAACAGAAAGGAGGGACTGTGGGTGGGCGAAGAGAGGGAAGGGAAGAAAGAGAAGGAGAAAAAGAAATTTAAAAACTGGATCAATGCAAGTAAATGAAAATCTTAGGGGCATTTCTCAGGGAAGAGGGAGACAGAAAAAAAGAAATTAAAAAACTACATCAATACAAAGAAATGAAAATTTTAGAGCCACTTCTAAGTAACCTACAGGGTACGATTTTCTCCTAGCCTATAGAACTCTACATGATTTAGTCTTAGCTTTGGTGTTTCCACCTTGAGCAGTAATATAGGGAATATTAATCTTTTTTTTTTTTTGCCTTTTTTTTTTGGAGGGCAGTTGGGGTTAAGTGACTTGCCCAAGGTCACATGGCTAGTTAGTGTTAAGTGTTCGAGGCCGGATTTGAACTCAGGTCCTCCTGACTCCAGGGCCGGTGCTCTATTCATTGCGCCACCTAGCCACCCTGGGAATATTAATCTTAATTAAAACTTCAAGATTCCTTGAAATTATGAATTTATTTTGCTTTCATTAAGAGTTTTAGTTCGATTTGAGTCTTGTAGCTTTCTCATGCAAATACTCTCATGAGGAGAGATCCAGTCATGAGATCCTTCAGATGACATGAGGTGCAATGAACTTTCTGCAAAATCCAGTTAGGCAATCCAGATTTTAATGAATGCATCTTTTTGTACAAATCCTGGCTTGGAAGATTCTGAGGACATTACTTCTCACTGTACTCCTGAGTTTTCAAGGAGGGGGTTTTTATTTTGAGCTACTATGAGAACACTGCTCCTTCTCAGCTTTTCCAAATGAGAACCACATGCTGGTAACTCTGGGCTACACTGAGAACCACACTTGTTTCTTTCGGCCTTTGTTTGGCTCTTTGCACTGACAGGTCTCTCAGGGGAGTATAGAAAAAGGGAAAACTCAGAATGGCAGCAGGAGAATCCCAGGAGTTTAAGCACTGGGTCTTTGTGGAAGAAATTGTTGAAAAACACACTAAGCAAGCTAGATACTTTGCTTTTTTTTTCTGTCAGGGTATTCTTGATTTTAAGTTATATTTTAAAGTCATATAAAGAGACCAAGGAAAGAAGGAAGGAAATGTGGGAATAAGTATTTATTAAATGCCCACATTCTTTTACAAATATTATCTTATATAGGAGATATTGTGATCCCATTTTACAGTTGAGGAAACTGAGGCAGACAGCTGTTTTCCAGAGTCCCATAGCTAGTAAATATATAAATGTTTGATGTAAACTCAGGTCTTTCTTACTTCAGGTCCAGTGTTCTGTCCACTGTACCACATAGCTGCTTCTCAATCTAAATAATTTATTTTCAATTTTTTAATGGGAAAATTTTAATTTATTCTAAGAAATACAAGTGTATCTGGAGGACCATCTTTGGAGTCAAGAACTGGGTTCAAGTCCTCTCTCTAATATATATTGGCTATATGTCCATAGGCACATTATATATAATCTTTCAGTGATACATGCAACTCCTTAATACAAAATTACAGAAAAGTTGCAAATATGAATAGGTGAAGAGAGTTTCCATGCCCAAAGTCCTTCCATGCTGACTAAATCGCAGGTTCTTTTTACGACAACAAAGACTGATAGAAAATGAAAAAAAAATGCATCAAAATTTGGTTGGAATAACAAGAAACCATATATCATTAATCCATATAAAATTCAGTCCACAAAATTATTAAAGTAGGATCCTTTTAGAGGAAAAAGAATCAGCAGGGCAAGATGGTATGATTTATATCTCTTTTGGTGGTCTAAATATAGGATTTAGATAGATGAGGGGCATTCTAAAGGAGACATATAACATTTAATTCTAGCCTAAAATATTATGGCCTGATGATTTCATTAACTTAAATTAGTGGTGAACATTTTTGGCATATGATGATGTAAAATGTAAGCAGCTTGAGGGCAGGGGCTGTTTATAACTATGCTTTTGTATTCTTTGCAGTTAGCATGGTGCTCTGCACATAATACAGATTTGATAGAAGTTTATTGGATTAGAATTACAGCCTGGGGAAAATAGCATAATGGAAAACTACTCAGCAGTTACAGAGCACACAGAATCCTTTGGAATCATATCAGTGAATTTATAGTGAACCATATTGACAGCTTATAAGACCTTGATTTCCTTCAAGTCTCAAAAAAGATTTCCTGATTACTCTTAATTCTAATGCCTTTTCTCTGTTGACTTTCCAATTTATTCTCTTTATATAGAGGATAGCTTGTTTGTACATAGTTATTTGCATGTTGTCTCCCTCATTAGACTGAGTTCCTTGGAAGAAGACTGTCTTTTACCTTCTTTCATATCTCTAGGACTTAACACTGTGCAGCACCTTACTAGTTGCCTGACTAGCAACTCCAATCAAAACAGTATAAATTCTCCCCATTTAGGGACTGA
>CM053593.1:326248573-326263393 GCA_028646575.1 Pseudocheirus occidentalis | reverse complement strand
ATTTTATTTTGCATCTGTTCCTTTTGGGATCTAGGAAGCTCATTCCATTTTTAAGGTAATTATTTTTTGGGGGGGAGGGGGCAGCTACGTGGCTCAGTGAATAGAGCACCAGACCTGGAGTCAGGAGGACCTGAGTTCAAATTAGGTCCTAGACACTTAACACTTACTAGCTGTGTGACCTTGGGCAAGTCACTTAACCCCAACTGCCTTGCTTTTCCCCCTCCAAAAATCAAAAAGATGATTCTAACACGATTAAAAGAATCAATGAAAGCTTATTAAGTACCTACTGTGTTCTAAGCACTTGCTTAGTTGTTGGGATACAATAAAAGAATGAAATGTTTTGTTTCATTCTTGTTTCAAATGAGCTTATACTCTAATAGAGGAGATATGCATAGAATAAATACAAGGTTGTTAAAAACAAGGGTTGGGGGGATTAGAAAATGCTTTATATGTATTTATGTATGATACTTGAGCTATGCCTTAGAGGAAGAGAGGAAGTCTAGGAGGAGGAGTGAGGAAGAAGTGAATTCCAAGCATAGCAAGTACAAAGTACAAAGGTATGGGTCCTAGAAATGGGACAGTGTGAGTGAACAAAGAGAGAGGAGTCCAGTTTGGCTGGACCACAGATTATGAGAGAGGGAGTAATGTAGAATGATTCTGGAGAAAGAGTTTAAGGCAATACTGTGAAAGACTTCAAAGGTTAATCAAAAGAATTGGGGCACCCAGATGGTGCAGTGTATAGAGCATTGGTCCTAGAGTCAGAAGGACCAGAGTTCAAATTTGGCTTCAGATACTTGACACTTACTAGCTGTATGACCTTGGGCAAGTCACTTAACCCCAATTGCCTTGCCTTCCACCCTCCAAAAAAAAAGAATTTGTTTTAAATACAAAAGAGAATGACCAAATTTTATTTTGTAGAGGAGAGACATGGTCAAATCTCTGCTAACAAAAATCATTCTTTGTCAGATAGCGAGTTCTTTGTCTCCAAAGATGGGGTCTTTGGGTTTATCAAACAATGGATTACTATAGTCACTTACTGCTGAGTCTTGTGTACCTAATAAATTCCACTGATATACCACTCTACAAGAAAAATCATTTTAGAAGCTGTGTACAAGATAGATAATAGTGAGGAGAGAGCTGAGGTAAGGGGTTTATAGGGAGTTCAATTAGGAGGATGGCACAATAAACCAGATGGGGCAAGTTGGTGGTATAGTGGATAAAAAATTGGGTCTGAAATCAGGACGACCTGAATTCAGATTCAATATCAGATACTTACTTGCTGTGTGACTTTGAACAAGTCATTTAATCCATTTGCTTTAGTTTTCTCATATGTTAAATGAGATAATAATATCTACCTTCCAGGGGTGTTGAAGACGTACAGTGCCTGGCCCATAATAGGGGCTATACCAGTGGTTCTCAACCTTCCTAATGCTACAACCCTTTAATGCAGTTCCTGATGTTGTGGTCACCCCCAACCATAAAATTATTTCCGTTGCTACTTCATAACTGTAATTTTGCTACTGTTATGAATCTATCTGATATGCAGGATGTATTTTCATGGTTACAAATTGAACATAACCCACAGGTTGAGAACGGCTGGGCTATACAAATGCTAGTTATCATTATGATGTGATAAGGGAGTGAATTAAAGTGGTGGTTAGACAGGGTTAGGGTTTAATGTGTCTGGTAGCATAATTGACTAGAGTTAAGGGTGAGAGTTAGGGTTAGAGTTCCAAGTGACTAGATAAAAGGGGTTAGTTGGAAGAAATATAGAGGTAGAAATGACAAGAGTTGGCAAGCTATTTGGATATGTAATATGAGGAAGAATGAGTTGAAGACAAAAAGGAGATTATACACTTCAGAGAATGGAAGAATGAAAGCGCTTTCAATAAAAATGGGTAAGTTTAGAGGATGGGTGGGCAAGGTAACACATTGTACATGCAGAGTTTGAGATGTCTTCAGGGAATCCCGTTTGAAATGTCCAATAGGCAATTGGTGATATGGAATTGAAACTTGGTGGAGAAACTAAGGTCAGGGAGATATGAATTGTCTGAATAGTCATGGTGGTTAAACCCAGGGATGTTGATAAGATAACCAAGTTGCCCTTTAGAAACTTCTATTTCTTCCTTCTAGGGCAAAGAGAAATAAGCTTAATATATCTTTCACACGGTTAAAAGTATTTATAATTCATCCCCTCCCCCTAGTTTTTCTTCTTTAGGCTTAAATTTGTCTAAATACTTCTACAGATTCTCATGCTGCATGAAGGCAGCTAGGTAGTGCAGTGGGTAGTGTTGCACACGTAGTGAAGAAAGATCTGAGTTTAGTTCCTGTCTCAGACACTTATTAGTTGTGTGACAGTGGTCAAGTCCCTTAACTTCTCTTAGCCTCATTTTTCTCATCTTTAAAGTGGGAATAATAATAACACCTTCCTCACTGGTTATTTGGAGTACCGAATGAGGTAATATATGGGAAGTACTATATAAATGTTGTTTATTTTTTGAATGCTTACCAATTCTTTCATTATTCTGAGACTCCAAGCTTCCTAAATGTATCAGTCAGAATGAAACATAATACTACAGAGTCTGATCATGGCAGAATACAGTATTTCTTCCATTACATCCCTCATTCTTGATACTCTGTATTTCTTAGTGCAGTGTAGGACAGCATTACTGTTGAGCTTCTAGTACACTAGAATTCCTATGTCTTTTTCATAGAGATGTCTGTCCAGTCATTTCCCTGCTCTACTAGTGATTCTTTGAAATCAAGTATAGAATTTTGCATGTATCAACACTAAGTTTTATATCACAAATTCAATCCACTGTTTTAGCCCATCAGTGTATTTTTAGACACTCACAATCAGTCAAATGTGTTACCTATTTCTCCCAGTTTTGTATCATATGTGGATTAAACGACTATGATGTCATCTAATTATTGAATCTATTAATGAAAACATTGAACAGAACAGGACCTGTGTTCACTTAGAGGGATAGCTAGCATGATGGATGATAGAATAAAGATGCTGAAAGGTCTTAATAGACTAAAATGATGAAACAAATTTAGTTATATGAGATGTAACAGACAGAAATATAAAGCCCTACACATGTCTAGGCTCAAAACATCAATTCAAAAGTACAAGTCAGGAAAAGTTTGGCTATGCAGCAAGATATCTGAAGCCTACAAAGGGGGTTTAGTGGATTTGAACCTTAACGTAAGTCACCAGTAAGTCAAAGAAGCTAATGTAACCTTAGGTAACAATAAGACTCATTAATGTTAGTGTCCATAACATGGAGAATGATAATTCCACTTCATTCTTTCCCGACTATATCCAGATTACTGTGTTCAGTGCTGGCTACCACATTTTAAGACAGCAAAGATCTATGGAGAATCCCACTAGATTCTTCCCTTCAAGTTGACATTGACTCTATTAATTACTATTTAAAAATATTTAATTAATTTATTTACTATTAATGACTACTTTTTATCTTATCATTTAATATTTCTAAATTTTCATAATTATGCTATTGTCTATCATAATAACGTAAGAGAAAATGCTAAATGCTTTCCTGGAATCAAGGCAAGCCGTATCTATAGCACTCCTCTGATCTGTCAATTTGGAAACCCTGTCCAAACAGGAAATGAAATTAATTAACATATGTCATCCTGGATCATTATGATTATCCTTTTTATTTTTTGCCTTTCATCCTCCTATGAACAATTGTTCTTTTGCCCATTATAATCCAAATGTCATTATCCTTGGCAAAGAAAAGAGAAGTGAAAGGAAAGGGGCAGAAATCTTCCTTGATTCTATTCTCTGCCATTATTATCCCATCCATTCTTTTGTTAAAATAAATTTATTGATATCATATATTTTTATATAATGTACATTTCCCACTGAATCTCCTCTCCCCCTTCCAGTGATCATCCACCCTCAGCACAAATTCTTACTCTATTTTTTGTTCTTATCTTTTTATCTAATGCAGCTTAAAAAATACCAACATCCTTCTGTTCTCCATAACATTCATTGTCAGCCTCAGCTTATTCTTAGCTTTAATATTCCTGGACACTGTTCTTACAGAGTGGTGACACATTTTGTGTTTATTTTCTATTACTGTATCTCTCCCTGTTTCTATATTCTATTTTTGTTGTTGTTGTACCAATGATATCAGGTATCTTGACTTGCAAGTGAATCATATGTGAGGCAGGGCTGTACAAAGTCATCAGCCTCACTCTCTCCTCCAGGGTTACCTGAGTCCACTGGCAAGACATAGATCAGGACGACTATATTCCATATATCTTTTTTAAACATCACTTACTTGGAGTAAGGTGGCTGTCCTGTTTTAGTCTGTCTTGTTCACTCCAAACTTGTATCCACACTGGTGGATTGGGGCTCCTTAGGGGGGAGGACTACTGTTCCAACTGTTCTCAGACTGCTGGGGAGTAACTCTTATCGGGTTCGGGGGTGGGGGTACACTTCTACTGCTATTGTCCCTGAGCCCCAATAGTGTGCCTCCCATTAATAAATCAGCCAGATGACTTAATTAACTCCTAACAAAGGCATTTATTTAAAAGATGAAGCAAGCCAAATAACAATGTAACGTTCCGCTGAAATCCCTGGGTGCACTATCTTACCAGTGCACAAGTTGTATGTCAGGAGAGTAGGAATAAGTTTAAAGTACATTGGCAGATATGTGGGAAAGACATAAGGCCAGAGCAAGGTACAGGTCTGGACCTCAGAGTCTTGATGTCCCTCCTCTTTCTTGGGGACTGTCCTCACAACCTTCATTGATGAGTGTAGTATCCATATTATATGTTGTCTATGCTGATAACTTGGATATTCTGTGTCTGTGCTAGTTTGCTTCTCTGCAAGGCAGCTCTGTTGCTTCTCCATTGTTAATTAGGCTAAGCAGTGGTATGGGTAGATTCCTCACTGAGCCAGGTTATATCCATACTAGGCTGAACTATTCCTTGAATGGGCTAAGAGAGTTTTGTAATCTTTTAGAAAGGGCAGAGACCTTAACCTGGGATTTATGGAAGCTTCTGTAGTACTGTTCCCTTTTCTCTACTATGAGAATGATCACCTTTTAGGCAGCAGGTGATAGTAGAGAGGATTTTGCTTCTTTTTTGCTAGCTATCTCTTTTAGGCACCAGACCACAGTGCAGAGAAGTAGAGCTTCTTTTCCATAAAACTGCAGGGTTGGTTCTTAGACTTTCCCTTCCTTCTTCAAGGTAGGGTGCTCTCAGTGAGAAACCTCATTCTAGCTTACATTGGTTAGCTAGTATATTTGTTAATCCTTGTCTCTTTCAGTTAAACCCCAAGAAGAAAATATACATTTATCCAGTAATCATAAGATACCTCTAGGGTTCAGTTATCCAGTTATTAAATCCAGAGTTCTACTATTTGTTATAAACAAATGAGCAACTTGAAAAGAAGGCATTGAGTCCAGGTTTTTCCTTAAAGTAATGCATTTGTGATATATGCTGTTTTCTTACTGTGTGTGGTTTTTAAAATATGTAATTCACATTTGTCTTTGTCTCTGTACCGTACATTACAGATATTTTATAGATATATTTTGTTTTAACACAACAGACACTTCCCAACAAATACACAAACGTTCTTGACAAATTTTTATCATTCCCTGGAAAACACTTGGCTCATTTTTTGTTAATAGAAAGGAAGGGTGTATCATTTAACTATGAGAGCATTATCCTAATAAATATTTTCTATTTTACCAGAGTTTTGTTGCCTTATCAAAATGATTTTATTTATAATTGTAGTAATTTTAAATATTATTTTGGCTCTCTTTTCTTCACTGTGTCACTTCATGTGTCTTTTTGTATTTATCTGAGCTTTTCACATTTGTCATTCCTTAACATAAAGTAATATCCTTTTATGGACATATGCCAATATTTGCACACAAATCTTGTTTCTATCTTTATGTTATCACACACATTGCTACATTTTGGTATTTTCTGTCTGTCAATAATCTCATTTAGCCATGTACCAATAGTAAAATCTCTGGGTCGAAGGATATGAACAATTTATGCACATCTATTTTAAACATTTAAGCTAGTTCATCAATTTCTACACATTAATAGGACTCAAAGCTTTCCTTACTCCTTGAAGTTCACAAGATCATAATCAATTCCAACTCTGGATATTCTAGTACCTAACACCAGGGAATAATAAACAAAATAAACAGGAAGCTACATTCACAGCCTTCATGGTCAGGTGGGAGATATGGTGACTCCCTCAACTCTTCCAGACAAGAAGTGGGAAAACCCAAGTGTAGTTATGATTTCTAAGAAGATCTACTATTTAGTCTTGGCATGTCTCTCTCTGCTCCTGACCAGATGTATTGTCTCCTATATGAATAGTTTCTGCAATAACATGGTCAATATGTGCAGGTATGGAGATGGACGATCAGTTCCAAAGCAATTCTCTCAGAACCTGATGTCTTTCACCAGTGGTGGTTTTCTGTTTGGCAACTCACTGCTAGACTAATTTCTGTCCTTGTATACATCCTAGAAGACTTTGTCTTCTCAACCAATTATCGCTATTTACTTTGTGGTATCATCTGTCTTTTGGCAAAAGTTCCAAGATCCATTGATTAAAGACTTTTATAACCATCATGATGAGGTTATAGGAAAATTTTGTAATACCTACTTTACTTGGTTTATTAAATAATTTAGTGCTTGAGAAGTGGTGGTATGCACTAGAGACCACCTAGTAGAATTTTTCTCTCCTCTATCACAAATTATGTGATGGAATGTTCACTAACAATCTCAGTTCCTACCATTTCTATGTCAGCAACTAGTTCTTCGATGTTAAGTTAGAATTAGGTTCAGAATAGAAGTTTCCACAGACCTTCCCTTCAATTTATAAAGGATAGAATTGTTAAGGGCAACTGAAAAATTATAAATTACTCTGTTTTTACATTTAAAAAGCCCTCCAGAAGATCTTCCAATATTTGGAGACCTTCATTGTTATTCTTGGATTCCTCAATGACAAAACTGTGTTGTTTCCTTAAATCTTCACTTACTTGTTTCCTCCCAGATAGTCTCCACTTAAAGACAATATAACTTCTGTTTCTGCCTTCTTTGCTTTTCACCCAAATGCTCTCTATTATGCTTTCCCTACCTACTCTGGTGTCTAAAGTTCCTTATAGGAATATGTCTTTTTATTATGTAGCATCCCTTTGCCTCCTAAATTTCCCCCTTTTAAAAAAATCAGTTCTTTTTGAATAACATAGATCCTTTCAAAGCCATATTCCAGTTATGGTCCAGTTATGAATCCCATCCTACCAAATTAGGTGAAACTTACCTCCTTGTTTCAGGATCTCTATTTATTTTGCTTGTTAGCCATGCTTTGTACATTTGGGTATGGATACCTGAGCCCACAGGGATTATTATTGCCTCTATTCTTTCTTTCTTTATTTTTTTGGAGGGGGGAAGGCAAAGCAATTGGGGTTAAGTGACTTGCCCAAGGTCACACAGCTAGTAACTATGTCAAGTGTCTGAGGCCAGATTTGAACTCAGGTCTCCTGACTTCAGGGTGGGTACTCTTATCTATTCAGTGTGCCACCTACCTGCCCTCATTGCCTCCATTCCTGAGTTTTGTCTCCTAAAAATTACTACGTATCTCATCTGATATTTTTCTTCCTTATGTTGTTTGCTGTTGCTTGTGTTGCTGCTACTCTCTAAGCAAATTTATGTTATATGCATACTTATATCTGTATATGTATATCTTCTATCATCTCTCTCTCTCTCTCTCTAACATCCATCCATCTATCTATCTATCTATCTATCTATCTATCTATCTATCTATCTATCTATCTAATCTATCCATCCATATCCTAGATAGGTGGCATATTAGAGCTCCAGGCCTGGAGTCAGGAAGATTCATCTTCCCAAACTCAAATCCAGTCTCACATACTTACTAGCTGTGTGACCCTGGGCAAGTCACTTAACCTTGTTTGTGTCAGTTTCCTCTTCTGTAAAATGAGCTGGAGAAGGAAAGGACAAACTACTCCAGTATCTTTGCCAGGAAAGCTCCAGATGGGGTCATGAAAAGTCACATATGACTGACTGAACAACAATACATACATATATGTATATGAACATAAATATGTATATATTTTTCTATATTCTTATTCTATAGGTCAGAAATCCAAATCATTTCCTCTGAGACCATCTTCTTATCCTTCTTTTTGCTTCTTAAATCTTTTTCCAAAGTCATTATATTCACTTGGCAGGACCTGAGTAGGTTTTAATGAAATGCTGAGGGTTTCAGATGTTTCTGGATCCTTAGGCCTTTTCTAAAAAAGTAACATCCAAAATCTCCAGAC
This sequence comes from Pseudocheirus occidentalis, assembly GCA_028646575.1. Taxonomy (NCBI): domain Eukaryota; kingdom Metazoa; phylum Chordata; class Mammalia; order Diprotodontia; family Pseudocheiridae; genus Pseudocheirus; species Pseudocheirus occidentalis. Next base: position 326,255,048 of record CM053593.1, on the reverse strand, counting down.
TGAGGATAATATCAAATGTTTGTGGGGACAAGTCAAATACAGTCAAAGTTCCTTTTAAAAACTTCAGTCTTGTCTATGCCTGTGGCACCAGGGTATAGGCATGTGATGCTTAAAGTGGGATCCAGCATGGTACATCGGAAAGACTGCTTCTTGGCTCTGCCAAGTGGGACCATTCATTTAACCCCTATGGGTCTCTTTTTCCACATCTGTAAAATGGAGAATTGAACAGAGCAGGAGTTCTTAACCTGTTTTTGTATCATGTACACCTTTGGCAGTCTGATAAAGCCTATGAACCCCTCTACATTTATATGCATTGAGTTCATCAAATCCATATTTATCAAAATTTGGGAGATGTGTGATATTAGAAATAAATCCTACTTACCTTTTAAACTTTTTACTTGAAGAATTATTTTCTCTTCAAGATTTAATCTCAAATAGCTAACATTTTATAGCTCTAATGTTTAATGCATAAAATAAAATACTTAGGATTATAAAAGAAAGCATTTATATTGAAATAGAATTATCAAGAAGCTTTTTTCAAAATAAGTTCACTTACCCCAGATTAAGAAACCCTGAACTAAATCACTTCTAAGGTCTGTCTTTTTCTGCTCTAACTGCTATGATCTGACCAATGCGTATTGCAATGATATCATTAATAGATTATAATTAACTCCTTTGTGAATTCATAAAACTCTGCAGGATCCTTGTTTGGCTGATTACCCATTTATAACATTATTCCTAAAGAACTACCTTTTGTAACATTATTTTGCCTGACATTGTGTTTGCATGGAAACAGTTCAAGATGTTAGACAGGATCTGATTGTAAGATGTAGTTTGGTGGAGGCATGTAGGCCTTCAACTGACTCAGGACTGGCTTTTCAGCAGTGGGAGGTTTAAGGTATGGGTCAAATCACTGTCTCCTTTGCTACATTTTTCCCCAATCATCCTGTAACTCAGTTCCTTATAATGACTTAAGTATACACAGCAAGTTCAGGCCAGAAGAATATATTTTATTAAGCCAAGTCTTTCACCATCTCAGTCATTCTCTTTCTCCCTTTCCCTGTCCTCATATTTTAAAACTTGGAACCTGACTCTGAGTTTTGTGCTTTAGTTCTTTTCCTAGGTAGCCAAAGAACGATATCTGACATTAGACCTGCTTTAAAACATACATTTCTTCACATCAGTCTGTCCCATTGTTAAGAAACAAAGTACAGGGAGAATAGACATAGTACTAATTTGTCTTTTTTTTTTCTACATAGGGTTACATAAACCTCAGGAAATCAATCTTTGAATTTGATTTTTGTCTTTAGCTGGCATATAGAGTTGTGTGGATGGAAGAGAATTGGCCAAGAATGTTCCCACGTTAGTATTTGTCTGCCCTTGCTATTTGTGAAATCTTAGCAAGATATTTATTTTAATTCTTTGGGCCTCAGTTTTCTCATTTGTAAAACTAGAAGGGCTAGACCAGAAGCCTCTAAAGTCCCAGCTTTGTCTGGAATAAGAGGAAAAGGTACTGCAGAAAGGAAAAGACTAATGTGGGACTCAATAAATCCATAAAATACTTTTTAAACACCTACTATGACTTCTAGCAGCATATTAGGCACTGGGTTCACAAATACAGGGAATCAAGCAATTTTTATTTTTAAAAGATCTTATCATAAACTGGATGAGAAATTAATTAAAACGATAATGTTTAAAAAAAAAACTTACACTAAAATAGGTGTCACAAGTATAAAGAGCTTAAATATAAAGTGAAAAAGTACAAATAAACATAAAAAAGTAAAATACAAGGTAGTTGGGGAGGAAGGTTATTAACACTTAGGGAAAAAGTAGAAAAGGCTTCACACACAAAGGATGACAATTTCATTAAACCACTAATGATCCTTTAATAAAAAAAAAATAGTAAGTGCCCACTATGTGCAAGGCACTGTTCAAAGCACTAGAAATACAAAGAAAAAAGTCAAGTAGTCCCTGGCCCTATGGAGCTTACATTCAATTGGAGGGATTGCATACAAAATAATAGAAAAGTGATTTCAAGAGGGAAAAGTAAGTGCTGGTAGAACTAAGGAAATAAGGAGATGGAACAGACCAATTTTAAGGATACTATGTACTTCCTAAGGTGTATGGGAAGAGAGAAAGCATTCTTGACATAGATTTTGTAGGAGGGTTTGGAAGTAGAAGATGACATGTCAGGAACAGTTAGGAGACTAGTTTGCCTGAAATGGAGAGTGTAGGAAGGGGCAGTGAGATGGAATGAGAGGGAAAGGGGGTGGTAGCCTTGTGGTGGTGAGGATTAAAGGAAGAACTATGGAAACCATGAACGACGGGGATCAGCAGAGAGAGGAATAGCTTGAGACGTCATGGGGAGGAGCATTTAGATGTGGCCAGATGAGGATTAAATATTAGAAAATCAGAAAAACTATTAATCTATATAGTCAGTGAAATATATTCCATGAATATCTAAGGAATATCGCACATGAAATAAGTGTGTGATAAGACTAACAATTATTATTGTTAATAATAAAAATGGAAGCTAAATCAATAAAGAGTTGTTTTAAGGGAAAAAAAATATAACCAATTTGAGGTAGCACTACGGACTTGGAATCAGAAAGACCTGAGTCTGCATCCTGCCTCAGATACTTATTAGTTATGTGACCATAGGAAAGTCACTTAACCTCTGTTTCTCTCAGTCTCCCCAACTCTAAAATGGGTATAATAATAGCATCTACTAGGAAGGGTGTTCTGAGGATCGAATGAAATAATATGTATATAGCACTATGCTACACAAACTTTAACATGCTATATTGCTGATGGTCAACTTCAGCTAGGCAGGTGGAAGAAGCCGCATCTTGCAGCTGCTCCCAGGCCAAGCAGATGCTGGCTCACCACTCTTCATGACATGCAAGGAACAGAGAGCACTGAATTCTCACTCACCCTGATAGTAGTGACACAAGGGAACTAAGTACAAGGGAGTGTACAGCCCATCCCCTGTAAAATGGGGGACACTAGATAAAGAATGGACATGACAGTCTTCAACGACATAACACTGTCATGACAAGACAGTAATGCCTGACATTACTGAACTAAATGAAGCAGTAATGGAAAAGATCCTTTCATTGTCCCATTGCTCTCATTGCTCATAAAAACCTTGCTCATTGTATCAATAAACAGAGTTTGGAGCTCTTTCCTGAACTGCCCACCTGGCCTGGTTTATCTCCCGTCTCTGCTCACACCTGATGTTGGTTTCAGGTGGCCCTTGGCACTATATCAATGATAGCTGCTCTTGTCATTATTTGTCTCCTCTCTAAGTAGCTGTGCTGAATATACTAAAAATGATGGGACCATTGATTTAGAGCTAAAAGTTACCTTAGACATCACGGATTTCAGTCTCCTGATCTTTCAAATGAAGAAATTTCAACCGCTGCAAAGAGTTGCTCACAGTCATAGAGGTAGGAGTGAAAGAGTGGGGGTATTTCTGTCCAGTCATGGTGTGCCACCCCACCCATGCGCAGCCTTACCTGGAAGGAGGAGGGACTATCATTCTATGGGTTGGATTAGATTATCTCTGACACCTCTTTCCATTTCCATTCCTCTGATTTTAGATCTTTTGATTCTGGACTGTGCAATGCTTTCCTTTTGCCCTTTCACGAGCAGAGAGAAGGAAGTCTGTAATCTCTTACAGGCAGCTAGGTGTTGTAGTAGATAGAATGCGGGGTTTGGAGTCAGGAAATCCTGAATTCAAATCCAGCCTCAGACAGTTGCTGGCTGGGTGACCGTCTATAAGGCATTTAACCTCTCTTTGCCTCAGTTTACTCAACTGTAAATGAGGATAATAATAGCACCCAATTCCCAGGGTTGTAGTGAGAATCAAATGATATAACACTTGCAATAAAGTGCTTAGCATAGTTCCTGGTATAAATAAGCAGTTTATAAATGTTAAAAACTATAAGTACTATAGAAATGTGTACATATATGTAAGTATACATATATATGTTAGCCTTTATTATTATCATCACCACCATTACTATTAACTCGGATATTTCAGGGGTGGGGAACCTGTGTCCTCCAGGCCACATATGGCCCCCTACGTCCTCAAGTGCAGCCTCGAGGCCACAGGTTTCCCCACCCCTGGCTCCACTTCCTCCATGAACTTTTCTGCTTAATCTGTTTCAGTTGCTTGAACTTTTTACCCTCACTTTAATATCACTTGTTCAGTGTCAGGGACACTTTTTTCTTTTTGGATTAGGTTCCTTAGTACTTTCATACTTTTCTCATGTTCTCCCAAATACAAAAGATTCAGTTTCATGCACATGAAATTGAGCTGTGGAGGGATCTCTCTTCAAAGCCCATGCATGACTTCCTTTACCTTACTCTCAAAATACATCTTGGCTGTACTGTGCCTAACTTCTGCCAAATATGGCCCCACTTAGCAGGTCCCCAAGAGTGGAGGAGATTACTCAAATTCTATTGCCAACAAATAATGAGTCTCATCAGTGTTGCTAGTTTACATTTGAGTGGGTCACATTCCTATAGATGTTTTTTGGAGGGATATTTATGGGGCCTCTTCCAACAAAGCCTATTCCATTGCTTCCTTGTAGAACGGAGATAAATCTCCATTCTTGGAGAGGATGGTAGCATCTCACTTTAAGGTTTACAAAACACTACACAACAACCCTCTGTGATGTAAGATGAGGATTATCCCCCAACCCTTTCTCTAATCTTTTTGGGGGAGGGAAGGACTAGATCTGCTGATTTCATAGGTACAGGGAACTCCCAGTAAGGGAGTGCCCTTTATCATGATAAATCTGTCAAAAGGTTAATAAACATTTTTTAAAGCATTTCTTATGTCCCTAAGCACTGTGTTAGTTGTTGGGAAATATGAAGAAAGGCAAAGCCACAATCCTTGCCCTCAAGGCACTTACATTCAAGTTTTAGAGAATTGTTGTGTCACTAAGGGTCTTATGCAGCTGTTCTCAATCTGTGGGTCATGCTCAATTTGTAACAATGAAAATACATCCTGCATATCAGGTAGATTCATAACAGTAGCAAAATTACAGTTATGAAGTAGCAATGAAAATAATTTTATGGTTGGAGGGTGACCACAACATGAGGAACTGAATTAAAGGGTCACAGCATTAGGAAGGTTGAGAACCACTGGAATGGTTTCCCTAGGGTTCCACAGTTGTTATGTCTGAGAGGCTAGAATTGAAGCAGGTACTTGATGACTGAGATCATGACACCATACTGACACCATCGCATCCCAATGAAAGCTCAGAAAAATTATGTGACACCCATAAGAGGCCTAGTGGGAATTTCAACCCAGGCCTCTCCTGAAACCATATTTCTTCTTTCCTCAGGTCTGTGCTCCTTCCCTCAAGCAAAATTGACTCTCCAGCTATTCCAGTGAAGGTTTTACCCAAAGCAAAAGGCTTTGGTTGTAAAGGCAAGGACGCAGAAAGGTGCCTATCACCAGAAGATAGGTCACCAAATTATGATCGTTTCAACTATGGCTATTGAGGAAACCTGAAGAGGCTACACTTGTACCTGGGGAAGGGCAAGATCTACTTCTGAGTCATGGCTCTATCAAAGCCTCAGAGCATCAGCGTAGCTAATGTTATGATGACTAATCCAAGACATTCATGGACACTGGCAAAACACTGACTCATTTCCTCCATTTGGCCCATTTTTCTTCCTGAATCCTCTCTAGACAACTTCAAATTGCAGGGCATTACTGGGTGTCCTATACTCCCTGTGAAGATTAGAACAGGATATCATATAAAAGTTTATTCACAAACGGAGACAAGTAACAATGAAGGTTTTGAAGGATGTTGTTCCTAAGGAAAATAGGAGAAATAGGCTCTGAATAGGCCAAAAACAGACTTCACATGCTGATCACCAAAATTTACACTGTGACAGTCATTTAGTTCTCATTTCTCTTGTCTCTACTTTTCTTTCTTTATTCTCCTGTTTTTTAGACAGTATAGGTTGGAGAAGAGAGTATATCACAGTAATACCCAAAATAATTTACTAGAATTGGATTAGAAAAAGAAAATTGAATGTAAAAACTTCCTTTATTTTTGCATACACATGAAATATACAGGGTGTTGTTGTTGAGGTTCAGTTGTTTTTGATTATGTCTCCCTCTTTGTGACCCCATTTAGAGTTTGGCAGAAATGCTGGAGTGTTTTGCCATTTCCTTCTCTAGCTCATTTTACAGAAGAGAAAACTAAGGTAAAAAAGTTAAATGACTTGCCCAGGGTCACAGCAAGTGACTAAAGTCAGATTTGAACTAAAAAAGATGAATCTTTTTGTCTCTAGACCTGGCACACTATTCACTGTGCCACTCAATTGCCCTTATACAGGGGTAATACAAATAGCCTGAGTCTTAGTAATACAGTATATTAATTCAAAATAATTATTTTGGAAATCATAATCAAACCAATTCTATCAATGCTATTGGAAAGACCATGGCAGT
>CM053593.1:326171930-326248073 GCA_028646575.1 Pseudocheirus occidentalis | reverse complement strand
AAGGAAGGAAGGAAAGGAGGAAGGAAGGAAGGAAAGGAGGAAGGAAGGAAGGAAGGAAGGAAGGAAGGAAGGAAGGAAGAAAGGAAGGAAGGAAGAAAGGAAGGAAAAGAAAAAGTATGCAGGACACACTTTTAAATATAATCTCTATTATAAGCATTTCCTTCATCACTTGAGTCTAGAAATCAATAAAACAATAAATCAAGTACTTATTTGTAGCATTTTCTGATTTCAGAAGTACAAATGTTCTCACTGAAAATTCAACATCTATTTTTGGTTTAGAGGTAGCCTAAGCACATCTCTCGATCCTAACCTCCTGACTCCAGGCCCCTTCCTTCAGTTTTTAATAACTAAGGTTCAGAGAGCTACTTGGCTCAGTGGATAGGAACCGGCCCTGGAGTCAGGAGAACCTATGTTCAAATCTGTCCTCAGATGTTTACTAGTTGTGTCACCCTGGATAAGTCGTTTAACGCTGGTTGCCTTCCATAATCATAAAAGAGATTATTATTGTTTATCCTTCATTTTCAAAGAGAACCAATGATATCACCGGATGATATCTTGATTCATGTGAATTGGATATGAGATGGGGGCAACAAGATGTTACAAAGCTATAAAAAGATAGTGCTTTTAATGTTCTTGCTTAGGACCATCTGAATTAGAGAAATGCAATTCAATCAGTCCAATCACTTGATTTTTGCCTTTGTATGGTCAGAGCCCAGCATGGTGCCTTGCATATAGTAAGCTCAATTATTTATTGAATTGAATTGAAAAACCAAAAACTATTTCTGAGATTCTATTATGCTAGAGGTTATAAGAAATATAAAACATGGAGGAGACTATGGTAATGCCCTCTAGGAGCGTACAATCTCATTTGGGAAATAAGGGAGATTGAACGTAAAGTGAGACTTTGAAGGATGGGAAGGATACAGACTAGGTAGACAAGAAGTGATTGTGAGGAAGACTATAATTCTTGCAAAAGGAAAAAAGAACATGAGGAAAGGGAATCAGGGATATAGTTTAAAGAGGTGGTGATAAAGCTATTATACTTTATACTTGGCCTGGGTTTTCATGGCTTATCTTCACTACATAGTCGTGAAAGAGAAAAGGAGGTATGCCTTTTAAGTATGTAATGTGTTGCTAAGTAGAGGTTGTTTATGAGGAAAGTTAATTTAGTCTTTGGTATTTCTATGCAGATATTTCTCATTAGATGTACCTAGGAATCACAGTAAAAAATGCAAATAATAGATCATATACATTTGATTTCTTTTGAGCATACTTTTCCTTTAGTTTTGGACAGGTAGAGTGTGTGCCTTTGTTTAAACCCCAAACATTAATTTTTTCCCCCCAAAAAATTTTATGTTGGTCTTAGCTAAAGGCAGCAAGGTGACATAGTGAATAGAACATTGGACCTAGAGTTAGTAAGATCTGAATTAAAGTTCTAATCTCAGACACTCCATAACCATATGACCCTCCATGAGTCACTTAATACCCCTATCTTAATTTCTTTTCTGTAAAACTGGGGCAATAATAGCACTTACCTCCTAAGTTGTGGTGAGAATAAAAGAGAATATTTGTAAAGTGCTTAGCAAACATTAAATCTCCGTTTAATGCTAGTTATTATTTTAGGATAAAGGAATGAAAAGAAGCATGAGGGTGTTTTATTTTTTTTAAACTAAATGTAAATGGTTGTGCCTTGGTAGGAAAAAAGTACTGCTGTAACAACATAGAAACATCAATCAAGTATACATGAAGCAAAAACTATTCTTTCTTCCTATTGTTCTTCCGGATCAATAATGTGAAGTAATCATGTTATTGTTGTTGTTCAAATCATAGGATGACAGGGTAATAGATTTCAATCTGGAAAGGACCTCAGAGATCATGAAATTACACACACACACTTCTCATTTTACAGTTGGTGAAACTGAAGCAAGGGAGGGAAGGGGGAAACTTAGGGTACACCATTAATATCCAAGACAGGATTTGAAGCCAGATTATCACAATTTCAAATCTTTGTCCTCTCCACTATGACTTGCTGTCTCTCATTCTTTCAAATGCTTGAATAGAATTCTTAAGTCTTGAGGTCTTGTGCATGAGGTCAACAATAGGGCTTAAAACTAGAACTAAATAGTATAAATAAAATTAGGGCAACCATCATACGTTTACCCCCATGGTCATTGCTCTGTTCTAGCCATAGCTCTCACCTCCATTACAGTTGAATAGGATACCTTCACCCAGCAATATTGGTAGAGTTTTTTTAAAAGGCAGATATTGTCAGCAAAGGAGAAAATGGAAAAGATATTTGACTGGGCACCAGAGAATACTCAATGCATAAAAGAAAGTTAGACAAGTTGAGGTATTAAATATTAGAAAACTGTCAAGAAGTACATTAAAAGGAGCAGCCCAGAAAGAAAAGGAGTTTGAAACAATAGTCTTAATTCACTTTAAAAGCTGTTGATTAAGCACCTACTGTGTGTAAAGCATTGCTCTGAGAACATTTATTAGGTATCTACCATGTGGAAAACACTTTTCTAGCATTTGAAGATATAAAGAAGGAAAAGAAAACAATCCCTTTGTTCAAGTAATTTACACTGAAATGTTAGCCCTTAATCACAAAAGACAATAAATAAGTGGGGGCAGAGGGGTTTGTTGTTGTTTTTGCTTTTTGTTGTTGTTGTTGTTGTTGAATTAACTAGCCATGTCCAAGGTATTAAGGGGGGGGGAAGCATGGAATTAGGAAGAGTAAAAAAAATTAATAACAATCTACTCTCTTTTGTTGAGAGGATGATGACAATAAAGAAATAGCAAAAAGTAGGGAATCCTCAGTAAGACAGTGTCTATGAATTTAGAGATATGAGAGAAGAGAAAGGGATTCTTAACATCTTGACTTTTCTTTTTATGGTTGATTGTCTTTAATCCTTCTCCCTCAGGTTTCCTTCTTCTCTGGGACTAAATTCATTCTTCTGTAAACCAGGTTTGGTAAATAAAATAAGACTCTTGAGTTGATCTGATTGCTGTTCAAGAAACAACAATCCTTATTCTACTATTAGCAAAGAATGAACTTAATCACTGTGTGCATATTTAAGTAAATATACACATACATATTTGCTAATACACATATATATGGAACAATTTCCTACTTCCTCTATGCTCATTACTATTCTAGGTGCTATAGTGGATGCAAAAAAAGAGGTATATGCTATGAAAATAAGAGTCCTGTGCTCAAGGAGAATATAGTCTAGTTGGGTAATTAAGACTAACATATATAAAATCATAGGAAAATATTAAATTCTGAACAGCGTGATCCTGACTTTAAGTATACTTCCAAGATCTGATAGTTCATTTTTGACTGGAGTATTGAGAAGACTTCTATCAATCAGTTTGTGAATATGGACAAGATCTGGACAGCCTGAGTGGAAGAAAACGGCCTGGGAAAAACAGTATCAGCAATGAGAAAGGAACATGGTAAAGAAACCTGTCCTTAACATCACTGACAAACTTGGGTGGGAACAATTTCCTATCATGTAATCATTTTTTTTGTAATTTTGGCCTTGGAAATTCATTTAGTTTTATACAAATAGACTGTCTAAAAGCATCTATTGGTAGAGACTGAATCATTCAGAAAATTCCATTCTAAATTAAAAAGTCAACCTATTCCACTGTTTTGTTAACATTTTCCCCACTCCTGCTTCCCATGTTCCCAGCCCTAGATTAAAGATTTTTGAAAGTATTTAAATCATTAGTTTTTAGCCACCATGGGCCAAACATAAAGGCAACCACAAAAAAAAAGCCAACACGGCTATAATCCTTCACCATCGATGTGTTGATTAAAAATACATATTAAACCTTACTCTATCAGCCAGACCTTAAGAGGATCTATTGTTACAAGGAAAGATGTTTTTTTCATGTCTAATTAAATTTTCCTTGCAGCTTTAGTACATAAAAATACAAAAGGAAATTCATCTCTGTTGTGGCTCAGGTTCCTTCATCCTGTTGAAATCTGCTCTTAATTTGGAAATATATGTTGGTTTCTACTCTGAAATTTTCATCAAATGCTACTTAGCCTGCATGTGTATCTACTGGAGGACTAAAGACTACCCTTTAATATAACTGATTTGTCCATATTTAGGGGTGCCTGAAAGTTGAAATAACTAAGTAGTGATGAGTGCAGAAGACTTAGGACTTTCAGATTATGTCCAATACCATTACCACTCTTCATCAGACACTGTTAATGTCTTCTATACAGGTCCTCTTACTTTCATAAAGACTTTAAAAATCAGCAAAGTTGGCTCTCCCAAACTCACCTTTATCTTTCCTACTTCAAAGCAAGGCACATCAGAAAGAGCAAAACCTTAGGATCAGAAGATGAATATAATTCTGTATTCCTGCCTTGCCACTCACCACCTGCACGAGACTGGGTAAAGAGCTCCATTCTTTCAATATCAGTTGCCTCACCTAAAAAGCACATTATGTGCTGTATTTGGAATTCTCAGATTTGAACCCCACCTCAAACACTTACTAGCTATCAGATATTAGATAAGATATATAGTCTCAGCCTCAATTTCCCCATCTATTTAATAGTAAAACCTAACAATAGAGTTGTGAAGACTAAATGAGTTAATATATGAAAAGCACTTTGTAAATGTTAAAATGTTACATGTATGTTAGATTATCTACAAAATGAGGTGGTTGGTTAAAGACCATAGGTTTAGGGTGAGAAGAAAATAGTCATCTAGTCAAACATCCTCATTTAAGAGATGAAGAAACTGAGGACCAGAAAGGTGAAGTCTCTTGCTCAAGGTTCAAAGGCAGGTCCTTGCATTCTAGGTGTAGTGCCTGAACCAGGCAATCTCTTTTTTCTAGAGTCCTTTCCAGCCCTAACATGACAACAGAGCATATATGTATATTGTTCATATGTAGAAACCATTCCTTAATTCTATTTATCTGTGAATGAACAGAAAAAGTCTTAACCAAGTTCAGAGAATTACTTGGGACCACTTAAAATTAGTGTATCAGATACTAATTTGCTTCTAATAAGATGAACACTATAATTCAACAATGAACCTTTATAAGGCACGGGTGATACATGTAGAGGTCGGAAATTTAAAATGAAGTCTTTGAAGCCCACTTGACCAGCTCTCAGATCACCATTCAAACTTCCATTTGAGGGTACACCAATAATGGCCATACACTCTTCGAACACAGACCAGTTCATGACTCCTAGGTCTACTTAACCATTTTGTTGCTACATGAGTAGCTTCCACCATGTTCCATTTTTCAGTGTTCTTTTATAGTTATCCTTTCTACATCATGAGGGTTAGGGGTATGGCACTACATGATCTGGAAAATCAGCATACAAATTTTGGCCCTCCTTTTATACCAGAGAATTATGAATTATTATGGTATTAAAAATAAAATGTTGATATTATAAAATACTATATATATTTTATGCATTTTCAAATTCCTAAACTTTTTCTGTGTCATCTGCTGGCCTTCATGTGTCATCTGTGGTTTCCACAAAATCTCCATTTAATCTCTTATGCCAAGTCACCACATATCAAAACCATTTTGGGGAAAGTGATATGTGAAAGGGATAACTGTATATGCTGTCTTCTCCTGCTAGAATTTAAGCTCCTTGAGGGAAGGAACTGTCTTTTTTCCTTTTGCTTGTATTGTTATTCCCACTATTTAATATAGTTCCTGGCACAATAAGTGTTTAAATCAATGTTTCTCTGTCTATCTATAATGAGAGGATGACCTTCTTTGTCTCAGTTCCTAACCTGGTCTGAGTTTTCCATAGAGTTAATGGTGGCAGGGAAAGACCCATTTGGTTCAAAGCTTGCTTTAGGATGGTGAGAGAAAGCTGAGATTTCATACTTGAACTGATACTGGCAAACTCATAATACCCACCATCTCTTCCCATCACACCTCCCCCTTCCTCTACCACCAGACAACCCTAATCCGTCCAATACAATCTCAGATCTTGAGTCATTGCTCTCATGTCTTCAATTCAGCTATGGCTATATCAAAGATTAACTTGGCCCACTCAGGTTTGTGTAAATGAGAATGCATCTAGTGAAAATTGACGACTCCCAGGATCTAGATGTTAGAACTTCAGAAGCTTATGGGTAAGCTTTTATTTGACTGGATCATGAAGAGATTGGATGATAATAATAATCAGTATTTATAGAATTCTTTTAAGATTTGCAAAACCCTTTACATATGTAACTTAGAGTTTAACATGCCTTTGCTTTCTGCATGCCAAAATCAACTAAGATAAAGTTGACCTACTTCCGGGAAAAGACATTCTACTTTCCTCTATCACGTAAGCAAAAGCAACCTCTTTCCATTGTCTGTATACCTGGAAAAGACTGTATCTTTAAAACTACAAGATGCTCTTTCTGCCCACCTTCTCCCACTCCAGAGAGGCTAAAATCACTTCAAAGTTGTATCTACAGAGGGGCACTGTGACCTAAATGAGTGGCAGGAAGGTCTTCTCTCCCCTCCTCTCCCCATTTTACCCTGTGGCCTAGAAAAATGGGGCTTAGAATTGGTGTGTTTTACTTTTGTCCTCAGTTCTAGGAATGTTGTTATTGTTTTTTCAGTTGTTTTGGTCATGCCCAACTCTTTGATGACCCCCATTTAGAGTTTGGAGTGGTTTACTGTTTCCTTTTCTAGATCATTTTACAGATGAGGAAACTGAGGCAAACAGCATTAAGTGACTTGCCCATGAAGATAGTGTCTGAGGCCAGATTTGAACTCAGGAAGAGGACTCTTTCTAACTTCAGGCTCTCACTCTATCCACTGAATCACCTAGCTGCCTCCAAGGTAGAAAGTCATTCATCCCAGGAACTCAAGCCATGGAGAATTTCGGGTAAGGACTACAGCAGGATGTGCAGCAAGCCTACCCTGAGCCCAATGTGGGGCTCTGTACTTGGAATCTGCTATTCTGCAGTACAGGAACTGAACTAAATTGTAAACCTAATCCTCTTATCCTTCCAAGACTATAAGGTGGTACAGGTCAGGAATGACACTCCCTGTACCCTAGCTGCATGTTGAGAAGATTTGTGCATTTATTCTTGCTTCTGCTTGTCCTTCATTCTCAAAGAGGCCTATGTCAGAGGGAAGGTGATGCCTTGACTTGCAAGTGAATTGGATTTAAGTGAGGGAGGGTTGTACAAAGTTATCTCTCTTCTCTGGAACCATCCGGATCCATTGGCAAGATATAGATCAGGACAACTGGTGATGGTCCCCTATTTGTGCTATGACTTCGAAGTAAATATAGCTTTGTAAAAAAAATTCAGCTTTTAAGTGGTTAAATGGAACTGTGGTATAGAAGATGCAATTGAAAGGGCACTATCTATGGGTGGGGAGACAATGGCAAAAAGCCTAGACACCCCAAAACCTTTTAAAAGTGCTGGAGAACCCTTAGGGAAGAGTGAAATGTAAGACTATTGGCCGTTTGGAGCGGGGGCCAGGTTAACACACTGTAAGATATATTATCTCATCTGAATCCCAAAAAAGGCTACGGGATACATGTTATTATTATCTTCAGTCTTCAGAAGGAGAAGCAGGCTGGGAGAAAGTAAGCAGACACATAAAAGATATATAAAATAATAAGTCTCTTATACAGGATTTTATTTCAGTTTTTTTTTTTAACTCCAAATCCATTTTGCCACTTCTGGCAATGGGTGGGGAGGTGGGGAATTATCAACCCTGGTATTCTATGTATGTCGTAGGCACTTTGCATGTTGTTTTCCTGGTTCTGTTTATTTCATCTACACTCGTTCATATAACTCATTGTAGCTTTCTCTGAATTCTTCATATTTGCCGCTTCTTTTTGCAGTTATATTTCCTTATATTTATGCACTACTGTGTTTTAGTCATTCCCCAATTCAATCTACGTCTTAAAATGAATTAAAATTATCCTGCTAACTTTAGTTTCAGAATAGTTTTTTCTAATAACACAGTAGCACTCATTTAACAAAACAGCTTGCCAACTATTTTTTTTAATTAGACTATTATTAGATGTAAAAGTAAATAGGTTTGGACTTCACTAAGTAGCAAAACTCAAATTTTTACTGCCTCGTTCCAAAAAATAATAGTGCAAGTTTGATCAGTGTGCTGACATATTTATATGAGACACACGTGTTTCCAAGATATTTCATAGCAACCAACCTGACTGAATACACCTTTCTTCTTAATAGCAATGCTACAATAGCCAACAAAACAAGCACTATAAAAGCATGCTGGGAATAAATTTGTAGGCACTTTCTACCTTTTAAAACAGAAATAAATCTAATTACTGTGTGTGGTTTGACCTGTAATGTAAGGAAATAAAAATCTGGTTTCCAAAACAATAATAATAGAAAGATGTGTAAAGTTGGTCTGTTTCAGCTCAGAAGGGATTGAATTAATTTATCACTCATCGGTTAAGATTAATCCTCCAGGTGCACATGACCTTGTGGAAGGCAATGTGTAGAAGAGCCAAGTGATATGCTTTGGCCTTCAAATGCTTAAACTGAAATTGAACATAATTACCTACAGAATGCCTGAAGGAAGCCAGAAATAGAGTAAAACTCATTTTCAAGTTTTATGTGGTTTCAAGCAGTTACCCATGTTTTTTTAGCTTAATATATGTTGATTGGATTGTTAATTTTTATTCAAGATGCTTTGTACCTTTTCTGTAATTCTTAGGAAGCAAATTCACAACTGTTTAATGTTATGTATATTTGAGTCTTGGTTCAGAAGCTATTTCAGTAATATAATCAAAAACTGACAGATACTAAGAGCCAGAAAGGACCTGAGGGGCCAGCAAAGAATCCCCTACATAATGCTGGAAAGTATTCCATGAGCTAGAGGTGGGTAACCTATTGCTACCTGAGGCTGAGGCGACCTATTTCATTTAGGGAACCAGCTGATTGTGAGGAAAGTTTTCTTTACTTCCAACCTGAATATATCTCTGCAACTTTGGACCAGTGCTTCTAATTTTGTCCTCTAGAGCCAAACTGAAGGTTTTAATCAATCACCTTTAATCTTAGTACTGTTTAATCTTTTCTCAATGACTGACCTTCTCATCTTGGAACATCGTTATACTATGCTGGCCCCCTTTTCCCAACAAAAAATTCCTTCCAGGAGCCTGCATTTTGGGGACAGGCCCAGATCTGCCATGCTTAATTCTCCTTCTGATTGTGCTTCCGACTCTGGACATCACTACCATGCCCATATTTCCCTCACACTCCTGCTCTTTACCTCCCTTTTGTATGTTGTCTTCTCTCATTAGAATATAAGCCCCTTGAAGACAGGGACTATCTTTTTTTTTTTTTGCCTATATTTATATTCCCAAGACTTTGTCCAAAGCCTGGTACCAAATAATTATTTAATAAATACATGTTGCCTGTCTCTCTACCTTGTTTCTACATGACAGTCTTTCAATTTTTTGAATATTTAAAGAACATTCTTACATCTCATCAGTGTCCTTTTTTCCCAAGATAACAACCCTAATTCTCTCAGTCAATCTTCATTTGGAAGACTGCAGTATGGCATGGTTGCTTGTCCTCTCATCCTGATTTCCCTTTTTCCAGACCTGTTTCTGTTTATCTGCCTTTCCTAGGGTACTACAGATGGTACATGGTTATGCCATATGTGGCAGAATAACATCCCTCAATCTGGATCCTCATTTTTAATGCAACCTAGAATAGCATTATTTTTAAATCGTCCTTGACCCCTAGAAATTTTTACTAAGATAAGGACAGGCTCATCATAAGCACTTGATAAATACTTCTTAGTTGGACATAAAGTTTATATTTAAACATATCTTATAAGTGTATTTAAGTATATATACTTTATATAGACAAATTTATAATATTCATTTAATATATATTATTTAATCATTTAATAAATGATTAAATATCATTTAATAAATATATCTAATGCATTTAAACATACATTTTATATAAACATATTTATAATATACATTTAAATATGTACTTCCAAATTATATTCTCTACAAATTCATATTTAAAGAATATATTTAGATATATGTGTATTAATATATATTTAAAATACACACCCTCAATGACTGCTGCTTTATAAATATATATATATGTATGTATGTATGTGTATGTATATACATACATAAATATACATTCCAGTCGGTCTAAAATATTTAATTGAATAATTAACTGTGTGTGGTACTGAAATAAAACAGAGAGTTACTAAAAGGAAAAAGAACCTTTATACTCAAGAAACGAAATGACAGAGAGATGATATAACTTCTCACCAGGAAGGACTGAAGCAAAGAGGCTAGATTGAGAATATGGGTTCTTTGAGAGTAGCAATTGTTTCATTCTTTGTAACTGGATCCCCAGAACTTGGTACACAGTTGATACTTAATAACTGCTTCTTTGTTGACTGATTGACAGGTCAGTCCCTTTTGCTGATATGCCTGGTACAGCTGCACTGTGGTACATACAGCAATTGGCAATATTGGTAACTTTTGACTTATGTTAAGGAGAGAGGAATGGCCCATATGGGATCTCAAAAGAACCAGAGGAAGGTCTCTAGCATAATCTTCCATAGATGATTCATAGGGAAAACATCATGGAGAAATGCACATCTTGAGAAGGCATATCAATCTTAAGTGGTAGAGAAAACACCTGAGCTGATAAGAATGCAGACTAGCCAGCATACCAACATACTCATGAGGCAGCTTTGTAGTGTGGTAGCACCATGTAAACAGTTTACTATTGCATGTTATTGCTTTTCTTTGGTCCACAATGGCCTCTCCACTCTAATGATGATTCCATGGTCTGTGGATGCTTTAGAGTGCAGTTAAACTACTTTCTCCTGTAGGGGTCTTTCCCTTATGACCCCAGGTTACAATGCAATTTCCTTCCTTTTCTACTTACTCAGGACTTGACAACTGACTTGACCAACTGAGACACTTTCTCAATTGGTCCAAATGTAAGTTACCCTCATAGATATAAGCCTCAACTTTTAAAATTAAATTTAAAAAAAGATATCATTATAGACTGAAAAAATAATTTTACAAAATTAACATATTAAATATATTTTCTATAAATGGTAGGTAGATGGATATGTGGGCAAGGGGCCAGAGAGACTTCTGCAGGATTTCAAGCTGCCCTAACCAAGGTCAAGACTGGAAGGGTGGTGGCCTGGGAATCACTAGGCTGCTTACACAGACAAGTAGGTATTAGTACAAATTCACAGAACTGATTTGAGTGGAGAGAAGAAAAAAAGATTTGAGAAAGAGGAAATATGTACTGAGCAAACTCTACTATTAATCCAGACTTGTACACAGACAGAGAAAAGCCAATCATTGCAAGGGAAGCTTTATTCAGATTCTATACAGGCTAGATTTACAAGGAGGGAGATCATTACAGTCTCGATTTGTACCAATATAGTAATTACTTTGTATGTGTATGTCTTGTCTCTCCAATTACATCGAAAACTCCTTGTAGACAGAGAACATCCTTTATATATTTTTGCAAATCCCATGGTGCCTAACTCTGTGTTAAATACATAGCAAATTTCAGTGCATCCTTACTGGTAGACTGGTGGCTTCTTTAATTGACAGATCTATTTGTATGACTATATGGGTAATGTCTTGGTTATATTGCAGTCCTTAACAAAAACATCATAGTTGCTCAAATTTATTAGAATAAAAGACAAAAAAACAGCTTTGATAGCATATTGTGTTTTAATCTAAGAAGAAGATTAAATTCAAAGTTTAACAATATGAAAGATTACCAAATAAATTTTGGATCAAACCCTTTCTTTAAACAAAGATGAAACACATTTGTACTTTTTATTGTTGCTCTAATGTTTACAGTTCTAATTTTTGCACATTTTAAATATATTCATACAT
Source organism: Pseudocheirus occidentalis (assembly GCA_028646575.1). NCBI lineage: Eukaryota > Metazoa > Chordata > Mammalia > Diprotodontia > Pseudocheiridae > Pseudocheirus > Pseudocheirus occidentalis. Next base: position 326,236,189 of record CM053593.1, on the reverse strand, counting down.
GTCCTTTTCCACGAGTGTTTGATTTGCCACATACATTTTTTTTTCCCAACCAGAAGTCTAAGCCTAGATGGCATCACATCTAACTGTTATTCACCACCTGCATGTCATGCTCCAAATGTCTTAGTTCCTTTTTTTTTTTAAATTACAGTAAAGTTTCCTCCTCTGGATACCAGGTTTGGAGATGCTAGCAGATGTTTAACATTTCTGCTGCTTATACCATGTAGGTATTCAGTTCCTGAATCTTTTTCTCTCAGGGTCCCATCAGACACAGAATTCTTAGCTCACCTGCAAATTCTTCCTCCCTTGAGGCATTCCCGGAAGAATGAGAGGGGAGGTATGAAAACCTACTAGAATTCCTTGGCTGCCAAGGCCAATGGCTAAAGGACAACTGACCCTGGCTGTATGTCTTATTAATGCAACTGTTCATCATTTATTCAGGTGATAGCTTTACCTACCAGTGGACCTGGAGGCAGCCTCAGGTAGAAGAAGGTTCTGCCAGGTGTAAGGAAAAAGCAAGGCAGACAAGCATGTTTAGCCTGCCTTGTCTCTCCATAATTAGATTTACTATCCTAAATAAATCTACCTCTTTACTGCCTTGTCCTGACAGCAGTAGGAACATGCTCTAGGGTTTGGCAGGACCAACTCTGAATGACACTCCAATTCACCTCACTCTCTGTCTCTCTCTCTTTCTCTCTCTGTTTGCTGCCTGACTAATTGGAGCCAAAGGCAAAACTTAAGCAAAAGATTACAATGGAAGGTGCATAGCAAATGTTTAGAAAAATCTATTTTCCTACAAGAGCACTAAATGTAGTTGTTTGAATCCTGTAGTGGTTGCATAGCTCATTGCATGAGCATGATCTCTGAAAAGCAAACAAAACACAAAACCCTTCCCTGTGCTACAAATCCACTCTTAGTAACTGCAAAGCTGAGTCAGCGGGATTTTACAAACTTTCTTTGAAAACCTAAGGGTTCCAACACTGATTCAAGAATATTGTGAGTACAGTAGATTTCAAAAAAGCAAATTGTCAGCATAACTATGTTAAATGAAGGCACTGGTTAGGAAAAGAGGCATGGTATTAGAACCAAAATATCCTACTACAATAAGATGATATCTACTACATTAATGTTTGCAGAAAAAAATGCTTTAAAAGTTTTAAAAAAAAAAGAGTTCAAATGCAAACTTAATACATCTCCACCAAGTACAGATTTCAAAGGTCAAAAGAAGACACATACATTGTATGTGATTAATTTTTTTGAAACAAGCCATTCCATTTTCACAGATTAAAAGTCTGCTTAAATATCTCATTTCTACAAAGTGAATTTACATTTAAAGTACAAAGTGCAAATACTATGGTTGTTTTATTTTTTTTAATTGCCTTTTGGTGAGGGAATCTCCCACATGTCGAAGAAGATCTACCTTGCTATGAGAGCCATTCATCCTTGCTTCTTTGGCTGAAAAAAGAGACAAGGATTTTAAATGTTCTGATTTAGTCATGAATAAAAATAATTTACATAATATTTTATGTATTTATGTGAAAATATAATTGTTTTTCTTTTATATTTTTAAAGATTAATCTGTTTCCATTCATAGCAATTAAGAGAGAAAAACCCCAGTGAATTCAAGTTGATCTCAAAGTTATGAAGCAGTGATTGCTAAAAGAATCAGTTAAGTACAATAGCAATTACTAGTCAACATTCTGTGTCGAGATCAAATTTTCCTTTTCGTAATACTTGTCTCCCCCTTCACCTCCCAAATACATTTCAAATAAAAGATATTAACCAACAAGATATTGAATATATTCACATACTCAATGAGTGAGATGGAAAAATAATCAGTCCAGAAGATAAATATTATTTCAAGGAGGACAGATTACAAAGTTAAGGTTATTGATTTCCCTTTAAAAATATCATGCTTCTTTTGGGAAAGATTTTACAAAAATATTAGTTTCAACTGAAGAATGTGTTTTTATTAACTTTCCCCCAGGAAAAAAAAAACTCCCTTGCATTTCTCTGGTGTAAAATTATTATTTTTTTCCTATTTTCCAGTTCATTCATTTAGGACACGGGTTCTAATAAAGCCAGGGTCACAGGTTTGATGACTGAATAATCCAATTGAAAGCAATTGTGTCTAGGAATACCATAATGCTGGACCCCAGTTATTATTTCCTGATTTGCTTCATCGGCCAACAGGGAACACAACGAAATGGAACAAGAACATTTTTGGAACAAAAAACAAAGTGCTTTGGGGAGATAGCTACCCTAAATACAGCTCATTGGAATCTTTCAGATTTTTTTTGGTTTGTATTTGCTTTTTTGGAGGGGGAGGGCAGGACAATTGGGGTTAAGTGACTTGCCCAAGGTCACATGGCTAATAAGTGTTAAGTATCTGAGACTGGATTTGAATTCAGGTCCTCCTGACTCCAGGGCTCATGCTCTATTCACTGCACCACCTAGCTACCCGACATTGGAATCTTTTAATGGGACTGAGGGCATGTTTCTCAAATTATATGTTGGCTATCACATAAAACTGACTTGAACAAGGTGGCTATCAGAAAACTGAATAACCAAGGGTTTCATAGAGCAGAAGTGTCAAACATGTGGCCACAATGTTCCCCAGTGAGAAAATCTGATTAAAATGTTATTGGGAAATGCTAACAAAATGAACAAAAATATAATAAAACAGATAATATATTTTTAAGTCAATATATACCGGGCTCACAGGGATCCTTTTGTATGGTTTATTGGAACCTATTTCCATTTGCCTTTGACAGGACCATCAGAGAACATCTGAAAATCAGAACTAGAAGTGGTCTTATGAGCACTTTTATTTATGTTTCCAAATAAAATGCCTTTTCGCAATGTGCATTAATCTATCATTTTATATACGGTAGTAATTATAATAATGTAAGTAACTGATAAAAAATATATATATGTGTGTATATATATATACACACACACACATTAGTGACTGATTCATTTTAAATACATATATATGACATCCATATCATAGGCAAATGTATATATTAATTTATAAGCAAGAAAATAAAAATATAAAGGCAAACACTGGGGAATATTTTGATTGGTTATGATCTATTAAAGAAAGAATGGGAAGCTTAATTTATTTAAATGACTATAATCAGAAATATGTCTGAATAAGTTTTAAAGTGACATTCATTTTTTATTCTACAGGAATTTATAATTCCTTGGAAATGCTATATACATACATTGTATATGTGTATTTATATGTGTATATGAATATAAACATATATGTCTTGTACATAAAATATATGTGTGCACATAAAATATATATAATACACATAAACATTTAATTATCAAAATTACCGGTTCAAATTTTGTGAAGGTAAAGTTACTTTTCTTGGGCAGTGTGTGTAGTGGAGAGAGAGCTGGTTTCAGAACCAAGAAGCCTTTGGTTTAGGGTCTGCCTCTGATATATACTGTTAGTGTAATCCTGGCAGTGTGACACCCATTGAAATCACAGTTCTAGCGTCTATATCTCATCTAGTTGGTTTGTTTTTTTCCTTTTCTTTTCATCCTCTCCAGTTCGACATTTTATTTCTCTAAGACAAGGGTTCTAAAACTGATGTTCATGAACTTTGGGGGGGGGAAGGGAGGAAGATTAAGTAATTGGGGTTAAGTGACTTGCCCAAGGTCACACAGCTAGTCCATGTGTCAAGTGTCTGAGGCCAGATTTGAACCCAGGTCCCTCTTGATTCCAGGGCTCTCTTCGTTGTACCACCTGGCTGCCACATTATGAACTTTTAAAGAAACTTATTTTGGGAACTATATTTCAACATATCTGGTTTCCTTTCTAATCCTACAGATTTTTTTTTCATTGAAAAAAAAGTCATCTGAAAAGGGATCCACCAGCTTTATGAGGCTACCAAAGGAGTCCAAGACACACAAAATAAGTTAAGAATCCCTGCAGAAATAATGCAATTTTTTCATCTTTTTCATTTTGATCTGCTTAAAAGCTCTAATCAGATAGAAATTTCAAATAGAAAGGAAGAAAGAAACTGAGAATAGGGCTTAGATGAATCATTTTCTTTGTGATTGTTTTTTTCTGATTGAATGCTAGATGAGAAATGCCATTTTCTTAGCTACATCCTCCCATCATCTCTTCAGAAGGAAAAGTTATATATAATATATAATTATTATTATTAATTATTATTATTTTACCACATAAATGTCATTAGTGGCTCAACCAGCAAAGTTCAATTACAAATTCATGCTAGTGTCAAAAAATCTGAAAAACTTTAAAGTGGATAGACTCCCTAAGTAGGACAATGGGCACTGTCAGGAGTGATTGAGTACAGTGCACGTGCACCCTTAATTGTCATTATCTAATTAAAGCAACCCTTTGAAAGTCTGGGGAGTTCCAGTACCCTTAATTGTTTTTGAGTCAACCCATTTTTAAAGTGTAAGTGATTTGTGGAGGGATTTTAAAAGTTAAAACCATAAACATAGGCTAAACAAAGAAAAACTTATCACACATCTTGCCTTGTGAAATGGTTTTAAGCTGCTTCCAAGGTGTGTAGGAGGTCTGCCTTTAAAACCCACAACAAAAGCAAGGCTTGCCTTAGGAAATGTGTAGGGAACTTCAAACAAGGAAGGAGACAAAGTAAACAACAAATTGACTAGCTGAAGTGAGGGAGGGAGATTTACCCTGGCTTTGAGAGCTAGAGAAATGATTCAACCTATGTTTATCTTTTGGCAAATACTTCTGATTTGAGAAGAGGGAGAGGGAAAAAGACTTGCCACAATTGTGCTTATTTATTGCAGAGATGGGCATTGTGGTCTATATTCTGATCCTTATACATATATAGATGTATATAGAAGATGGATATAGGAGATGGATATAGAAATGTAGTGTATCATATATGCAGATGTGTAATGCATCTACATATATGTATGTATATATACACACAAAAATATATGCACCTATATATAATGCATATATATTCTGTATATGCCTATGTATTCAGTATAAAGTTACTAGATGGTTCAGTGAATAGAGTCCCAGACCTGGAGTCAGAAAGCCCTGAGTTCAAATTTAGCCTCAGACACTTACTAGCTGTAAGACCCTGGGCAAATCACTTAACTCTATTTCCCTCAGTTTCCTCATCTGTAAAAATGAGTTGGAGAAGGAAATAGTAAACCACTCTAGTATCTTTCCCAAGAAAACCCCAAATGGGGTCAAGAAGAATTCGACATGAATGAAATGAGTGAACAACATATATGCCTATGGAATTTTTAATAAAACTCTACAGGAAGCTAACATATCTTATTAGATGGCTTTAATGAAAAATGAATACTCAAAATGTCTATGCCTAGAGCACCTCCTATAAAAATAATCAACACAGCCTGGCTTAGAAAAATTATTTACAGTTGGCTGAGTTGTACAAAATATATTCACTATCAAGAACACCAGGAAAAGTATTTTTAATTCATTATGTATAATATATACATACATAAAGTTATAATTAATTGGAATTAATTAAGAATTTATCATTTCTACAGGGTAATGATGAAAAAGCTATTAAACTATTCACTGAAGTTTCAACAATTTGATAATTTTTGAAAGAATGCTGCAAACATATTTGAGGTAGGATGTTGTTAAGTAAGTCCATGAGGATGAGGGGACATGACAGGGTAGGGTGGTGGTAGTATCTTTTTTGAAGATTCCACGTATCCTAGCACCAGCAGAACCCTCAGTTATCCTATACAATCTGATGAATTACTAGCACCAGATTTTAGGCAGCATAAAAATCACACTCACCTGCCTGTTAGAAGTGCTTTCAGAGTTGGTTTTGGGAGCTGAAAGAGAAATAAGTGTTTCAAATTATATTTCATTTCACATAGTGGTCCCCCATCAGATATGAGTACATTGAATGTAGCCTGTACTTGGACGCCACCTCTGAAGCTCTTACATTCACCTCTTTCCTTCTCACATACCTTGTTCCCTAATACAAATCTTCATTACCTCCCTCCCGGACTATTCTAATAACTTCCTCACTGTCTCCCTGCCACCATTTTTTCTTCTCTCCAATGTATCCTCGCCAAAGCTGTCAAGGTGATATTCTTAAAACTCAGATATGATCATACTTTAACCCCGTCCCCAATCTTTAATGTCTCCTTATTGCATTTGGGACAAAATGCAAAATCTCTAGCTGGGTCTTTAAAGTCCTGCACAGTCTAACTTGGACCTCCTTACTTTTTCAGCTTTATTTCATATTGCACTATTTCTCTTTGCACTCTTTCTATTTCAGTTAAGGAGTCCTTTCAGCTCTTTTCCATAAACAACATTCCACTCCCAATCTCCATGCTTTTTTCACAAGTCATCCTCCCCTGTCTGGAATGTATCTACTCCTCATCTCTGCCCTCCAGAGACCCTTACTTCATTTCTTTTAAAAACTATTCAGAATGTACCTCTCCCTACACAAGGCCTTTGCTGATCTCCACAATTACTACCACTATTTCCTTCTTGAAATCACTTTGTATGTATCTCATAGCTGTTTATGTGGGTTCACATTTTGTCCTGACTCCTGATGCCCATCCTCAGGAGAATAGACACTCCTTAAAGACAGGGACTATTTTGTCCTTGTTTTTATATTCCCAGAGACCCCAAGATAGAGTCCCTTCAACATACTTAATAAACATTTGTCCAACTGAATTGAATAATTAAGTTGATCACACAAACTATTATTAAAATAGAATTCACATAGTGAAAATGTCGAAACTGAGATGATTTGGTTCCTCCTATAGTTGGTCATTAGCCAAGGAGCTCACATTTAGAATACTAACAGCTAAATCAATAAAATAAGCGAGTTGGTAATTTATATGCTTATTTTGCTGATACATTTATAGATACCTATTTTTTTTTCAGTATTATTAGCAACTTCTACACCCTTTTTTGCTACTTCATTGTCATTGAAGAAGGGAAAGAGTGCACCAGATTTGGTGCCATTTTAAAAATCTTTCTTTGTTCCATGAGTTGATGTTCCCAAATAATTTATCACCACCAGCAGCAATCCTGGCCCTAGAGAAGTCCCTGTTGCAACTGAAGACCTAGAACTCTTCCTATATCTGTCTCTTTCATTAAAAAGACAGGATTATGGTCCTAAAGAGTTGGTTCTATCCCCTTTAGTTAGCTGAGTCCTTTTAGTCCTAAAAAAGATGCCATTAATTCCCTGCTTTGCAAAGATTTGAGACATGTCTTCTTAAAGTGATGATTATAAAATGGAGGATAATATTTCTGGTGGAAGACATATTTTGTATTTCTGTATGTAAAAAGTCTTTCCTATGAATATCAACCAATTCTAACACTGTTCAAAAACTGGATCACAGAGTTGCATTCCTGGAGCCATTTGTCTGGGAATGAAATGTTTCTGCAGAACCTTGGGAAATTTCACAATAAGAGAAGAGAAGAAACTATTTAATCCCCACAATGCTTAGCGTTTCTCCCTTTCCCTTATAAATAATCAAGAAGGAGGGTGGGAGACACTAAGCTTCCAGCTAGGGACAGTGAGTCCAGAAGATGGGCAATCTTACCAAACTTCCCAGTGTAAATATGACCAAAAGATGCAAGGTCCAAAAATGCTTCTGATTCTTCTCAGATAAACCCTTCAGAGAACTGGAGGCAAGGTATTTGTTTTTAATGGAATGAAAATATCTCTCCACCATCTATGATCTGATTTTGGAGGAACAATGTAAACTCTAGCTACTTCAATTTAGTTTATCCTTAATGGGCTTACAATTTACCCTCTATCCTGGTGGCTAATGATTGACTTAAGCAGCTTGCAAATGATACCTCTTCCTGTTCTAAAGCTCTTGGATGTTTTATGTGTAGAAGCAATTTATAAAATCTAAAAAAAAAAAATCTAAGAAATGTCAAGATTTTAAAGTTAGAAAAGATTCTTACTATGACGTTTCTTTGTGTTTGCTTTACCTTCTTCTTTTGTAACACCAAGGCAGCCCATTAGCTCTTGAACAGAGATGGATTTGTCATTATTCACATCACAATACTCAACAAATTTCTTCACACACTTCTTGGGTTTGGATTTTTTCCGAAGGAATCTCTTAAAGGGCTTGATTTCTTTCTTGCCAATGTCACCACTGGAGTTCTTATCAAGTAGCTTGAAATACCAGTGGACCACTCTCTCTTCTAGAGTGTGACTGGGATCAGGTTCTGAGAGTCTGAAAGCAAAACAAACTATGGAGCTTTCTTGAGATTCATTTGTTTATATTACATTGAAAAAGCATTTATTGGTTACTTACTATGTCCTGCAGTACTCTGTCATGTGCTAGAGGAGATGGAAGATATAGGACCTAAACCCTGCCCTTAGGGAGCTTAAGATCTAGTTGGGGGTGGGAAAAATGCCCACAAATAAAGACAATATAATCTTGAATTATCTTAAGTGTTAAAGAAGAGTACACAGATTAGATATGCAACCTTTATTCCTGCTGGCTATGTACTGCCCTCTCTTCCAAACAACAAAGACACAATCTGCCAGCATCCCAGGCCTTGGTTAGTTCTTTCTGCTTGGACTTTTGGAGGTGGTGATGTTTTGTAGTCCTCATCCTCACACATTTGCTTTAAGGAAAAAAAGAATAACCTTTTTCTAAGGCTTTAGAAAAAGATTTGTTAAAATTCTGTCATATGTCAAAAATTTGTCCACACTGCTTCCTAAATTACTCAAGTCTTCTAAGATATTGTTAATTTATAGACAGCTAGGTGTTACCTTCCCCATTGACCAAATTGTAGATAACATAATCATCCTGATCCTACAGTTTATTCAAGAAGATATCCCAACTCAAACATGAAACACAAGAGCAAAGAAATAAATTTGAGTATCTGTGTTTCTAGTTCATTTTGCATGTAACTCATAGAAGTGTCATTCTGATGTAGGTATCTCTGAAAGGGATATATGTATGGGTGTGTTTGTGTTTGTGCGCACGTGTGTGTGTGTGTGAAGGGAATCTTTAATTTGTTGCTTTTTTGGTCAATATCTCTTTAAATCAGGAAGCTTATTCAAATTTATAAAATATAAACCCTTTTAGGAGGGACTGAATGGCAAAATGGATCTTTTCAGTAATGTGAATATATGAAACAGCAGAATGTAAACTTTTTTTTTTGGAGGGGGAAGGCAGGGCAATTGGAGTTAAGTGACTTGTCCAAGGTCACATGGCTAGTAAGTGTTAATTGTCTGAGGTGTGATTTTAACTCAGGTCCTCCTGACTCCAAGGCTAGTGCTCTATTCACTGCACCACCTAGCCACAGGAGAATATAAACTTCTTAAAGACAGGTCCTGTTTTTCATTCATTCATTTTTCATTCCTTCATTCCTGTCTTTTAATTTTCAGCAGCTATCATGGTATGTTGCTTTACTGAACATAGTAGGACCTAAATAAGTGTCCATTGAATTGCACTGGCTGACTGCGCAATGTTCTCCACTTCTGAATCTTCCTTAGCTTGTTATTCAAGTGGGGTTGGGAAATTTCTGGTAGTTTTGATAAGATCCACTTGATGGACTGAATTTGAAACCAAGTTCATGTATATTAAATTCCTTGGGGCATTCTCTGATGCAAATTACTTTCCTAAAAACTTATTTTAAAAAATATTCTTACTGGAAATTAATTTATTGCTTTCTGCATTGGTGGAGGTACTTTGGTAAATGATAATTATTTTTTCAGAAAAAAAATTTCCCATAATATAAAATACAAACTAAGGTTTTGGGGTCCTTATTTTATTAAAATTAATTAATTGACCTCAGCTGACAGAAATTCTCTATTACAGTTGCTTATCTTTTTTCTTTTCATGTCTTACTCTTAAATTACCATAAAAGAGATTTTACTATGCCTCTGTCTCGTTCTGTAACTTTCCTCAGAGCTAGGGCCTCTTCACCCTGGGATCTCTAACCACCCCTGAAGCCTTCACATTCTGAAATATTCCTCTATAAGGCCTACCCCCTTTCTTCCACTGGTTAGTTTTTCCCAGGGCCGCCATTTTGTAGAAGGACATTGGCTGGTCCTCATTCCCTTCCAGACCCTGTTCTTGGCTTCCAGGCTTCATAATCATACTCAAGCAGGTACCTTTAATCCCTTCCCTACTGGCCACTCTTTCCTTTCCTTTTGTGTGTTGTCTTCCTTTCTCCTCCCCACTCAAATAGAGCATATACTCCTTAAGGACAAAGACTGGCTTTCCTTTTCTTTATCATGGCTTAACACTGTGTCTGGTAGGAACGTAATAATAAAAAAATGATGCTTAATAAATTCTTGTTTCCCTTCTTCCTTCTTTCCAGTAGAACAGAAGAAATGAACTAAGTTTGGGGGAAAAAGATCAATAATAGATACATACACACACATATACATACAATACATGTATACATATGTATCCATCTATGCACATATATGTATATATACATGCATGTACACATATGTGTAGCTATATATCTATACAGATCTACATGTCTATCTATACATATAAATTGAGTGAGTGTTTCCTGGATAATAGAAGTTGGGAATTAATCCTTAAAGAATAAGAAAAAAAATAGTTTGTTACTTCTCAGGAAAAAGAATGATGGTTAATATGTCACAATAGCATTATACTGTGGAAGTTCCAATGTAAAGAAATCAATAATTCTCTGTTGTAGGTTATTCTCAGGGTACAGAAATGGGCTAGGAAAAAGATACCCTTATTAAACTGCTACTATAAACAGGAATTTCAAGTGAAGCAAAAACTCTTTTGTGCCTTTTGGTGAAAGAATTGAAGAATTAGTCAAAATAATAGAGAAAGAACAACATTACTAGATGTTTATAAAATGATCTAAGAATGATAAATTCAGTGTTCTAATTAATAACTGCTAGAATTCAACTCAATGGGACAAATTCTAAGAGTTCTGGGCAGAACCTACATTTCTGAATAAAACATTTAATATTTATCTTAAAGGATTTTTCTATCACAAACTATATTTTCACTGTTTCAGTCTTATTACAAAAAGTACTTGAAGGAATGGGATTGTGATAGATTCTGCAAACGGGGCCAAGCCTATGATTTCATTGGTAAAGGGAATTCACATGTGATGAAACGCCCTCTAGCAATGTAGGTCATTACCTTCTATGCAACTTCAAGTCTTATAGTCATAATTATAGGTAAGTGCCTAGTGCACTGGAAGATTAAAAATTATATGCTCAAGATCACACAGTCTACTATTGACTAAGGGACCAACAAGTACTATTCTTTTCCTCTATCTTCTATTGTGTCCAATCAGGCTGTTATGGGAATCTGAAGATGTTCCCTGCCCCTAGGCCCTTTGATAGGCTTAAGTGGTTCTGAGAACCTTCCCTGATTTGAAAGTATACTCTGCCCCCTAATAGGCTGACTGTGGTCATGTGGAGCCTGTGGCAGGAGGCTTGTTCTTCAGGAACACTCACCTTCTTACTGTGTGATTAGGCAGTGGGTCAAGAGGGTTGTGACATTCTCTGATCCAGGAGAAGGCTATATATACCCTGAGGTGAGGTTTTACTTTGGGGCTCACTTTGGAAAGAGTTCTGTGATTTGGCCAGATGAGACTCTGGGAAATCATTGAACACCCCCCCTCTCCCCCCCCCCCGTCTTTGAAAACCCAGATGTTGATTTCCCTCTCTGGTAACTGACTAGTTATGGATGTAATGGTCAGACGGTTGGAAGCCCATCTACTGATCTGTTTGCCTGCTTTTAACTTCTGCTTATAACTTGTGTTTGTATTCTGTTTGTATTCTCTGAAGTTTCTCTGAAAAAGTCAGGGTGCTGACTTTTTCCCCTGAACTAGGTAAACAATATATGTTGGATTGATTAAAGTAACATTGTTAACCCATTTTGAGTTGCTTTCCTTTAAAAAAGCAGATCTAAAAAGCCATCCTGGGTATGCTAGGGTGCTTGCTGATACACAGGCTGACCCATATCAAAACTGATTAGGGAAGTAATAAGATATGCCTTCTCAATTTGACTACAATAGAGCAAAAATGAATTAATTAATTGACAGACAGGTAGATAGATAGATAGATAGATAGATAGATAGATAGATAGATAGACAGATAGATAAAAATGGAGATTGCTTCCAGGGGAAGACGTGGTTTTTGTTTTGTTTTGTTTTGTTTTTTGATGTAAAAACCATCTTTCCCATGAGTGTTAGTTAAACCCAATTCTAATATTGTTGTAGCAGTTTCAGTGGCAATCCTGAAATGTGCATTGAAAATCCCCCCCCCAAATCAAGTACAATTTACCTGCTAGATGAGGAGGAGGGGTCAGAAACAGCATGCACCATATCAGTGGACAAGGCATCTAGAATGCTGGTCAGGAATTCATTCTTCTTGGCCCCAGGACAACCTGAAAATTAAAAAGAAAAATTATATTTGTATTTAACATTATGAATTCATTCTTATGAGGCAGCTATGTGGCAAGGTAGAGTGCTATGCTTGAAGTGAGGAAGACCAAAGTTCAAATTTGGCCCTAGACATTAGTTGTGCAGTCCTGGGCAAGTCATTAACTTGTCTGCCTCAGTTTCAGCAACTGTAAAATGATGATGGTTGTTGCTGTTCAGTCATTTTTCAGTTTTGTCTGATTTTGTGATCCCATTTGTGGTTTTCCTGGCAAAGATATAGTCCTCCAGTTTATTTTACAAGTAAGGAAACTGAGGCAAACAGGGTTTAGTGACTTGCCCCAGAGTCATAGAATTAGTAAGCGTCTGAGGTTAGATTTTGATGAATCTTCCTGATTCCAGGCCTGGCACTCCATTCACTACATCACCTAGTTGCCCAATGGGGGTGATAACAACACCCAACTCCCAGGGTTCTTGTGAGAATCAAACGAGGTAATACCTGTAAAGTACTTAGAACAGAATTTGGTACATTCTACTTATTTATTTTCTTCCTTCTTTCCTTCCTTTCTTCCCTTCTTTTCTTCCTTCTACCTCCCCATACACTGTGAAGACAAGTTTCACTTTGCTATACTGCAGTACGTTGTACATGTTTTTCTCTTTCTTTTTGTTTTTAATACAAGTGTTTGGAGGTTTGTTCATTCCTTCCGAGTTATTATATATGGACATTATCAGAGTTTCATCTTGTCACCTTCTTCTTTCAAAACTGGCAGTGGATTCAACACCCTGACACAGAGAAGGTAAAAAATGAAATCTTTCTCATAGTTGCTTGTTAGGGATGGATATAACTGGCAAGTTCCACTGGTACCTCCGAGGAATGATTCTATAGGTTTGGAAAGATCTCATGATGTCACATCTTCTTCCTCACTTGTTTAGTAATGCCTGAAATTCTAATCAGGTCTTTTTTTTTTTTTGCTTTTTGGAGGGCAGTTGGGGTTAAGTGACTTGCCCAAGGTCACACGGCTAGTTTTTGTCTTAAGTGTCTGAGGCCAGATTTGAACTCAGGTCCTCCTGACTCCAGGGCCGGTGCTCTATTCACTGCGCCACCCAGCCGCCCCCTAATCAGGTCTTAATATGTTTAATTTAAGACTCACAGACCTATTAGGCTGAAGTCTCTATACCAAGTGAGTAAAGCCTTCAACTCATTCCTGATGGTGAAATTACTGGAATTCTGAGAATACCTCGAGCTTCAGAGTTACTCCTCTGATACTCTTTGTAAAAAGAATGAAGATGTCAGACACATAGCTGTTAACAAGCTAACTTCTGCCCTGTGAAAAATTAATTTTAAAAAGGGGGAAAAGTCATAGAAAAATCATTCAAAGAACCCCATTTACTCTGGAGTCTCTCCAGTATAAAAAAAAAGTATGAAAACCAAAGGGGAAGAGATCTGTCCATCAGTAGGGATTAATAATCTCATTACACTTCCTAGAGATTCCTTAATCAAAAAAAAGAATTATCTAAGATTAGAAAGTTCTGTCTTAGCAAATTATTTCTCAATGGGCCAATGAGGAGGTGAGGAAATAAGAATCCATTCAGAATGTGTGTTTATTTCTGAGCCTTGATAAAATAAGAGTGACTTAAGTTGTGTGGTGGTTCTGTACTATAGCAGCTAGACTCTGAAGAACAACATGTTTATGTAGTTAAAAGTACCCTGTTTCTTATACATTTCTCTTTGACACTTGGGACTCTTTCTTTATTCTTGTGTATATAAAAGTTGTATATACCAGGAATGTATTTAAGCCAGTTCTACTTCATTAACTTCCCACATCAGAAAACAGATGTGAATCCTCAGCAAACATGGAATGGGAGTGGAGCCTGAGAGGACAAGGGGGAGGTAATGCTCTTTTCTTTTGAACACATCTGGAAAAGACTGATTATTATCTACAGAGAATTTAGACATGATGAGATTGGTACCTAGTCTTTATGTAAAAGGAGAAAAAATAAGTTATCTACTGGCACATGTATAGAATGAAATATCTTTCTTGGAAAGAAATAGCAGATGGGTATTTTTGGTACCCTGAAAACTTATTAGTAGTACATCAAAAGCCTCTTGAAATGTCCTCCTAGTTCTATATTTCTATAAAATGGCAGCTTCTTTGGTCAGTATGATGTCAGACCTGCCACTCAGGTCAATCCTGTCTGATTAAGAGAATTGCAACAAGGAAAATCTAATGATCTAAAATTTGTCCCCAAGGACTACTCCTATTGGGAATAGAGCTGGTTCATTCTTTGCACTTGTAATTCCTCACACAGGGCTGAGAATATAGTAGGTGATTCATAAATTTTGATTGATTATTGATTAATGGAATATAGAACAGGGGAACTCTGCATGGAAACCTATCTCTAGGCCAAAAGCATAAAAGACGGCCTTACATTTTTCTGACACTTGAACTTTTTGAAGTTGCACCTTAGAATGGCTCCAACTAGGTTACGTAGTGTGAATAATGAATTTCCTGAAGTGGTCACATTCCTTGATTTTATCTGCACATTTCTATTGGACTGGGAACCAATGACCATACTTTATATAATATATATAATTCTAATTTTGAATTGTGTGAATTTTAATACATGTAACTGCTTTGGGAGATTCATTAATTCTGAGTAATCAGAATTTAGCTATAATCACAGAATCTCAAGGTTGGAAGCAATCTCATAGGTTATCTTGGGGGCGGAGCCAAGATGGCGGCACAGAAGCAGGAAAACACCGCAGCTCTTACATGGCCACCTCAAATACCCATAAAATATGACTCTAAACAAATTTTAGAACTCAAAAACTCAAAAAAACACACCTCCCTCTAAAGGCAGCTCAGCAGGTGGGGCACATCTCAGCGCTGGGACCTGAAACCAGCCCAGCCTAAAACCATAGGTTAGAAACCACAGGTTATCTCATTAATTCTCCATCCAACTAGGAACCTTCTTTACAACATCCACACCCCATTTAAGTGAGTGATGGGCAGCTCACTACTTCTTGAGATAGCCCATTCCTCTTCTGTATGGGTTTAACTGTTAGCAAGACCTGAAAACTACCTCCCTATAATATTCACCTTAGTTCAGCCCTCAGGGACCAAGGAAAACAAATCTAATTCTCATGGCAGTCCTGAAAAGGGAGGGGTAGGGGGAATTAGAATAGGGAAGGGAAAAGAATAAGGGTTTTTTGCTGTTATTATTTAGTTATTTTCCAGGTATAATCTCATTCGGGGATTTCTTGGCAAAGACATTGGAATAGTTTGCATTTCCCTCTCCAGCCCGTTTTACAGATGAGGACACTGAGTCAAACAGGGTTAAGTGACTTGCCCAGGGTCACACAGCCAGTAAATGTCTGAGGCTGTTATTTGGACTCAGGTCTTTCTGACTGTACAACTTAGCTGCCCCTAACAGATGGGTAGGAAAGGTGTAACTGATGAATTAAAAGCGATTTACCTCAAAAAAGGCAAGATAAAGCCACCTCCAATGAGTCCTCCTTCTCAGGTTGCCTTCCATTTGCCATTTATACATCTACCATGAACCTACTTATTTAGATACTGTCTCTTTCAACAGAATGTAAGTTCCTTCAGGACAGAAACTATTTTTCCCTCTTCCTATGCCCATTCTTCTTTGTATCTTTGCAGTGTCTAGCATATAATATGCACTTAATAAATGTTTATTGATTAGCTGGCTAAATATAAAATAAAAAGAAACCACATTTATACGTTTAGAGGGAAAAGGTAAGATTTTTAGTACATGAAAAGTGATGCAAATACTATAGTAAGGGGAAAACCCACCATGAAATACTGCAATTAAAACCCAACAGCTAGCTCCTGTTGAAATGTTTGTGACTAACTCAACAGCTTAAGGGAAAATGAGAAGCCACAAAAAAGTTACTGTTCAAGCACAAGGACAATATTCAGCTTCTGACTAAAGTGGGCATGCACATAGATGCAGTTACAGGTACATGGTGTTGAGACATAATGAAGCTTCTGTTCTTGGCAGGTGTTATCAACATGGCATAACTCTTTTGGACCCTCCAACCATGCTACAATCCATCCTGTGGATAAAAAGGTAGAACTGGGCCACTTAGGTCTTATGTAACAAATAACTGGCACACGTGCCAGCAAGCAGCAAAAGAAGGGTTAGCCCAGGCTGAAAGGTTGATAGTTCTCTCTTGCCTCCCGCTTCCTCTAATTTCGTTTTGTCCAACTGCCTATATTGTGTGGCTTTGACAGCTTACATAAATAATTTGTTGTTAAAGGGTTGGAGTTGAAACCACATGGTGTTACCCTGCAGGTTCAGAGATGTAACACAAAATTAAGTGTTTACTTTAGGGATAGTTTTACCCACAAGTATGCTCTCCATTCAAACACAGAATAGGTTTTAGAAACCTTAGACCAACAAATACATACCATGCATGACAGGAACATACACAAACACCTCACTTCAGTTGGAAATTCAAGAGGCTCATTTAAAATATATAATATACGTATGACCTGTCCCATTACTATGCCCTGATAGGCTACTAAAAAATGAATGAAAGGTCTATTTGTAGAAAGAAGGGAGACAGGATTTTGCTATGGTTCTTCGGGGCTGAAGAAGCTTTATAAAAGATAGATGAATAATTCTCATTTGTTTACAAAACAGGCTCTTCCCATGGAAACACTGAAAAAGTGAACAATTTAGCTGGAAGATACGGATTCTTAGTGCCTTTGTAATTCATCTGAACAAGTTCAAGTAAGACATATTTAGATTACCAATTATTTTCTTATGGTCTGGCTCAGGTTCTAGCCTTGGGTTGACTCCCATGAGTTATGTTACCTTGCTCAAGCCACTAACCACTCCAGGCCTTATTTTCTCCAACTATAAAATAGTTAGATTTGGTAATCAATCAGTCAATCAACAAGTATTTAAGAAATGCCTATTAAATGGCAGGTCCTGTGTGAGGGGATATAGAGATAAAAATGAACGTGGAAAAAGCCTCTAAATTTCTTTTCAGTTCTAACATTTGGTGTATCTATGAGTTGTTCCCTTGCATGCAAAAAAAGTGGCATACATATAATAACAGTTATATAAAATGTCCCAAAATTCTTGGTGCAGTCTAGTTTAACCTAGTAAAATTTAGAAATGCACAAATACTTTTGAGATATCTGGCATGACTCAAGTTTACAAAGCACTTTGCATGCATTACCTTATTTGATACTCACAGTTACCTCATGAAGGAGGTGCTCCTATTATTCCTTTTATAGAGGAAGAAATAGAGGCTCAGAGAGGGAGGTTTAGTGACTTGTCAAGAGTCCTGGAACTAGTAAATATCTAAAGTCCCTGGACAGTACTTGAACCAAAATCTTCCAGTGACACACTGCTTGATGTCATATTATATCAATTGTTCTAAAATTATGGCACTGGGGCGGGGGGAAATGGTTGGATAACCATCATTACTACCACTATCACCACCACCATGATCACCATTATCAAAATAACTTGATTAAATATCTATTAGATCAGTTTATCACTCAAACAGTTCTAGCTAACAGAATGAGGAGAAAAGTCAGTCTCTGCTTCATAAAAGCATCCATCTAGAAGGAATGCCAGAGAAAACTGAGACCCAGGGAGTATATATAACATACCAAAGGTTATATAATTAGTAAATCTAAGAGAGAGGATTTGAACCCAGGTCTTTTTACTCTACCATGCAGGATGTTTCCCTGCTCACATGAAGTTTAGTTTATGAAGTTTTTCTTCCTTTTTTCTTTCAATGTACAAACTGACCCTAAAGAATGCCCCCTATTTCACTGGATGATAAAACGCGTTGCTAAACTCACTCCACACAGTCTAAGTTTGGAATACTTCCCTATGAAATTTTTATACTTGAGAATGTCACTTTAAGTCCTCAGACACAGCAAAACATCACAAAGTGAGGCAAACAATGTGCAATGATCTTGTACCCCGTATAGATAATGAATCCTCATCATTCAAGACAAAATTCAAGACCCTCATCCTCTACTCCCTTTTCTCCTCAGACAATTCAATTCAGTTCAACAAACATTAAGATTATGAGCCTCCAACATGCAATCACTGTGCTAGGTGGTGAGAATAAAACAACAAAATAAAGCAATTTCTGCCTTCAAGAAGCTTATAGTCTACTGAGGGAAGAACCAGGCAGACTCCCAGGTTAAACCAGGAACTTATCAATTGTCCTGTAGCCCTAGTCCTTGACCAAAAATTCTCCTAAAACCTCTATCAGGAGGTGGGAGGAATCTATCACATACTGGAACAAACCTCGGGTCAGGGCTGACTTGATTTGGGATTGTAGTTCAACGCAACATGCCTCAGCTTTCTATAACCAGCCAGGGCCACAGTCTCCACCAGCCCCTAGTAACCACTCAGGTTACTTAAATCCTTCCCCAAGCTTCCTTCCTTGCTCAAGGATTGGAAATCAAACCAACATGTTTCTTTGCTTCTATGATAACCTACTACCCTCAAGTTCCCTTCAGAATCACTGTGTCACATATGCCTAGGTCAAAATCTGCTCCCCAGGGTATCACTTCCTGCTACCCAATACCTATCCATATTGATCCCATGCTCTCCTATTTCTCTATCTCATTCTACTTTACCTTTCCATTACGTATTCTGGAATACCATTCTATCATTAACAAGCTTCCTTTCATATATAATATAGATATAGATATATAATACATATATATTATATATGATCTATATAATATAGATAAGAAATGAGCTCTCATAGTGCAAATATATTTATATCAATATCATCTATATCTATCTTGTATTTGATTTCCTAAGAACAGACTGTTACTTCTTTCCCTCCCTCCACCACCCAAAGTAAAATGGAAACTCTTTAAAGATATAAATTATTTAGCTTTTATCTTTGACTCTGCAGCCCCTCTAGTACATGTTTAACAAATGCTTATTAAATTGAATTAAAATGACACACCAACAAGGAAAATGGAAGAGGGAGGGACATAGTAATAATAAGCAGGCCTACCTTCCCCCCCTCTAAAAAGCAAGAACAAAAATCTTTTTTAAAAAAAGATATATAGGTTTAAATAACATCTGCAGAGAGATGACATCTGAATTAATTGGAGCTGATGTACTGTACTTGGACTCTAAGAGTACAAGGAAGTACAGAAAATAGAGAAAAAAGAAAGAGCGTTAAGGGAACACCTAGGACAGAGAGACAGAAGATGGATGCTAATGAGCCAGCAGAAGAGAATGGTCAGACAGGTCAGAGCACAGTGTCACAGAAGAGAGGAGAGAGAATCCAGGAGAAGTTAGTCATTGACCTGAAAAGGTGCAGAGAAATCAAAGAGTCCTGAATTAACAGTTAATCAAGAAAAGCTTGGAGAGAGGGATTCAGTGAGAATGCAGAGGCCTGAAAAGTGAGTGAGAGGCAAAGGAGTTGAATCAATTAATCTAGATAAGAGTTTCTTAACCTTTTTCATATTTTAAAATACTCTGGACATCTGGTAAAGTCTGTTAATCTAGTATTAGAATAATCTTCCTAAACAGAGTCTATATTATTCTAAATGGTTCTTTTGAGGAGTTTAGAGTGAAAAGCAGAGACACTGAATATTAGCTTGCATGGTTAGATAATGTGAGGGCTTTTTAAAGCCTGGGGCAGAGCTACACAGATTTATAGGCTATGCAGAAGAGCTGGGACATCAGGAAAAACTGAAACTCAGCAGAGAAGAAATGATTAATGGAAGAAGGTCCTAGAGAAGATTAAGAGAATAGGATTGAGGGAATGGGCAGAAAACTTTGGGAAGGAAAAGGGCAGCCTCTTCCTCAGAGACAGAAGCAAAAATAGAGAGCGTGGATGAGTGATATTGTAGAATGGTTTTGAGATGTGAGGGTGTGGAGAGGCAAAATTAAGGTTTTAATTGCATGATAATTGCATGATGATTTAATTGTGTGATCCTTTGTTGAATCATCACCCATTGCCTGCTACTTTCTCATCTGCAATCATCAAAGTCCTGATTTTAATCTAGTCTCTCTTCATGTGTTCTCTTGAAAGTGACATCAGCTTCCGTTAATTCAAGTATCGTTTCTACAGAGGTGATGCCCAAAACAATATGTCTAGTTTTAATTTTCAGTTTGTTGACTCTGAAAAGATATCACTACGTGTCAAGTTTACAAAGCTGGTAGAGTTATCTATTTGTTATGTATAAGGTATAATAAATGTTTGATTACCCAAGAAAATCAGGAGTGAGGAGTATAAAAGAAAGACTAACTAATCCTCCTCCCACCCTTCTACATAGGCTGTTTGTAGTGTTATTCATCCTTACGTGTGATGTTCTAGAAATTTACATTTCCACCAAAATAATTAATTCATACTGTAAAGACACAATTGAGAAAAATTTACAATGGTATTTGCCCTACACTACCCCCCACCCCAATTTCTTCATTCTGTGGATTAGAGTCATGATGAAAATAAGCCCATCACTATTCATAGGGCATTTTGAAATTTAGAAAGAAGGATCCTTTTAGCTAAATATTATTGTAATTTTAAAATTTTACCAGCAGTAGCATTTCTATGTTAGAGTTCACGGTAGACTCTACTCTCTTAAACCTCTCCCTTCAAAATTGCTTCTATGAATGAGTATATAGTACAATGTTATTTTACTTTACATTCTAGCATATACATGTTACATAAGACACTATTGACAAGTCTTTTTATGACATAAAATTTTGGACTAGAAAGTGGAAAATTTGCTCTTTTAATACTGTACTGTTATTCTAAAGTGGTACTAATGGATTTTGTTATGCAGCTGAGTAGCTGAAATGATGAGAAAATATTTTCTTTCAAAGCACTGTACACCTTTAGTAAGGTGACTATCGCAATATGCTTCTCCGGTCTTTGGAATGTTTTAGAAAGGAGGTGGCAGCTAGGTGTCACAGGACCAGGACCTGGAGTCAGGAGTTCAGATCTGGCCACAGACATATTAGCTGTGTGACCCTGGGCAAGTCACTTAAACCTGTTTGCCTCAGTTTCCTCATCTGTAAGATGATCTGTAAAAGGAAAAAGCAAACCACTCCAGAATCTTTGCTATGGAACCCCCAAATAGGGTCATGAAAATCTGGACATGACTGAAGCTACTGAATAACAACAAAAGAAAGAAAAAAGAGGTGACAGTTATTTATCTGCTGTGAATGAATTGTAGTCATGCTAGCAGATTAAATGGCCACTTTAAGTGCATAATCTTATGACATATTTTGCACACAGAAGTCACTTGTACTCCCCCCCAATCATTTTTTCATTTTTTGCTTTTTGGTGGGCAACTGGGGTTAAGTGAATGCCCAAGGTCACATGGCTAGTCTTAAGTGCCTAGAAGGCGGATTTGAACTCAGGTCCTCCTGAGTCCAGGGCCGGTACTCTACTCCCTGTGCCACCTAGCTGCTGCCCTCCTACTCCCAATCATTTTTATGTCTAACATGAAATATATTTTGATTCTATCAGGAGAAAAAAAACCACCAAAAAGATGAGGTTCCTACCTCATGGAGTAATTGGAAAGATCAAATAAGATGAAGTATTTATAGCATTTTATAAATCTTACATATGGTCCATGAGAGTTACTGCAGCCAAAAAATTCTTTACCTCGTTGGGAAACTGGTGATAAGGCTCTCTGAAATTGGCTAGGCTGAGCCGCAGATAAAACACATGTAATTCATTACGGGGCCTATGCTACAAGGGTTTTCAGCTTGCTAGGACCTGTAAATGTTCAAGTGATACTAACCCAATGTTTGAGAACCCTGGCTGCCTCTATACTTCAATGATACATGGATGAAGACGTCAGCCATATAAGAGATAAAGCAAATAAAACTTCAGTTGCAAATATAAGAAGCTAGTAAAAAGATCCATAAAAATTAAATGCATAAGTCTAGGCTAATGAGAATGAGGTTACCACACTATTTTTATGCCTGACAATGCTAGAATTAAAAGATTGCCATAATGGTAGAGGAGTCTGAGCCAATAAACAGCTCTTGCATCAGCACGTGATAAATGAAAACTGCATCTTCACGATCACAATGCATTCAAACAAACTGCAATCAAAGGAAGAAGCTGACATGGTCTTTTTGAATCTGAGAAGTATGTATACAGGTGATGGAGACGAAAATTTCACAGTAAAAGTAACACACAAAAGAAAAATACTAATTTCAGTTATGATGTTGAGGAACGAAAAAAAAAAAGAAATTGCTATCACTGTAATTCTCATATGCAGAAGTCACGGAACTGTCCTAAATACCTCCTTAATATTCTGCAATTGATTCCCCTAAGCAAGGTTCTATTTTCTTTTTATTTTGTTGTTGGTTAGTCTTTTTCAATTATGTTTGACTCTTCATGTCCTCCTCATTTGGCGTTTTCTTGGCAGAGATACTGGAGTGATTAGCCATTTCCTTCTCCAGTTCCTTTTACAGATTATGAAACTGAGGCAAACAGGGTTCAGTGACTTGCCCAGGGTCATACAATAGTATTGGTCATTGAATTTGAAATAGAGTCATCCAGACTCTAGGTCCAGAACTCTACCTACTGTTCCATCTAGCCACCCTTCCTTTCATTTTAGCTAGCTCATAATATATAAGAATAATTTCCAAGTCATGTGGCCAACACAGAAGAGAAACTCAACAATGGATAAATCGAAAGTCTGGCAAGTTCTCTCCCTGTTTCAAGACCTTGGTCAAATCACTTAGACTCAGTTTCCCATCTATAAGATAAGGTAAGATTAAATGGTCTTTGGGTCCCCTCCACTTGTTAAGTTCTTTGATTTTATACTTTTCCTCCCCTATCAGTTCTATTTTGGTTTGACTCATGAAGAGATTTGATTTATGTTAATGTCTAGGAAAGATAGAAAAATAATAATGGTATGATTAAAGCCAACATCGGTTTCATCAGCTGAATGAAATTTCTGCAAATTTGATGAATTTGATAAAGTATCAATCACACTTTTCACTGGGGAAGAGTACTAACTCAATTCAGCTCAATATTTATTAGCTGCCTAGGCTAACTTTGTAATATTAGTGTTATTATCCACAACATTTGAAATATGTTCATTCCAAATGAGTAACATTATTTTGGCTCACAGATCTGATGAGGATCTTGAAACCATCCAGTCTGTCTAGTATGTAGTAAGGGAAAGTTTTGACTTGCCAAAGATCACAGAAGTAACAAGTGTCGGAGGCAAGATTTGAACTTAAGTCCACTGATCCCAGAGCCAAAGGCTTTTGTACTTTATCTTGCTGCTCAGACTACAAAAGAGGTAACTGAATATGACACTTATGAGAATATACAGAAATAGGGGTCCCGAGATGCAGAAGTAAAGAATAAGGTTCCATCTCTTGATGGAATGTCATGGTATAAGGAACAACAAAAAAACACATTAGACTGGAATGAGGAGTACAAAAATGGATATAATGTGCAAAAATTCTGGAAATACAGTTTGAAAACAAGCTGTAAAGGGCTTTAAACCTCAAACAGTATTTGATCCTAGAAGTAATAGGGCGCAGAAGAGTGACACAGACAGATCCATGCTTTGAGAACCTTGCCTTGGCAGCTTTGTGAAGGATGGACTGGAAAGGGAAAGGCCTTGAGGTCAGGAAAGTAAAGAATGGATGGTAATTTAAGCAAGAGGACTGAAGCCCTGAACAAGGGTGGTGACTTGGCCAGTGGTGAGAAGTAGACAGATAGATAAGAGAAATATTATAAAGATAGACTGGACACAATTTGGGAATTGATTAGATGTGTGAGGAGAGGAAGAGTGAGGAGTCACATTCTATTTGTTACAATGGCCCTGTCAACTAAGTAATGTGTGAATTTCTTTTTCTTTTTCAGAGGTGGGAAGGCAGAGCAATAGGGGTTAAGTGACATGCCCAAGGTCACATAGCTGGTAAGTGTTATGTGCCTGAGGCCAGATTTGAACTCAGGTCCTCCTGACTACAGGGCTGGTGCTCCACATAGTCACCCCATAATGTGTGAATTTCTACCCCTATTTTATATATGAGAAAACCAAAACCCAGGGAGAATAAGTGAATTTCCCTGCATCATATATCAGATAAGTTTTAGAATTGGGATATTACATGCATTTCCTGCCTAAATTTTTTGTATTATTACAGACTAAGGGAAGGAAAGAGAACTCATTCCTAAATACACTCCTAAATTTGCACAATTTTAAGCAATCAACATTTAATAAGCAATTACTATGTGCCAGGCACTGTAAGAATGCAAAGGAAATCAGAAGACATTCCCAGCTTTCTAGTTTACAATCTAATGAAATTAGATTAAGTACATAAACTTAAAACCTTAAAACAATAATTCCATGTTGTCTTTTTATGAGGGGTAACTTCTATATAAATGCAAATAACACCCACAATTTTTTTATTTATAGAGCCTCTCCCTTAAAGGATAGATACAAAATCACAATGGTAAACTGGAGGTAAAATTTAGTTAGCACAGAAAAGATGAGGCCCTACAGACCCAGGGGGGTCTGCCTACAATTTGGAAGTTTCTTAAGCAACTTGTTATTTGTGCATCCAGGCATTACCACCAGCAGCCAAAAACTGTGGACACAGCACTCAGCTGACAACTTGATTAATGAGACATGAAGCTCAGACTGAATCTAAATAAGGAATAGTCTGTAGTTAGAAATCTTGACTCTCCTCAGCATTCCTCGGGGTAATGAAACCAAGGCCTTAGAGTCTCATAAGTCTGTTCCACTACAAAGTTGCTTGTTTTGTGCTACCTAGATTTTCAATTGAGGCCAGGTACACACACACACACACACACACACACATACACACACACACATCTGAAAGTGAGCAAGAAGACTAATGTGGCCCTGGTGGGTAAACTTCAACTTCAAACTTGAAAATGTCAGATTTTTAAGAAATTTCTATTTGCTTGTCTCACCCATCTCTGTGTCTTAATGTTGAATCTTTTTAAAATGTTGATTGAATATCAGATGGATTTATAAAATAGAAAGCAAAAACTCTGGGTTTCATGTTTTACAACTACATGGAATTTGAAAACTAAATATCTTGGCCATTAGGAAAAAATCCACGGCCTCAAGGTTTTTTAAAAGAATTCAAAGACTATGCTGTCCCTTTAAATTCTCAGTAGTCTATCCAATAGTGGACTGGCATGCAGTTGTGTGATGGTGCCATCTCAAACTGACTTCTGAGAGCCAACTGTTAAAATTCCAGAATAGGCATGTGCATGCACCTCACAAATAGGCATGCTAAAAATGAGGGACTGATTTGTTTTGTTTTGTTGATTGCCTAAAGTTAATAAAATGACGGAAGAAATAGAAATTATGCAAATTAAACTTAAAAGTGGCTGTGGGAACTCATCCCCTCAGAGAAATGGTTGCTAAATATCTAATAGCACACTATTATCTGACAGGGAAGCTAGGTGGTACAGCAGATAGAGTGCCAGGCTTAGAGTCAGGAAGATCTGAGTTTAAGTATAATCTCAGACTATATGACCCTGGACAAGTCACTTAGCCCTGTTTTCCTCAGTTTTCTCATGTATAAGGTGATTTGGAGAAGAAAATGGCAAATCACTCCAGAGTCAGATATGACTGAAGAAAACTAAACAAACAAGACTGTCTG
This sequence comes from Pseudocheirus occidentalis, assembly GCA_028646575.1. Lineage (NCBI taxonomy): Eukaryota > Metazoa > Chordata > Mammalia > Diprotodontia > Pseudocheiridae > Pseudocheirus > Pseudocheirus occidentalis. Next base: position 326,210,163 of record CM053593.1, on the reverse strand, counting down.
ACAGCTATATTTTATAGATGCCTTTTTTGAAGACTTGCCATGTCGACAAGGTATTAGGCTTGTTCTATTTGGACTTAGTAGATAGAGCTAGAAGCACTATGGTAGAAGGTGCAGAGAGATTTAACCTGGATATGAATAAGAAGGATTTCCTTTCATCAATCAGTAGTGCCTAGAAACAGAATGGTTACTTCAGAACGTAGGGAATTAATTCCTTCTCGAAGAAGGTCTTCTGACCTATGTTAGATAGGTGCTTGCCAGACATGTTGCAGTAGAGATTCCTATTTAGGTATGGACTGAACTAGATTTCCTTAGAAATTGCTTCTAAATCATAATCTGATTCTAAGAATTTCCATCAGTCCTTCCCACATTTCTTAGGGACATTTTTCACAGAGAACTTCCAGAAGCATGAAGCTGAATGCCATATGGTATGACATTTTTATCCTTTATTAGTTGTAAAAAAAAAAAGATCATCTTGAGAAAAAGAGCCTGTAGGGAGTTGAGTCTGAGCAAGGAAATAGTATATTGACTGGTGGAGAAACAAAACTCAGAATAATTCTGAGAGCCCACAAACAAACAAGTGAGAGTTGAGTCTGATAATGATCTTTCCCCAAACTTGAGCATCTTTCTCCTGTTTTCCATCAAATCTCAATGCTTCCAGTTAACCTTGAGGAAAGGTATACAGAGAAGATGATTTCTGTGAAAAGAAGGCTCAAGTTTGGAACACTTCATACCAAGATTTTGCTCAAGAGACTAGAATATAAAGATAATCCATTGCTGAGATTTGTTTTTGTTTGTTTGGAATTTTTTTTGAGAAATTGGCTTGATTATCTTAGGTATTATAATTTGGCATGTTGGAAGCCATACACTTAATTGTCTGAGACAAAGCGAATTTTTGCATAGAAAAGGGCCTTAACAGAACGGCCTCAGCTTTGCTTTTGGTTTGTCCTCATTCTCCATCCCTCTCCCCCCAGTAGACCATAATTATCCTTGTATCCAGAACACTTGCATATATTTGGCACTTAATAAACCCTTGTTGAATATACTTACATTGAGTTATGGTGAAAAAGGAAGGGAAAAAAGCATTTGACAACCACTGAAAAAAATGAGATTGCTCTAAAAGCAGAAGGCATTTAAAATTCATTATTATAATTATTATGATTTCTTCCATGAGGTGTTTTATTGTAGTCTCTCAAAAGGGTCAGCTGGTAGCGTGTGGGCTTAGCAGATTCTACTGTGCTAGAAAGACTATGAGTATACCTTTGTTATTGAACTTTATATAAAAAAAAAGATTCATGGCCAGGAGATAATGATTTTTCTTTTTTGGAGATAAGGCAAAGAACTAAGATGTATGGAGAGGACAGAATTCTAGGCCTGGAATCACAAATCTTGTCTTAATTATTTATTAATTGTGTGACCTTGGGTAATTCATTTAACTTCCATCTGCTATTGTTTTCTCAATCCTAAAACAGAGGTAACAACACTTACCACCCTGGATTAAAGGGATAAAATGAAATAGTATTTGTGAAGTACTTAGCATAGTGCTTGGCATAGATGTTTAATAAATGTTTGTTTTCTTCCTTCCACTTAAACACAGTGTGGTTATGATTCTTTTCATCAGAGGGAGTATTCAGAAAGTTGAAATCATAAAATTCAGAAGTATAACTAAATGGATCCGTGCTCTCCTTGATAAAGTACCTCTGCAGATGGAACAGATTACAACAGAGCCCACACCTACTTATTTTGTGCAGTTCTTATCTATAACCTCCCATCAGTCTTCTATGGAGGAGCCTCCCAATGCCCTGGAGCCCTTCCTTTAACTGTTTTCACATTTCCTGGCTACCTAGTGCAGTACTACCTGAGTACAGAATTTGGGACTATTTGTCCTTGTTCTTGACTTTACTCCAAGCAAACTACTTAACTACCACAACACATTAGGATTGTAAATTGCAGTGAAGGTGCTGCCTTGCCTGGATAAAAAAAGTTTTCTTGACTGGAAGTTCTTTATACCAATGAAATCACAGATCCAGAAGCTATCAGTTCTGCTCCTTACTGAGGCGAATAGACAATTAATCATAGGTGATTAATTAAACTGTCTCCTTCCCAGGCTTCCTTTCCCCCTGTAGAATGCTGATGGAAGAACAAGCTGCTTAATGGATTCTTTTCATTGTTTCCCAGTATACACTCCCTGCTGCCTTCAGCTGTCAGAAGGCCATTAACGCTGGTAATGTTATATATGGTATGCAATCAGATTTACTTCTGTGCTGACCCCAATTTTTATCTAGAGGCTTTGGATATATTAATTTTTATTTTCAGTTTGATGCTTTAGGTATTAACAAGCTGTTAATCCCCTTCCTCAAGAGAATTCCTCCACAGTTCAAAATAAACAAATTTTAAACATCCAGATTTATGGCTATCAAGGCAAAGAAATCATGAAAACTGTACATAATGTATCTATAATTATATGTAACATGTCAATTATATTTTATATAATAAAATAATCATATAATTATAATTACTGATATAATTAATAATTAATGATATAATATATAATAGTATATATCTAATATATATGCCTCTGTGTGTGTGTATAAAACAGTAAATAGAGGTTTTAGGGAGGTGATATAGTTTTTTGGGAAAGGCCAAAACTGAAGTCAAGTCAACAAGCATTTAGTAAGCAGTTGGTACTAGGTGCCAAGGTACTTTAGGTTTTGCTAAACATTTGGATGCAAAAGCAAGAACAGGGTCCTTACTCACCAGGAGATATGAGCAAGATAATATGCAAGCAACTCTGTGTGTGTGTGTGTGTGTGTGTGTGTGTGTGTGTGTGTGTGTGTGTGTGTGTGTGTGTGTAGGATTCAAACAACACAAAAGAGAGGTAATCTCAGATGGAAGGGGAGAGGAGAGAGGGTTTTACAAAGGGTGGAATTTAAATTAGTGAAGGTGGAACAACAATCGGTCAAATATTTGAAATGACAGGAATTGAGGATGAAATAGAAGTTGTGAATCTGGGTGACTGAGAGGTTGCTTTTGCATTCAATATCACAGAGAAGTTGGAGAGAAGGAAAGGCTTCCATGTAAAATGAGCTCTGTTTTGGACATGTTGAGTTGAATATGGCCATTGGACATAGATAGTTAGAGCTAGGAAGGACCACAGAGATTACATGGTCCAGTTCTCTCATTTCACAGATGAGGAAGCTGAAGCCCTGTGACTTGCCCAGGGTTACACAGTGTGGTTTCTGATTCAAACACTAGTCCTTTGACTTAAAATCTAGCCCTCTTTCCACCATACCACATTCTTGTTGTTCAGTTGTTCTAGTTGTGACAGAGTCTTTGTGACCCCATTTGGGTGGTTTTCTTGGCAAAGATACTAGAGTGGTTTGCCATTTCCTTTTCCAGTTCATTTTACAGGTGAGGGAACCGAGGTAAATGGGGTTAAGTGACTTGCCCAGGGTCATACAGACAGTAAGTGTCTGAAGCTAAATTTGAACTCATGAAGATGAGTCTTCCTGATTCCAAGCCCAGGCCTCCATCCACTGTACCACCTACCTGCTCCCATGCCACATTAGAAAATTATGCATCCTGAACTCAAAAGACACATTCTAGTTGTCCTAGTTGAATGTGATTTTATCTGTTTGAAGTAGTCTTACAAATTCTAAAGACTTACCTTTAAAGAAATGTAGTTGATCATAAAAAATAGATTATCCACATATTAGCCAATTGATTTCACCCAAAGAAAGGAAATATAAAATTAATGGTGGGGGGGAAAAAAAAGCCCAAACCCAACTATGTTGGCCAAGAAATACTACTGTGCAATAGAATCCAAGACAAAATGTGATATGCAGTCTCAAGAAGTCCTGATGTTCAAATTTAACGAACCTATCTATTTAACAGGCTATCTAACCCCTTTTGGAAAATCTGAGGATTCTCAAGTCTAAATTAGGTGATCCTGACCCTATCAGTTACCAGCACTTGTTATAGCTCTGCTATAAGACAAATTTGCTTTACTAATCAATTTCAGAGGAGTAATTACTAATCTTGGCACCTGAAAAAATCTGGTGCCTTTTGCATACATGCTTTTCACCAAAGTGATTAATGAACAAGTAGTACTATTGCTTAATTTTGCATATTTAAATTTTATTCTGAAGCTGGTTTCATCCTGGCTATATGCCTAATACATACTATAAGGAAATGACAAGCACTAAGGAGAATTGTGTTCATTAAATACTTTTAAGACTGAAATTGTAGACTTGGGAGGCACCTTATGGATCTAGTCTAAACCCAGATAATACACTGAGGCTAAGAGAGATTAAGTAATTGATGTTACATTTGTCCATTCTAGTTACTTTATAAAATCCTACTGCTCTGAATTCATAGCACCTGCTTTCTAAAGCATGGCACTAACTATCCATCAATCTAAAGTAAACCATGCTTCCTATTAGACTATTTTCCATCCAAAATTCATTTCTATATGAAGCTATTTTTAAACTCAAAGGAAATAAATTTAAGGAGCACAAATTGTTAAATGTATTTTTACATTTACCCCTGTGAACCCTTCAGAAGAGAGGATCTAAATGAGACTAGACAAAAAATAATTAAACCAATAAAAATTCAATTTGGCAATTAGATTTGTGCTTTAGAGCAAACTAGCTCCAGGCCGATGAGTTTGACATTATAGTTTCTGCCAAAAACACAGAACTGCTTTAAAGCATTGATGAAAGTGAAGACTTATGAAATGGAAATGTTGACAGACATGGCCTAGTAAGGCAGTACTAAACATCTATGAGCACTAAAAACATCATCCCAATAAGATGGCATCCTCCTTACCCCTCTGTTTTAATGGTGGGGGAAGGGCACTTGTTTCCTCTGATTCATTCACAGACATCAATAATATAATTCCATTCTCAGTCTTCTGGAAGAATGCATACTGATTTTAGGTTCTACGTGTCTCATCTGCCTGGCTAGATCTGAAGTTTGTGAAGGCAGAGACCCTGTTTTAGATTTCTCCCCAGTAAAACTCCACAGTATTGCTGGACACACCATAGGCACTCCACAAATATTTCTTGATTGACTGGCTGGCTGTTATTTAATTAAGTAATGATTTGAATCATTAAAGGCTCAGAGGGAGTAGCCCCACTGGTTAAACTAATACAGAGTTGGTGAAGCCATTATTGGCCAGTTTCTACCATGCTGCATTTTTATTAGACTTAGTTTATTTACTCATTAAATGACAGTCTGTCCTAATTCATCTGCATCAGTAAAAAGTACTTGAAGGAGGGGTTGGTCTATGCTGCTAAGCTGGGTTTTTATTATTTTTTTTTAATTTTTTTTGTTTTTTGGGGGTTTTTTTTTTCCCTTTTAGCATCTGAAAATTGGCATCTGAACGGAATGGATCCCTTGAGCCAAATATAATATAATATACTTTATTAAACCACAATAAACTCATGTTGAAATAATGCTTAGGCTCTGAATGAAAGCCACACACATTTAAAAAGCAAGAAAAATCAGAATTTAAGTTGACAGCACTTAAATTGCTCTGCTGTGCCTAAGAGTTAAGGCAGCAGATTCAAAGAGGATCCATTACTGTGACATTCTGCACGTTTTAAGCACCACGTAGTAGCTCACTGATAAATGTCCAGAATAATTATGGTTCTCAAATATCTGCTAATTTGCAGTCTTTTAGATTAATTCATGGAAAATTATTTGCATCAACCAAAAGAAGAAATTAAAGGAGAAGAGTACCATTTTTTGAGTGTGATAAAAGATTGGCCAATGAGGTACTTTCAAGAATGTGCAAATTTACCCTTCCTGGTAAGTTATATATAGCATGGGAATATTCTCTGCCCATTGCTAAACCAATGTAAAAAACTTCAGAAAGCCAAGTTCTGGCTATGAGTGATTAAAGGGCAATGAGTAATTAGGTGAGACTAAAAAGTCTTCTGGTTGCCTGCAGAGTTAAAGGTTGTAGAAGCTTAGCTGGAACTGAGCATGCTTACCAAAGTTTTGAGAAGGCAAGGATTTCATTGAGTTGGTAGGTGGAAGAGGCCTTCTTACACTAGCAGGTGTGTATCTGTGAACCCACAGTGCCTCTATTTCTTTTGTCTCTTGTATTTATTTTTTCCTGATAATAAATGAATGAGTAATCAGAGAAGAATGACCAAGGTACAACTTCGTAATCTTCCAAATGTTTGAATGGCCATCAGGGGTTGCATAATTGAAGATTGTAGCAGTAGTAGCTAGAGTCCAAAATATCAACCACAAGCTAGCCCATCAATAAAGACAACAAATCCTCCAAAGAGACAGCCCAGCCAATTATCCATCTATGATGTCTTTTTCAGAAACATACTAGGTAAGGATTCCATGATGGTTGACTCTTGGGACTGGAGAGATCCCTTGGCTTCATATGTTACCATATGTTTATTTCGGTACTCTTATGCTTAAATTTCGAGCCAGTTCTGCCCAGGGACCTGGTGTGCACATAGAAGGAGACTGTTCCTTGGGCTGGGGTTGGAGGAATGTTTTATACCAATCTCTTTAAGTTTGAACCTACTCTCCCCAGAAGCTAACTGTGTACCATGTGGAGACTGTGCCCCTCTTTTTAAGGGGGGGCAGTGTTTTTGTACTTCTGTCCTATACTTTTATCTGTGAATATTCTTTGTAAAACTAATGGATACAAACTGCTTAGTTATTATAGTGGGCATCCTGGAGAGGCTTTGTAACCAATGGTATTCATCATCATCATCATCGTCGTCACCATCATAACAACTGACATTCTATAACGCTTACTATTTGCCAGGTGCTCTGCTAAGAATTTCACAATTATGATTTCATTTTGTCCTCACAACCAGCCTGGGAAGTAGATGCTATTACTATCTTTATTTCATGTATGAGGACACTGAGGGAAATACAGTTTAAGTAACTTGCCCAGGGTCAAACACCTAGTAGATATCAGAGGTCAGAGTTGAACTCAGGTCTTCCTGGCTCCAGACTCCACACTCTATCCACTGTACCCCTAGCTATTGTGACCTGTGAGGGTTATTTATCCCCATAACATTTGAGGGCACTAGGGCCCCAATATTCCAGTACATATTGGGGTTGAGAGAGTGGGCTCAGAAGAGGTATTACACAAGATTCAATTACATGTATTAAATTAAATGGATGTAAAGAGATTATCTGAAGAACGTGGGTTTATTATCTTTTTTGATGTGGATTAAATGCTCTTGGATACATGAAAGACCTTTCTATCATCTAGAAGATGAGGAGACTCTGAGCATTCCTGTTAATTATTCTTTTCTTTTGCTCTGATTTGTATTTCCTTTATTATTGGTGATTTGGAGCATTCTTTCCTATGGCATGGCTGCTAATAGTATTAAAAAAAACCTGTTTCTATCCTTTGACAACTATTGGGGAATAGCTTTTGGTTTATATTTGTTAGTTGTTGATGTCTTAAGTATCAGATATTTATCACAGGACAACTGATACAAAGATTTCCCCTTAGCTGCTTTCCTCTTTTATCCTAATGACAATTTTATTTATTCAAAAGTTTTTCAAATTCATGTAAACAAAATGAGCTAACATAAATAATTGTCTTTATTTCTTGTTTAGTTAAGAATCCAAGTTACTGGATCATTGCTACTCGATGAAAGGCACATGAACTGCTCCTCCTTCTCTGATGTTAAATATTTAGCTCATGAATATATTTTGAAATTATGAAATACAGTATAAGATGTTCAGTTAGTTTCTACCAGAATGCTTTTCAACCTCCACAGCAGTTCTTACCAAATAGGGAGGTCCTTCCTAGGTAATGTGTTTGGGGGATTATTAAACATGCTACTGACTTCCATTATATATTTTTCTTCCTTGTCCAGTCTGTTCCATTGTTCTACTCTCCTTTTAATTTTTTAAACTAATGCCAAATGACTGTTTTTTTTACGATTACTGCTTTATGATATAGTTTTGAGCTATAGAATTCCTGTTCATTTTAAAGTATTCTTATTTCCTGAGTGGATTCAACCTAGAGAATAATCCTAACCCTTTTTAAAACCTGGGCCTTGGCAGACCAGATTAAAACCAAACCAAACTGTCCACTGTCACAAAAAGACATATTTTGCTTTCTCACTTTTGTGCCTTTGCTCACATTCCTCCCCCCAATGAACGAACTCCTCCCAGCCTGTCTCAATAGTATCCATTCTCTGAGACCCAAGTAACACTTTTTTGGTGGGTGGATAGAGCAGCAGAAGTTAGGAAGATTGGCAGGCAGGACAATATGAACTCTCTAAGAGGGTGATACATGCCAAGAATGAGAGACAGCCTATGCAAAGGTTGGGAAATGGGAGATAGAAAATCATATGTGAGGAAAAGAAAGAAGGCCAGTGTGGAAGGTCTATTTTAATGTTGTTGTTGTTCACTCATTTCAGTTGTGTCCACCTCTTTGTGACCCCATTTTGAAGTTTTATTGGCAAAGATGCTTAATGGTTTGTCATTTCCTTCTCCATCTCATTTTATAGCTGAGGAAACTGAGGCAAAAAGGGTTAAGTGACTTGCTCAGGGTCATATAGCCGGTAAGTGTCTGAGGTCAGATTTGAACGCATAAAAATGAATTTTCCTGATTCCCAGTCCAGTGCTCTAGTCACCGTGCCATCCAGCTGCCTTATGTTAATAATAACTAGCATTTGTAAAGTACTTTAAGGTTTAAAGTGTTTTACACATGGTATATCATTTGACCCTCACAACAATTTTATGAGGTAGGTGATATTTTCATTTAAATTTTATATATGAGGAAACTGAGGCTGGGAGACATTAAATGAGCTTCCCAGGGTCACAAAGTTGAGTCTGATATGTCAAGTTTTCTTGGCCCAGATTTCTGTCCAAATCACTATTTGCCTATCTTATAGAGTATGTGAAAGGAGGTATAGAAAGAGCGATGGGGGGCAGCTAGGTGGAGCAGTGAATAGAGCACTGGCCCTGGAGTCAGGAGGACCTGAGTTCAAATCTAACTTCAGATATGTAACACTTACTAGCTGTGTGACCTTGGGCAAGTCACTTAACCCCAATTGCTCCTCCAAAAAAAGGCAAAAAACAAAAAAAAAATTAAAGAAATAGATGAGAAGAAATGAGAGATGTGAGGCAGATCTGAACAATTCTGGTAACTGTGTGAAAAGAAGGGGATAGATGTGATATATGGCAAGTGATTGGGTATGTGGGGCAAGGGAAAGTGAAGAACTAAGATGACTCTGGGCTTGTATACCTGTGTGACAAGAAAGACAGTGGCAGCCTTTACAGAATGAAAGGACAGACAGAGACAAGAGCGTAAAACAGAGCCTTTGGGATTACACAACGAAGAATTTAGATGATGTTGCAGCAAAGGAGACTCAGAAGGAATGGCTATATGTATCTGAAAGAATAAATATTTGGAAAGAATGGAAGGATGAGTGAATGAATGAATGAATGAATGAATGAATGAATGATAAAATAGAAGGTCAAGAACACCAAGGGTATGATCACAACATATCCAAACCAAATTCTGAAAACACAATTAAATGACACATAAAAACCACAGTGGTTAGAAGGGAAGAACTAAAGGTCATTATACTTAGAAAATGTTGGGAAGGGGATTTATAACCCTTTCCTCTGGGTTTCAAACTTCAAAGAATTCCATTCACATAAGCTTCCCAAATTTCAAGTACTTAATTCAAACTACAAAGGATGTCACCAAAAGTATATTTCCATGAGAATTAGTGCTTTTACTTGATACAACATTGATCCTCTGGAATCATGGTTGGTCATAGACGGCTTAACACACAAGCACTAAACTACACAGGGGAAAAAAAGGATAAAGTTCTTTGAACAAACTTCTGGATCTCTAAAGAACAAACAAAAAACCTAGAGTTTTTGATGCAACTAACTTCTCATTAAAGGGAAAAGAAGTCAGTCTTACTTGGGAATTTGATTTGGGCCCGCTAATGTTGGAACATGTTACCCACCTCCTTACAGAGATGATGGACTCAAGGTGCAGAATTTTATATGTGCATGTGTTTATACCTGTGTATTTTAACATGGGCAACATGAGTTTGACGATCTATATTTATTACAAAGATTTTTTTTCTTTTCTTTCAGTGGGAGGAGATGGAAAGAAAGAAAAAATATATTTTTATGTGTTGAAATAAATAAAATTTAATTTAAATATAAATATTGGATTTTTGTGTTTTGGAATAGCTATGGATATTGAAAGTATATCACTACTGGGAGAACATTTCCAGAAAACCTAAAAATTAATTCCCATGGTGGAAAAAAATGCTTACTATCATCCACAAAGGAAGAATTTATCAAATCTCCAAATGACTTGCAAACTGTCAGTAATTTCAATAGCTCGATTCATATTATGCAAGATAATGAATCTCAAGTTATCTCAAAGTCATAAAGTACAAATTCAAACAATTATACACGGGGGACATTGTTCATTTGTAATTTGTAAGAACTGTGACTTTGAAATGTTCTCAGAATACAAATTCTTATTACTTTACTGCTTTAATATATGGGAGCTCTGGTCTGATTCCTATCTCAGTATCATGTGACCAACACAAAATTTCAGTTAATTCAAGATAGATTAATGGTATTAGAGACGGATAGCATCAAAGCTAATTGTTTCTCTTGCTGCCACAACTTACCCAGTTTTCCCTAGGTCCCTTCTTTTCTAGTTTCCCTGTGGGGACAGAAATTAATTGCTTGTCTTCCACATTCCACTACTCATTCTATTGCTTCCTAGAATCAACACGTCACTTCCTCCATTGTTTTAAAAGGTATTTACCTAGGTCTGCATGGCAGGTGATAATAATAACCAAATTAAAAAGGTAAAGTTCAGAAGTTATAAAGTCTCTTTGGGGTTAATCCTTGTCTTAACATTTTTAAACAGGTCAACCTTGATAAGATTCAATACCTAAAGAGGGAAGGAAAAGGGCTCATGCAAGAAAATCTCTATCCATTCTAGACTAAAAACATGCTCTCTCCCGAGCCCTTTCTGTCCAACTGAAGTGAAAAAGAACAACAAATGAATGCAAGCTCAGATTTCTTAAAAAGATCTAATATTCTATGAGGTCATCAGTTTATCCTTTCTACATTTACCTTGGCATAAAGCAAGTGAATTCAATGATGGCATCATGAATATGCCCTTTTTCTCATTTTCTTAACAGGTTTTGCTCTCTGCCTAGTTCAGTCTTGTCGTTCTTTCTGACAACGTCTCTATCTATTCCAGTCCACAGTGCTCTCCTCCTTCCTAGAATTCGCAGGACATTTCTGCATGGTGCACTGTAGTTAGATCTATGGGTCCTAGCACTAAATTAAATATACAGTATATCTTCAAAAACACATGTTGATTTCTTCAAAATAAACAGTGTGGTAGAATGTGGTAGAAACAACTCTGAACTTAGAGCCAGAAGATATGAGATTGAATTAATAGGATCAGAGGCACACAGCTAGGAGCATTCACAGAGAGAACTGAGTTCAATACCTTCATGTTATCAATCAGGAAATTGAGACCCAGACAGTAAATTGTATAAGGTAACAATGGTAGTTAGTGGCAGAACTGGGATTTGAATCTGGTCCCATGAGTTCTAGTTTAGCTCCCTTTCCATTCTATCACTAGGCTTCCATGACTGCCACTTACTAGCTATGTAACTGTCAACAATTCAATCTTTTTCCTGATTTAAACTGGGAATAATAATGCCTACCCTGATTATCTTACAGGGCTGTTCAGAGGATCAAATGCAGCAATGACATGTGAAAACCTTTTGGGAACTGCAGGAATGCTATGCAAATATAAAGTGTTGCTTCTATTTTATAAGGATTCATTTCAAACCATCAGATCAGGATAATTACATTAAAGGGCACTGAATGAACTTGGCAGTGGGAAGTGAGCTGTCACCAGTAATTTCTGAAAGATCTTGGACAATGGGCAAGACATATCCAGCTGGAATAGAGCAAACATTTCAATTTTCTCAAAAAAAAAAAAAGTCAAGAAATTAAGTCAACAAACTGCACCAGAGAGTATGTCTTAAGAAGCATCACAAAATTCTTAACGGGATTATTAAAGGGATGGTTAGTGAGTATCTAGAAAAAGCTTTAGTAAACAAAGAATTATCATGGCTTTGTCAAGAGCAAGTGACTCCAAACTAACCTCATTTCCTATACTGACAGAAGTGAAGACTGGATAACCATACCTTGGGTATGTTTTGAAGGATATTGACATTTCAGCAAGGATTGAACTAGAAAGACTCAGAGGTCCCAACAGTGACATTTGAGGATTCTGGGTGGTGGTAATTGTGAGAAGATGAGTAATATAAACATAACTGTACCTGAAGTGTTCTATATTCCTCAAAATGTAAGGTACAGGCATATATCTGACTGTTCTCTGAAGTTTAAGGGGATAATTGTGCCTGAGATTAGCCTTTTTTAATTTTAGAGACTCAGACTAAGGTGAGGAGGGTAAGGTTTCTCCTCGGCATCATTTATTCCCCCATACTCTGTTCATTTTTTATAAAGGGATCTTAAGATGAATATAAAATTTGTTTAATCTATAACCCACAGGTGGTTATGAATGAGATTTTGCAACAATAAAGCCTTTTCATCACTTTTTATCAAGGTAACCTATCCCCTACTCCAAATACACACTACTGAGGAATTCTACAAAATAAGCTTTCACTGGAGAAAGATGGATGTTTTATTCTCCCAGTCCAAGGATCACTCTCAAGTGGTGTTTGTTTCATGAGCTATCTGCCAGTGCCAAGCAAATTAATTATTGATTCTAGAAATCAATACAAGCAGAGGTGATCAAAACCTCTTTTCATAAACACTGGGAAATGCCTGTCCTGAAGTGCTTTAAAACTATACTTTATATGATACCATTCAATAATTCATTCATCAAACATACTGGGAATTATAAGTAAAAACACAGCTTCAGGACTTTACATACCCTTCTACTATAATTCCTATTCATCTTTTTTTTTTTCCCTTTCAGATTCAGTTGCCAACTTAGAAGTGTGTCGGTTTAATAAAGGGCTTGAACAATCAATTTCACCTCCTGCTACTCTGATGTTTCCCAGGGTTGTGCAAAAGAGGGAGGGTTGTTAAATATAGGGAGTTAATATATAGCTCTAGGGATTTCTTCTCATTGTAACTGCAGCCAAATGATTTGTTTACAGTAATCCCTTCTGGATTAAAAATTTCCAGATGACAACAAACTGACTTAATTAAATCCTCCAAAACTCAAAGCACATACAAAACCCACATGGGACAGAACAGCCGCAGTCCTTGGACAGTACAAGGCCACTTTTATAAACACACAGAGTGCTGAGAGGGCAATGAACTGGTCATGGAGACAAGTGATAAATGAGTGTCTTGTGGCTTCATTTTCTGCCTGGTATTTAAAAGGGAGGAGTCAAGAAAAGGGCAGAAGCTTCAACCACAGACCAATCAAGAAAATGTCAGAGAATATGAAGGAAAAAAAAGAGACAGGCAATTAAGGCTACAGTTGGAGGGATTATGTACATTATGGTCATTTTTAGAATGTGAAATGTGAGCCAGTATTATATCATCAAGGGACTGAAAAGAAACCAATGCTTTCTTTAAGGAAATGAGAACGTCCATTTTAAAAGTTGTTGGGGGCAAGGATATCAGGAGAATCTTTTAGGATAACCTACGACCAAAAGTCATTTACTCTACTATACATCAGGGTGGCCAAGGGAGCAGTAATAAATACTGTTTTCCATCAATAAACATGATTATATAAAAGCACTGTCAGTTACCTCAATTGATCATCTTCAAAGGCTATTTACAAAATGCCCATAATCCTAATCAGTGGAATCCCAACTTGGCACTTTAATTACAACCACCATATGCTCCTAGGCAATATTCTGAAACTCTAATTCTATTCAATGAATAAGGAGGGTAGGAACTTATGAAAACAGATATCGCACAACCAAAATTGCCAGTTAAATTGAACACAATTTGTATATAGTTAGTGTGCTTTCAAATCAAGAACTTTTCTTAAAACTTCAGTTCTGGTTTCCCTTTTGCACCCTGCGAAGTTTTCCAGTCTCCCATGACTGCCCAATTTGGTCTTTCTCTCTGATAAAGGACACACGTTTGGGTGATGAAAATATTCATTAAGAAGAACTGAGCTCCAAAGTAGACTGGCAAACAAGAAATGATAATTTGGTCTTTATCCAAAGAAGCTGTATATTTACTGGATGCTTTAGATTTATTCATCTATTTGTTTTTCTTTTAAAGACTATGTTCCTTTATAAGAGATTCGTTTTCCTGACCCTACAACCCTCAATTCTCCCCAATTATTAAGAGAATACCCACAATGTGTTTCTAAGTTCTTTCCTCACAAAGTAATTGAGTTTTGCTCTTTGGTTTCCAAGAGCTTTTATGTCAAGACTTTGGGGCTTGTTTCCTTAAAATGACAGCACTGCCTGAATAATTCTGCTCTTCTATCTTTACCTTGGCAGTTTCACACATGTATTGCCCAAAGGTACTAAGATAATTGTTACCATGGTACTGAAAACCCAGGTTGAGCCAAGACTCTATAACCCTCTTTTTCTCTCTTCTTAGGTGGAGCCAGGGAATGACAAATCAACCTTAAGACCTAGAAGATTGGGGGTGGGGGTGGCAGGTGAAGGGGAGTTAGGAATCAGTCATCTTGGTGCCTGGTGGCATATAGAATGAACAACTGAGTGCCTAAATTCTTTAATTTTCCACTAGTTTCCCTCCATGTAACATAGTCTTAAACCCTAGACCATTCCACATTCTCTTACTCCGCCCTTATAGTGTAAATCATTTACCTCTACTCGATTTCACTGTGACCAGAAATCACTTCAGCTTTTATCACTTTCATATTTTGAAAGTTAAATCAAGGCAGGTGGTGTCATAGCTTGTTAAAGGTGACAGAGCTATGACAAAGAAAAAGAAAAAGGTAACAGTGTGGTAGGGAAAGAGATTCCAGTTCCCCTTAGTGTAATCAAGAGTTTATTTTCACTGCAGTGAAATGTTGTAGCCACCACTGAAAAGACCAGAGCAGCAACCACCACAGTTATGAAAAAAAGCTATACTTCAATCTTCCCATTAACTCTGTCCATTCTGATTCTTTAATAGAACACACATAAAAAAATACAGCTGGGTAACAGACTTCAGGGACTGTTTCTGGAACATGTCAAGTAATCTGAGTTTCACATATAGAAGTTTTGTACACATGTCTAATTGTTTCTTAAAAGAGGAGGGAGGAAAGGAATGGGTAGTACATAATGTTTCTACACTCTTGCCATTGTGGCTTTAGAACTGGAAGGGGACTTAGGGGCTATCTGGTACAACCTCCTCATTTTCCAGACAAGGAAACTGAGACTTGGTTAACTGAGTTGTCCAAGGTAATACAGGGCCAAATGTCATCAGAGGCAACATTCAAACCCAGGTTCTATGACTCCAAACCTAGAACTCTCCCCTAGATACTACAACCAGATATTTTACCTCTGAAACCTGATTCAGGACTTATTTGTCTGAGACCAAGAGGGCAAGTTGAAATATGAAGGAGAAATATACACAATATACTTGGGTAACTGAATAGTAAATACATTATCTCATAGCCAAAATTTCTATGTGAACTCCAAAGCCCTGATTGTGAACCAAGAGACCATATACAGGCTCTTTTACCCAGATTTAAGAGGAATGATTCTCATACCTCTGTTTTAATAGAGTGCAAGGAATTTGTCTTCTTCATGCAAAGGGAATTTAGTTACATTTTAGGTGGATGGCCCATTGCCTCTGGTGGGGTTAGTAGAATTGTTTTTCTCTTTTCTGAGATGACAGACTCTTTCCACCCTCCCTTCCTCAGTATGACAGCTATATGAGTGAGGAAGCCTGGTTCATCTTCTTCTGAATTATCTTGGTTTCCTACAGAACATGAAAAAGTGACCAACATCCCCACTCCAGTGCTCCAAGAAAGTGTCTGACACATTGGTGCACGTATAAACAGGAGGAATCACTTCCTCCTCTGAAGAGCTTGTTGCTGCAAAGAGAGAGAAAATCCAGAACTTGTCTGTTTTTTTTTCCTCTGTGCTCAAAACTTGACTTTCATGGCCCCCGAGGCTGAACTGTATCTCACACTGGGATCAGAAGGTGGGGTTGGGTGCATTTGTAATGCACCAATTATTTGAGCAGGCCTGGGGATATCATGGTGGATTACACAAAGCTTTCTCAGCCTGTTTCTTACCTCCCTTCACATATACCATATATACATTCACAAAAGAATATCAAAATTTCTGAAGGAAATCAACTTTATTGATGAGTCATAAAAACCTTTGCAGTGTCAAAAACAGAATAAATAAAGCTCTTATTTGGGAGTGACAGTGGAGATATCAAAGAGGAAGAGAAGAACATAAGGTCAAAGGCAAATTTGTTTATGGAAAAGAATGGAGGGGTAGAAAGGTATACTCTTGTCAAATTTAGTTTTGGTCCTGGAATTTGAACTTTACGGATGTAACTTAAGATTAGGGGGAAAAAAGACGTGAGGGCAAGAGAACCAAAGTTAACTCTAGGTGAGAAAGTTAAGAACTAAGAAAGCTGGATTTGGAGTCAGGAGAACTAGGTTATATCCTAGCTATGCTTCTAATCAATTTTAATAGCATGGTCAATCTCCCAGAAAGAACGTGACTGAGTCAGAATATTGTTGTGGTATAGGAAATGATGTCCTAGTAAATTTAGAAAAATATGGAAAGACTCAGACTTATGAATGAAGATGTTCCTCACCTTCAGAGCAACAGATGACAAGTGGAAATAAGCACAATAAGGTCTTGCATATATGCATTTGAGTATAGATATGCATATGTTTATATATATATATATTGTATGCGTGTGCATATATCTCTATATACACATATGTGTATATATGAGTGCATGTATATATGTATGTGTATATGTACATACACATTTAAGAACCCTCTTGGGCATCAAGGAGGGGAAGGAGGAAAATAAAGCAAAAAGTACATAGCAGAGAGCAGAAGAAAACATACAAGGAAGCAAAAAAAAAAGATGGGCAGCTTTGTGTAATATTCATTTTATAAGTTTTCTTGAAACAGTAATTGCTTTAAATTGAATCCTCTCTTATGTTATGCTGTGTACATGGCAATGTTTTTCTTTCTTGTTTTGCATTTAAGTTTAAAATAAATTTTACAACTAAAAAAAATACTGTGGTCATGCCATTTCTTTTTTCTGAATCTTTGTCTTCTTATTTTCCAACAGAGGATCAAACTAGACTACCAGATGACCCCTAAGCTTTTCTAGCTTTAACACTATGAAGTTAGCATGGTAGAGGGGAAAAAAAAGCTATCTTTGGAGTCAAACAACCTGCTCAAATCCGAGCTTTTCTGCTCATTTTCTTTGTGACCCTAGGCAAATGACTTCACCTCTGTGAGCTTTAGTTTCCTCCTCTGTCAACTAAGAAAGTTGGATTAGATGATCTACAGGTAAAATCCATTCCAACTCCCAGTCTATGATCCCTTTGATTTTCTTATCCTCTTCCAGGGATAGAATGTTATTGTGAATCACGAAGGGTGTGTTACTTGAAGGGGATTAAACTATTAACTAACAGGTGAGGTAAATTAATCCTTCTGGAGTGCTGGATTACCTGCTGATATATCACTCCTTCGGGGCAGTAAATAACCACATAGACCTTGGAAGTAAAGGTGTTACTATCACCTTGAAATGTCTGGGAGCTGACAGGGGGAAATGCGTAGCTCCTCATCCTGATGGGATGTCATATTTATCAAATTACTTTTATTGTTCTAAGGAAAAAAAAAAGTAAGAACACCTGGGGACAAAATCACTTTAAAAACGGTCATGCCCAAAACTTCAGCATCACTCTACTGGTATTTCAACTACACAGAAGAAAAATAAAGTCAGAAATAAATCATCATTAATATTCATGATTTGATCTATTTTTCAAGGAACTGACATGTAATGTGGAGTTTGGTTGGGAATATGTGTATACATACATGCATGTATATATGTATATATACATATATGTGTATATATGTATATATACACACATTATTTTTTACACATACACACATCCATTTTCTCCTCAAGGATCATGACCCAGGACAATCAGACAATATTTTTTTAAGAAAAAATCTCAATTTGCAGTCCAACACAAGAGGAATTTATAAAATAAATAATCCAATAGGTTTTTTTATTTAAAAAAATAAAATAACCAAAATATATAAAATATATAAAGTCACCCCAAAGTCAGTGTAGTAACATATATATATATAAAAGATATACTGTTCCAAACATTGGTGATACAAATACTCTCTCCTCATCCCTACTTTCAAAGAAATTGTATTCCACAAAGGGAGACAATATATACACTTATAAATATGTACAGAATAAATCCATATAAAATAAACTTAAGGTTGTTAAACACAAGATACTTGCGAACAGAACATTAGCAGTTGGGAATATCAGAAAAGGTTTGGTTTAGGTGATGTTTGAGATGTTCTGAAGGAAGAAAGGAATTCTGTAAGTTATAGATTAGGAAGTAGTTCATTCCAGGCTTGGGATATGGCCAGTGCAAAGGTATGGAGAAAGGAGATGTACCAAGCTGTGTGAAATACAGCAGGGTTTATTTGACTGCACTATAGAGTGAGGGGATGGGAGTACTGATGAGAATACAAGGAGGTTGGGGCTTGGATGTAAAGGGCTTTAAAAATGAAAGAGAAGTTTATGTTTTATCCTAAAAGTAAAAAAGAGAGATTGAACTTCATAGAGAAGTAAAATATTCACATCTATACTTAAAGAAAAACATTATCAATTTAGGTGAAGAGATAAATTAAGAGGCTATTGCTATAGACTAAGGAAGAGATGATAAAGGTCTAAGTAAGGTGATAGATGTACAACTAGAAAGACAAGGTGAATGCAAGACATGCTGGAGAGACAGAAATTGCAAGATTTGGCAACTGCTTGGATATATGGAGTGAAGGAAAGTTGGAAATTGAGAATAATACAAAAGGGTGGTGCCTTCAACTGGCATTGTTAAATCTGGAAGTGAGGAAAGGATCACATAGGACATGTTGAGTTGGAGGTGTCTCTATGACATTCAGTTAGAAACATTTAAGTGGTAGTTATTGGTGATGCAGGATGGAAGCTCAGGGGAAAGATGTGCTAGATGTATAGTTTTGTGAGTCATTTGTCTAGATATGACAATGAAGCCCATAAGGGCAAATAAGGTCACCAAAAGAGAGTATAGAAAAAGAAGACACTCCAGGACAGAGGCTAAGTGAACAGTTACAGAATGTAATATGAATGATGAGCCAGTAGAATTATCAGATAGCTAGGAGGAAAGTCATGAGAGAGTAGTGTCACCAAAAACAAACAAACAAAAAACAGAAAGGAGAGAGTCTCCAAGAGTACAGGGTTGTCAACAGTGTCAAATGCAGGAGAAAAGTCAAAAAGGATAAGGACTGAGAATGTCATCAGATTTATCAGGTAAGAGATCACTGGTAACTTTGCAGACAGTCATTCTTTTTAATGAAGAAGTTGGAAACCAATTACAAAGGTGAGTGAGTGAGAAAAATAGTCAGCTTAATTTTTTTGGTTAGTAATTTGACTGAGAACAGGAGAAGCAACAGACAATGATAGCTTGAGGAGTTATAGAGTTCAGTGCAGATATTTTGGAGGATGGGCGGTTGACATGCATGTTTGAAGGCAACAGGGAGGGTGTAACAGACAAAGAGAGACTAAAAATCAAAGAGAAAAAGGAAATTATTGAAGGAGCAATATACTGGAGAAGACGGGAGGGCATGTGTATAGAGACTTGACGAGAGGACTACCTCATTATCAGAGGCTGGAGGAATAAGGGGACAAATAATGTTCAAGGATTTTGAGATAGAGGGAATTCAAAAAACCTCATTTTTTTTAGTAGAGTAAGAGGACAGATCCCTCCCCAATGAGCTCCAAGGACACGCACAATTGAGGTATACACTTTTGTCTGTTCACCTGATAAAAGGCAGTCACAGATAGGGAGTATCTATTCTGTGGGAGGGAACTCTTTCAGATTTAAATGATATTGAAGAACTAGAAATTAAATGCACCTGCCAGAAGCAAGAAGTAGGAATAGCTGGATATCAGGAAACCCCCCAAGTGCCTGGTCCTGAAATCATGTCTAAAGCGATATTATTCTTCCAACTTGGGCTGTCTCTAGGACAGACTAACAGAAACTGATCCACCAGGATAGACATGAGAGGAGAAAAAAAATGGCAAAAACCCTACTAGCTCCCCAGAGAGAAACAACAGAAAAGTATTCTTTTAAGCTTTTCCTCTAATTGCTGCTTAAGGGGTTGGTATAGGGACCTAAAAAGGTAGCAGGTTGGAAATTAAAGCACTAGATGCATGTTAACGGATCTGCCTTGAGTGTTCTTCCATTTTGATTAAATTCTTTATTTACTATGGTTTTCTAAGTCATGTTAAAGGAAAAATGGGCAATTAAAAGAACAAGGGTGAAGAGTTAATGGAATAAGGGCCAGAGATATGATATTTGACTGGAAGAGGAAATAAGTGCTAGACTAAATAAGGATGTGGTCACAATACACAAAGTAATGGAGCCAGTGACTGGAAGTTTGGCAAATACTCCAGATCTGATGGTCAAAGCTGCAATTTATATGTGCGTGGGAGGGTGTGGGTGTGGGGCGAGTCATCATCCACTGGTGGTGATAATATGCAAATTGGAAGCATGTAAAGAGAGATCCCCTATACTAAATTGTTATAATTGGGTTCTGTTAGCACAAGATTAACGTGTGTGTATGTGTGTGCGTGCACGTGTGCATATAAGAGCAAAAAAAAAACCCTTTTATTGGATTTAGGAGAGTTTGTTGTTCCTCCTTTGTTTTCAGAGAGAACCAATGACATCAGCAGGTGATGTCTTCACTTGGAAGTTAATTGAATTTAAGTAAGGCAGGGCTATACAAAGTCATCAACCCCACTCTCTCCTCCAGAGCAATTGGAGTCCACTGGCAAGACTTTGATCAGCATGACTAAATAGTAAAATTATTTTTAGTACAAAGACCATAGCTTAGTGATTAATAAGTGCCTAATGAAATTTTTACTCACTGAATTAAAAAAAATAAAAATAAATCACTGAATTCTCATGGAAAATAGTGTAATTTATACAAATATTTGGAAAGGGAAGAGAATGGTATAGGCAAAAATAATAATATTCTATTTGTATAGAACAAATAGATGCTGTGGAAGTGAGTTATATTTCAGATAGGGACTAGACTAAATAACATATAATTCTTGCCAAATTAATAATTTGAGCTATCTAATCTTTTTGGTTGTTTATTTGGGGCATTTATTTAAAATTTTATTGATATCTTTTGTTTTCACATGATCTTTATTTACTAATATGTTTCTCTGTTCTTCCTCATTTAACCCCCCAAAAAGCTTTCTCTTATAACAAAGAATGAAAAAGAAATGTAGAAATGTCGTCAGAAAAAAAAGCAGTTCCACCAAACAAGAGAATGTGGTCACAGTACACAGGGTCATAGGCTGAGGTCATAGGCAGTGTTCCACAACCACAGAGGCCCTGTTCTGCAAAGCAGAAAGAGATGCATTCTTATAGCTCTTTTTGGGAGAGAAACTTGGCCAATATCATTGCATAACATCCATTTTGTTGTTTTTTCCATTTAGACTTCTGGAGTCATTGTCTTTCTAATTCTGCTTGTTTTATTTTTTTTTGTTTTATTTTTTTTTGAGGGTATTTGGGGTTAAGTGACTTGCCCAAGGTCACACGGCTAGTTTTTTGTGTTAAGTGTCTGAGGCCGGATTTGAACTCAGGTACTCCTGACTCCAGGGCCGGTACTCTATTCACTGTGCAACCTAGCCACGCCTGCTTGTTTTATTTTATACTAGTTCATATAAATCTTCGCACACCTGTTTTTTTGTCATAGCCAACCATCCTTTCATATGGTATAATAATATTCTAACACATTCTTTGTTTAGCCATATAATTTGTTTAGCCATCGCCCATTTAATGACAATATATTTTTTTCTTCATCTTATTCATACTAGAAAAATGTTGCTGTAAATATTTTAGTGGATGTAGGAACCTTATTTTTGTATCTTTGACTTCTTTTGTTTAAAGACTACGGTGTGTACATAATATGATACAACATGATATGATGGGATGTATATGGAGTCCTAAAAATTTTAGTACAGTTTTAAGTGGGATACCTTATGGGTGTACATTCATATGTGTGTATGTGTGTGTGTGTATACACAAAATTGTATATATTTTAGAAAGATATATCTTGGGTAGATACTGTGAAGAGACAAAATTAACAATAACTTGTGACCCAGATATGAACATAAGGATAGTAGGTTGGATTGACTTTTGGGAAATGGTCCAGTACCATTAGATTCCCAATCTTTCCCTTGAAATAAAGACTTAATCTTTTCAACTCTGATCTTCTGCTGGTATTGCCTATGATTCATGACACTATTTCCAAAGAATTAAAGTTGGAGGGAATAAGGAGATCTTTATGGTAGGCATGATTAAACATATGACTGGTGTTAAATATCTCTTCAGAGCTACCAGGTAGAAGATAGATTAGACTTATTCCATTTTTCTTCAGAAGACTTAACCAGAACCAGTGGGTAAAAGTTACACAAGAGGCAGATCCTGATGCTGTAAAAGAAATAACTTTCTAAGAATTGGAGTCATAAACTAAGCAACGTTCTCCTTCTAGATGTCCCTTAACTAGAGAAGTCCTTAAATGCTGTAAAAGACCTGTGGCAAAGAAATATCTCAAATTAGGGGGGTCAAACTACAAGTGATTAATACAATGTATCAGGGAAGCCTGTGTACATTTCCTCCTTGAGTGAATTAATGGGAAGATCTGCTGTGTTTACAAGACAGATGGTGTATAAGGGCTTTCTCACTGAAACAATCAGAAAAACTGCAAATGCAGAAGGTTGAGGAATTGAAGAATAGGGAACATAAAGAGAAATTAGACTTTGTAACTCTGGAGGCATGGAGCACCATAGCACACAATGAATTGTGAAATAACAAAGAGCAAAGGTTTCCTTTATTTACATTTTTCATATACAAGGTATTAGTATAAAGTAGTGTGATAGATTTATCTATCATTCTAACACTTCAGCACAGGGCAGTCCCCCTCAAACTTGATATATTAAGAGGTTTATATCAATGAATACAGGAATTGCTTCCTGAGATAGTAGAAAAGGAACAAAAACATAAATGATTGTGTTTTGTATCATTATACCTCATTCTTTTTATTTTTGCTTTTTTTTTTTGTTTTGGAAGGGGGAAGGCAGGCCAATGGGGTTAAGTGACTTGCCCAAGGTCCCACAGTTAGTAAATGTGTCACGTGTCTTAGATCAGGTTTGAACTCAGGTCCTCCTAACTCCGGGGCTGGTGTTCTATTCACTGCACCACCTGGCTGCCCCCCTCTACCTCATTTTTAATCAAAATTTATATACTGTTGGGTTTGTTTGGTTTTTTTTTTTTACCTACTTTATTCTTCAAATGTAACCCCTAGCAAATATGTTTTGCTGCTTCCAAAATAAATTTCTACCCTCAAAGGTCCATGATTTGCTACTTATCTTTTGAGAATAAAATGGTTTTCCTACATCTAATGAAGCTGACTCCAAGAAGCAGTTCTAAGAATGATTTTGATAAGTTAGCAAACCTCTAGGAATGCACATATGGCTTCCAAGGGGACTTATTTAGAAGGACACAACTCTCTTTGAATGCATATGTTATGCAAGTCACTATTCCTCTCCATACTTTGATTTTAACATTTGGTTAAGGGGGTTGCAGGAGATGAAGTCCATTCTGGTTCTACCTTTCTACAAAGATATATTCTAATATGTTTAAAAGAAAGTCACATGACTTGATCAAATAAGATAATATATGTGAATTGTCTTGAACCATTTAAATATGAATTATTGTCAGTTTTACTTTGTAATCATGCCCAAAGAGCAAAAGAAACACATGGTGGGCATACTTAGGCTACAATGTGTTAACCATAGTAATCTGTACATAAGAAATAACATAAATATATGCTTAGAAAAGGAGGCAATCCAGTCATATTGTTCAAGTGAGAAGTTATTGGTGAAGTATTAAGTAGTCCCCATGAAATGTTAAAAAGAGTAGAGAAAGCCCTCTGGCATACAGTGTAGAGTAGATACTCTTTGCAGAAATTTTGAGAAGACACTGGTAAGAACAACAGATAAAATGTACAGGACTGCAGTCTGAACCAGTGAAGAGAGGACCCACAACAATGAGATCATAATTTCATAAAACCATTGAAATACTGATACAGTCATAGGTTTAAATATTATTTTTCCATCTCTCCTATCAATTTGGAAGCTGAATGAGTATAAGACCATGCTTCCAATTTCCTGCCTTTGTAACTTTATATAAAGTCTATCTAAAATGCTCTTCAACCAGCAGCTATTCAATGAAGTCATTCTGATTGACAATTCCCATATCCAATGTACCACCAATGGGTCAGCTATGAAGCACTTATTAGAAGCCTGTCCACCACCCATTCCAGTGGTGGAAGTTCTATCTTTTCTGTGCAATGGGTAGATCTAGATCTAGATTTATGCATACACACACACATACGTATAATACATATGCATATAGCAGTGTAGTACCTAGAATCTCAAAAGGCACAGAAATAAATAGGATAGGTCCTTCAGCAGATACTGTATGGATTAGTTTTAAATGCAGTCATCACCTTTTTCTAATTGCAATAATACCACAATTACTGAATCCTATGAAAAAGAAACAAATTTTTAACAGTGTTGGTTAAAATAATAATAACCATCATGGGTGTTGGCCATAAGTGGATTCTTCATCACTAATTAGGGCATAATACAAAGAGAAGCAAGAATATAACCTGTGAAAGCTGGGAAGACTAAGGAACTTCAGGTTCTCTCATTGGGAGAAGTGCCCTCTTCCATAATAGAGTTATGCATGTTGCAACATGACTTAAGGGCCCAACAAGCCATAATCTTCAAAAAGATTTCACGTCCTTTCACGTGAGCCTCTTTCACGTCCACATCCTAATTCTAAAGATATAACTTTTATAGTTAGTGATGTTCTAAATTAACTGCATTTTCTATAGATAAATTACATTTCATAACTCTCACACACAATCATTCAAACATAACCTAAATGCACAGGCTGAAATAAGAACCAAGTCATCCTTATTTAGATGTCTATGACTTTTGCTAAAGGAACATTTTTATTTTTCTCTGGAGAATAGCTATTTTGTATATAACAGAGAAGGGATTTTGTGAACAAAAATTAAAATCATTTGAATAGCAAGCCATTGAATAGAAAGTTCAAATGCATTTTAACTGCCATATTTTAATGAAAACAGAATCATGCCAGTTGATCAACTGCTCCATTTATCAAAGATTTAATGGAGAGGACAGTTTTGGAATAAATAATTGTTCTTATGGCACAAAGGACCTTAGCAATGGTCACAGTAAGCATTTAACACTGCCTTTTCTCAGAATTTGCTGTGTTATGAAGCCAGGACCTTTTCATAGTACTAATCTTAAGCAAGTAACCTGAAAGATATGATTGTCCAAGTGCAAGAATGTACAGTATTTTGAGGTAGATGGAATGTAGAAGACTTAGATAAAACACTTTGGCCAAAACTACAGGTCAAATACAGGACAAAGAGTTACAGGACTGAAAACATTACAATGGCGAAATGATACATGTTCTTATATTATTCCTTATATTACAACAAAACTAAGGTGGGTTCACTTTTGACTAGAATCAAATTGAGATGACTGATCTTGGACTATGTCAAGAGGACATCCAAACAACCATTTGAAAAGGGAAAAGCCAAGCAATTATTTTGTTTCCTCACCTCAATGACAGAATTTTTTGTCTTTTGCTTTTGGATATGTATTTAAAATAATAAAAATTTAAAATAATAAAAATATTAAAAATAAAAAGCATGCATATATGCTTTTGAATACGCATAATGAACATATACTATTTTCTGTATATGTATGTATATAATGAAGATAATATTTTATTGATTTAAAACCTAAATGGAACCAGAGAACAAAATGCTTCCCTACAAGCCTCTTGTGCTTTTCCATTGAGTTTAACTTTCATTAAACGTAAACTACTCAGATTAGTAAGTATGTGTTGAAAATAGGGACTAGACTATCATGTGCTTTTAATTAATAACATATTGTAGGATCATAGCCCTAAAGTTATAATGAACTTCATCGATCATCTATCCAAAACCTTCATATTTAAATAATAACAGCTAATAATCCTATAATAATTTAAGGGTTATCCTGGGAAGTAGGTCCCATCATTATCCCCACTTAAGCAGAGACAGGTTAATTAATTTGTATATGGTCACATAACCAAGTAAGTGTCTGAAGCTGTTTTTTAACTCAGGTCTTCTTTTAACCCCAGGTCCAGTACTCCATCCACTGTGCTACCTCAATGTCCAGAATATTTATATTTGCTCTAGTATATCTGTTGCATTGGTCTCTCCATTGCACAACAGCAAAGATTAAGACAAAGAATTTATTCATTTTTTCCTCTGTAATCTTTTTATTTGAGGGTCGACTTTGTAGTCTGCTCATCAAATAGTTCCTGCAGAATTTTCAGGTGGTTTCTTGTTCTATGGAAATGCTTTCCAAGAGTTGGGCTTTCCAAGTTTGTATTCTATTTCCTGGCCTTGCTCAATTCTAGATTATTTGTCCTTCAAAGGAGACTCCAGTCTATACTTTAATATTTTGGCCACAAGGAAGATGATTAAGAAACCAGGGAAGATAGGGAGCAGTACTATCTTAGAAAAGACTTTAAATGAAATCTTGCTCATACCTCAGCATTCAGGCATTCCTATATCCAAATCCCTCTCAGGACAAATAATGATGACAATGAACCCTATTTGTAAAGGTAGCTAGGAAAGATAAACTGCAAGTTCATTGAGTAATCCCTTAGCATATACAGTAGCCATCAGGGCTAGCAGTCTTCATTTAATGGCATTTCTGGAACTTGAATACAGCTGATCAGAGATCTCTCAGTTCTGTTATTCAGAAAGAAGGGGAAGAACACAATTCTATTTCAGCTTATCAATAACATATTGCCAGGTGAATGTTTTATCTTTTCTGTATTTCTGCTTCTCCATCTGTGAAAGACACATACTCCATCTGTGGAAGTATCATGATGATTGATTAGTTAGCAATGCCATAGTAATGCATTGTGCAGCTGTTATTTGGTAGCAAACACAAAAATGAAGGATGCCAGATGCAGGACCCAAGGATAAAGAGGGGGTACTGGCAAAGCTTACCCCATAATTTGCAAACCAGCAATACATTCTCTTGACTTTTAGAGTTTTGTTGCCCCTACTAGGAAAGAAAGGTATTCTGGCAGAGGGCAAGAGCGTGAACTAGGTAACAAGAGTCGCTGTCATATACAACTCCTGTACTGTTGCATGTTAAATGGATCTGACCATTTCTGGGTTTTTCTCTCAATAAAACAAAGCTTGCAAGAAATTTAATTTACATATAAGGTGGTAAAGACATGGTGACTGCAACAACACAATTAAAGCCTGCCAAAGTGGTCTGTCATATTACACTGTGTGCAATGCACGATTCTCCAAAAATTGCCAAATACATTTATCAGAAATACTGAATTTAAGTGATCTCTGATCAGAATGGCATATCACAACAACAAATCAGATTTTGTGATGATTTACTTTGGAAAGAGAGAGAGAGAGAGTGGATTGGAAAAGGAGAAGAGAGGGAAAGCAAGACATTAACTCTAGCCCAATTGCTTTCCAACAATTTATTTCAGGACATTCTGCAAGCTAATTAGCATCTGAAATACAGCCAGTTAATCCTTCCTTGTCAAAAAGAGATGGATGGGGGAGGGAGGAACTATGGATTTTTCTGAAACTTTGCCCTTGAAATGACAAGCCCGGAGAGAGTTAAGAAAAACAAATGACAAGCCCGGAGAGAGTTAAGAAAAACTTAAGCATGTTGGCATATCCCCTCAGGGAAAACATACTAGAATTTGCTATGGTTGCCTGTTGTTCATTATAAACAAGCTTGTGAAACCCTCCCTCACATCAGTTGGTCAAGCAGGAGAATTGATGCAGCCTGAAATACAGTCTGAAAACTAGAATATTAGGTATACACCAGCGTGCCCAATTAAATTCTTATAGAATTAAGTTATCTGGAAAACGTAACTCAGTTTTTGCTATCAGCTGCTCCCTTCTCATTAGCCCTGCTTCCATTCTAGAAGTATCAACCCCAGTGTTCTGGCCAATATCCAATTTAGATAAATGGATTTCACTTGTCTCAATCCCCCTTGGAGTTTCAAGTGGAGAAGTGATTTTTCACTTTCACTCCCAAACATTTTGGAATGTACAACTGAGTAGACATTGCCCGCAGACCACTAACTCAGAAAGTTCAGCTATCTGCCTTGTGAGTGAGTGAGATAGCCCTGAAACAGGCACAAATTCTGGAAAATATCTTTCAAGAATTAGACCACAACTGTATTTTGTGCGTTGGAAGGGATATTTAGTCATAGTCTATTCTCTTCTTTCCCAAATTTATTTATTTGAAATGTGACTTTATCATTTGTATCACTGCACTTTGGACAACAGAATTGTAAGCTTTGTATTATAAATTCTTAGAGGGTAGGTCTGATTCCCCCCCCTTTTTTTTAATCACCAAAGCAGCTCCAAATGCTCAATAAATATTTGTCAAGTGACTAAACTAAATGATGAAATAATATGATAACATGTAGAAACCACAGTAAAATCTTTCCAATATACTGAACATTTGTTGATTGGCATTTAGGAGTTTACATTTTCCTATCTTGGGGAAAGTATAAGACGTGAAAAAATGGATCACAAATAATTCTTTATAGCTACAAATATATTTATGAAGAGAATTAAGTGCTACCTTTTCTCAATGACAATGAAAACAGAATAAGAAGAGTAATATAGGAACATAGCTTATCCAATCAATCAGCAAGCATTTATTAAGTACCCTGGCACTGAGGATACCAAAGAAAAGGGAAAGAGTCAAGTATAAATGACCTTCTAGTCGCCAAGAGCTGAAATAGATTACTGAAGAAGATTGTGAATTTTCTTTCTCTGGAAGTCTTAAATCTCAGAGAGTTTCTCATCTTCTGGTTTAGCTTAGGTGTGGTTTAAAAGACCAGCAACCCTAAATGACCTTCCAAATTTCCTTCCAGCTCTATGATGCTAGGCTTTTATGCTTATTTGATCTATTCAAAGAAACAATTCCATAAAGCGAATTAAAAGATTCTTGCGTTATTTGTATTTTAGTCATGGTAACAGTAAAGCCTCATTAATTGTGGGAAAAGTCAGTCTGAATTAATCAATTATTGAGAATCTAAGTTAGAGACACTTTTAATTCCATTTTGTTATTTTGAAAATACACACAATAGCTGGGAGCAGGCTTTAAAAGGAAGCACAGTAGAGGAATAATCAAAGCTGTTTAAATAGTCAGATAAGAATGTTTTAAGAGCCTTCCCCATTTTCTCTTCCAGCCTGCCTACCAGATGCTTTTTCATTGATCAAATAAAATTTTAAAATGAGCACATATTTCCAACCTGTAGAGACCAAATGAAGTGCAATTTTATATACTACTTAAGTGTCATTGCCTATAAGATGCTTTTAGACGGACCTCTGGTCACAGTATCATTCCTTCTAAGGTTACTATCTATATTACATTTATTCTCTCTCTCTCTCTCTCTCTCTCTCTCTCAATATATATATATACACACACACACATATTTACATACAACATACACAGATATACATTGTCTTTTGCATTAGAATGTGAGCTTCTTTAGGTATTTTGGGTTTTGGTTTTGGTTTTTTGTTGTTGTTTTCTTTTGTTTTCTACCATTATATTCCCAGTATCCAGTATAGTATATGATACATAATAAATAATAAACAAATCTATGTTAATTGGTTGATTGAGAGTTAGGTTTCTTAGTAGACCTGAAATAAGGAAGACCTGAGTTCAAATCCTGACTCAGACACTACATATGTAACCTTGGGCCAGTCACAACCTCTGTCTACCTCAGTTTCTTCTTCCATAAAAGGACGATAATAAGCATTCACCATCCAGGGTTACTGTCAGGATCAAATTAGACAATAATTATGAAGCACTTAGCACAGTACCTGTCACGTGGTAAGCACTACATAAATGTAGGCTGCTACTGATCTTGTGCTAGTGAAGTCGAGATTTTTAACTCAGTAGACATCTCCCTCCAAGTAAATAACAA
This sequence comes from Pseudocheirus occidentalis, assembly GCA_028646575.1. Taxonomy (NCBI): domain Eukaryota; kingdom Metazoa; phylum Chordata; class Mammalia; order Diprotodontia; family Pseudocheiridae; genus Pseudocheirus; species Pseudocheirus occidentalis. The sequence goes on along the minus strand of CM053593.1, from coordinate 326,179,781 downwards.
ACAATTAATAAGAACTTTTGGGTCCAATCATTCAGTTATCTCCAGATCCATCCTGTTGTATCATGATAATATTTTCTAATAAGGAAACATTGGAGACTTTGTCAATATCTTTGTTAAAATTTCTAAAACATGTTAAAATATTTTTTAAAATATGTAGCTTTCTCCTTTTGACGAATTGCATATTTACCACTAGTTCTCCATTTTCTGCCTGTTAATATCTTTTAACAAGAATGACTTCAATGAACAACTCATTAAAGTTAACAAAATAGATATAGATATATGTACATATGCATGTATGCATATATACATATACATACATATACACATATATATACATACACATACATATACACACAAAGATATCTATCTGTATGGATATCTATATCTATATATCTATCTATGTTTATTTATATATCTATCCATATCTATGTCTATGTCTATATCTATGTCTTTGTCTATCTATGTCTATGTCTATGTCTATATGCTGCTAACATTCATCTTTTAATTTATCTGTAAAGAAAATCAGCTTTAAATACTTAGTGGAAAGAACCACAAGAAATCCACTCATGTACTTCTTAACTGCTAAGCATCAAGAACATTTAGAATAAGTTTTGTTTCTTTAATCTTAAATACCTCCACAGACAAAGATTCTCTAACAATCCCTCAGGTAGCACATTACGGTTTATCTAAGGATATTCCTTAGATCTAGCTTGAGTCTAGCTAGTAAATTCATAGAAGGTCACCAATTAGAACTGGAATGGATCTTGGAGATCTTTTAAGTCTAATTTTGTTATTTTATATATGGGAAAACTAAGACCTGGAAAAATGAAGTGAATAGCCCAAGGTCACACAAGTGATAAGTCATAGAAACAGCATTCAAACACAAGTCCTATAACTCCAAATTCAACATTCTTTCCTTTTTAAAATTCAAGTTATATAAAGAACAAGTTCTAAAACCTTTTCTATAAAGATCTTTGATATAATTGTATAGAGTTATTCACTTGCCCTTTAATTTTTGTCTTACTGAAAAAAAAATGTTAGTTTCTATGACCTTTCCCCATTGGTCCCATTTTGTAACCCATTCTCCATATCCCCTAATAGGTAGACTGAATGGAAAAAATATTGAAACAAATACACTATTAAAAATCTGTCAAATATAACAGAATTATCATTTTTCTATTTCTTGCATATATATTCCTTTGCTACATCCCAGTGGCCTGTTCACTTTTTTTTTTTTGGCTACAGTACAATATGATGGACTCCATGTTTAACTTTTGCTTCATTATGACTCCTAGGACTTTTTCCATTGTCTTGACTGTAATTTCTCATATTTTCATTGTATTAGGGTTACCAGGATTCCAAGCGCATCTCACAAATTCTACGGGGTTTGTTTAATACCCGTTATTCTTCCTCACAGCTAATACTCTTGCTTCTACTCTCCTCATTACCTTTTCTCTCCTTGCTTCATCTGGGTTGTAAAGTCTATGGTATAGAAATTCAGCCTACCACCCATTTAATTGTTATTCCTAAGCATACTGCCTTTCAGATATTCTCATTGAGTTTGGTTTTGAGAAACCACATCTTTCATTTGTCAAGGCAGAATTCTAGGCTTCAGAGCTTCAAGAGACGTCTGAGTTCATTTAATTCAACCCCCTCATTTTAGTGAAGAGGAAACAGAGCAAGATAAAAAGGCTTGCCTTAGATCTTGCAACTAATGGTAGAGCTGAGAGTAGGCCTCAAGTATCTTCACCCCTTAGTCCAATGCCTTTTTGTTTTCGTAACACAGTATTTCAGTTAAAAGTCTTTATTATTTTTGATTCTTGTTTTTTCTTCTAAGGTGTTATTAATCTCATGTATTTGCCAATTTAAGAGCATGTTCTGAATTTCATTATCCAGATCTTTTTGTTAAAATGTTAAATCACATGAGACCCAAGACTAAACTCTGGGGCAAACCACTACTAAGGTTGTCCTTCAAACTCTCCACTCCTGACTGAGGTTTAGTAATTAATCATTGCTCTAAAGGGCCCTTTCTCCACCAGCTGTGCATCTACTCAAAAGAATAATGTTATCGTTAAAAAATTCACACTAACATAAACACATGCCATGGTTTTGCCCTTTTTTTGGATTATTTTTTTTAACTTGTCCCTTCCCTTAGGAAGATGCTAATATATGTATCTGGTGCTTAAACTCAAGAGCATTTATTAGTGAAAGCAATGAAGTAATAAAAACTCTCCATGGTCAGCACCAGTTAGAAAGAGTTGTGCCGTCCACATTAATAGTACCTTTGAGGGTTACACATCCCAAGCTGAAACAGAACAGTCTGTTCTCTTGCCCAGACTAAACTTTTGCAGACTAATAATATATCTGTGAACTCAGTATTTGCTCTGAGGGTAGAACTAGGCAGGAGTTGGAAACATTAATTGATGAAATATTGCCATCTCAGATTATTCTCATATTATGACTTTGAAAAGAACCTCTAAAGCTACAGAATAAACTCTTAAGCTGGCTATTAATTTCATTTTAGAGTAAAAGTAAATATTGAATTTTTTCCTAGGTGTCACTGAACCCTTTGCACAAATCAACTTGATATTTTATTCAGGATCCAACAATCTCATGGGAAATTATCTTAAGCTATGCCTAGGGCAACTAGAGTATCCATTTGTGCTGCTACAGAGGAGAATAATTAATATTGAAAGTAGGTATTAGACTAATGATGTATTATATTAAAAGTCAAAGAGGAACTTTTAACATTTCAGTTTTGTTATACACATACATGTGTGTATACATATACATATGTGTGTATTTATATATACATATACGTGTGTATATATATATATATACATATATATATATTTACCTACAATTGCCTACTAGCATCCAAATAAACTAGAATTTCATTTTATCACAGGTGTTAACTACTATTTATTATAGCATCACTTCGGTTAAGTTTTTGTAGTTGTTTCTAAGGAAGCCATTGAGTCAACTGATTGCTTATCAGCTTTTAAACTTTTCAAAACTTTTTCAGATAGAATTTTTTAGAATTTTCTTTCCAAGAGGGATAAAACATGAGTATTTAGGGCCTGAACATAAAAAAAGGCATGAGGAAGGTCTGGCTCTACTAACTGATCTGAACTAATGTCAGAATGATTATGGGCCAAAGAGAAGAAGACCGGAGGAGATTTCTGTGCCAGAGGGCTCCTAAGGACACCTGGAAGCGTGGTTACTCCTTCAGGGACTTCACTTTAAGGTCTGAGGACAATCTGTGAATACTTCTCTCATCACCCCCAACTTTTCATTGAGTAGCACTCATCAAGCCCGGTCCAAATTAATTCATCTCTCTTGGGATTATCCAAAACCCAACATCTTCGAAAAGGATGCTGTACTCTGGTTGTGCAGCAGCATGTCATCTTTGTATCATAGGCATCAAGATCCATAACTAATAATATCTCTGAAAGAAGTACCCTTTTTCTCTTCCGTAATTTCAAAGTAAGATAAGTTAAAATTCCAGTGAGAAAATAGATTTGAAAATCTGTTTTTTCCAGTGACATCACTTAGCACTGACTGTTTTAGAACAGCTACACTATAGAATAAGGGGGAGGGAGGAGGGGGAATCAACACTCCTAAGTTGTATTTATATACTATGAATCACCTGGTGAACCATAAAAACTCAAACCATGACAAATTAATCTAGTTTTAACTTCAGTGCTAAACTCTCAGATAAATGTCTGGATCTTCTACCTTTCATATTTAGACTATTTTAAGAATTGCCTGCCTTTTTTTTTTTTTCTAAATTGTCCAAGGGGAACTAAGGTCAGCTAACTGAGCTATGCTCCTTGGCTCTGACAGTTACAAAACTCTAATATATATCTGTTTTCCTTTGCTATTGCCCCTTTCTCTGACTAACCCATGCTTTTGAGTGAATCAGAAGCAGAGAGGAAGAGATATGGATGCTTGTGACTTCCCTGTCCCAGTTCACATTGTTAGTTTCTAAACTTTTTAATATGAAGCAAGAATGTTGACTTTTAATAAAAATAATGAATTTGATTCTCCCTTTATGTCTTTAATCTCAGGTCCATGATTTAAAAAAATATTTTGATAATTGCATTTCAATGTAATTGGTTTCCTTTATAATCTCATATATTTTATTGTGCCTTTAAAAACATTATTCTGAGATGCCATTCATGAATTTCACCAGAAGAGTCCAAGAAAGTAAAAAGTGTAAGGACTCCTGTTTTAATGGGAAAAAAATAATGCTTTCTTCCCTTAATTAGTCCTAAGCTTTGTGTGCTTTTGAGACATACTAGCCTTTTGAATTACAGCTAGTTAATCAGTCAATTGATATTATTCAAAATAATATTAACCAAGCAGCCAGAATGAAAGTGGAAGAAGACATGGTTCAATATGATTAATTCATGAAGAGAGAAGTAGGCAACATATTTGACAAATACCAATTTGTAAGCAGGGAAAAGCTGAGTTTTTATAATTTCATCAAGTAAAGAAGTTTGAGGAAACAGAACTTCAATATGTTTCAGTAAAGATCTGGGCCTGTTGTTATTTGCTGCTATATCTATGAGTCCCGGTGTTGGGAATTCTCTTGGAAGGAGAGAATAGTGTCTATACTATAGGAAAGTGAAAATGTGGACTAGAACAGCAGGCTTCAAGAGACACAATAATGATCTGCTCTTCAATATGAAACCCATTAGACAAGATCTCTCCTCCCATATGTAAAATGTTGGCCTCCAAAGATCAGATCATCATTTACTGTCAATTTGGTGTGAGATGGAAAAAACTGTTGACTCTTCTACATATGATGTGAATAAATATTTGGCAGCAAAAAAAGAAAAAGTGAGCTGTGTGTGATTTCTTTCTGAAAATATTGCCAGATTAAGTTGGAAAACAGAGTACCCTCCTTGGTCTGAAGAAAAAGAACAGAAAATGGAAATTTGGCCCTTTAAGAAGAAAATTCATTAGCCTAGTGACCAGAAGTAGCCACTTAACCAACTTCTAGCTGTGTTACCTTGGAGACATGTTCCTCCTTACTGAGAAGTTCATGAGAGGATTATTTTAAGATACAATTGGTTTTTTTCCTAATAAGGATAATTATCTCCAAATAATCAAAGTGACTAAGTGCTTATGAACAGTACATTCACAAACATCTACAATTACAGACATAAGCTGACCTTTCCACAGTTAGCATAACATGATTTCTTGCTGCCTCAAGACTCTGACTTTCATTAAAGGTATGGGTGAGGCAACAGCATCTTTGTGGAGACAGTTTAACACTTTTTTTTCTCATTACAGGCAGAATGTGGCTTAGTCCTTAGTCTGCTGAGCTTTTCCTGATCCATTCTCTGACTTGAAACACTTACAGAATACCTGTTTCTGAAGAGAATATCCAAAACTCAGGCAACACAATACTAACATCATCTTATGTTTCTAATACTGGTTGCTGAGTGTTACAAACTACAAGTTAAATGACCATTTCTGCTTCAAAGACACAATTGTCGGCATGGCATCTGAAATAGTGGGTTTCCATATATGTAGTTGCATATATTAAAGTAAATAATTATGAGGGACTTTCTTTTTTCTTGTGACATATTTTATCAATGGATTAGTTTGTCTACATATAGATTATTTAAATAGTGCATGAAACAACTATTATTCTACTTTGAAAAAATATTTTATATATTTTATGTATATAAATGTATTAATTTTATATATAAATATATTAAATTCAATTTATCAATTAAATATATTTATGCATAATATTTATAAGTAAAACATATAATTTCTTTCACTGTTCCAAAGGAAGGGGGCTTGGGCAATTTAAGAAAGAACTAAGTCTGGATTTAAACTATAAGAAACTAACAGAGGAAAATACAAGTTGGTCAGTTTGTCAACAAACACTTACGTACCAAGTGCTGTGCTAAATGTCAGTGACACAAATAAACTCAAAATCTTAGTCCCTAACTTCAAGGAGCAAGCAATTTAATGAGTGAGACAACTCAACAGAAATAATTTGATTTCTCATGCTTAACTCTGATTTGAAAGGGAAGAGGTTGAAGGAAGGATCACTCCTTAAGTAGAAGATTATTAAACCCTAATGGAACCATCATAAAGGATTTAAGAGTTCCCCGAGGGTAGAGAATGTTTCTGGCCTTTCTTTGCATGCCCAGTTTGTAATACTGTGCCTGGAACATATTAGGTGTTTAATAAATGCTTATTAACTTCATAAATATTTATTGCATACCCACTCTGTATAAGGCAATGCATTATGTGTGAAGCTTTGTGTGTTACTCATGCCAGGGACAAATACTTACATGGATGGAGGGAAGGCTCATTCATTATCTATTTTCCAGCCTTAGCCTCATGAAGTGAGTTAGATTAATGGAACAAAAAGGAAATATCCCTTTCTTTAAAGAGATATAGAAAGATCCCTAGAGTTGGAGCCATTTGACCTGAGTTTGATTCCTATCTCTCCTACTTACTACCTGAATGTCCCTGGACAAATCACCTAAGGATCCCCATGGGTTGCATATTAACTTAGAAAGACACATATTTACATTATCTGTGTTCAAATTTTATTTTTATTTCTTCTGCTAAATATTTCCCAATAACATTTGATTTGTTTTGGGTTGTACTTGGAAGAATTATACAAATATTTGACATTTCTATTCTTTGAAACACTAACATTATGAATTGCAAAGACAGTGGAGACCTGCATTGCTAGGTGTTTCCTCATCAAGGAATTTCCTTTATCAATGAAATCACAGGTCTAGTCTATCACATTTGCCTAAAGTAAACAAGTACATACACGAGAAGTTGCTTAATTATATGTCTTCTAAACGATTTTTCATTTTCTATATAATACACTGCTAATAAAATAAATTAAAATGTAGCAATTTTATCTATATACTAAAGCATTTGGAAGCAGCTAGGTGGCACAGTGAGTAGAGCACTGGCCCTGGAGTCAGGAATACCTGAGTTCAAATCTGGCCTCAGACATGTAACACAAAAAACTAGCCCTGTGACCTTGGATAAGTGTAACAGTAATCAGTTTATCAGACACTTAGAACTTAGTAACTCAGGACTAAGTAGCACCTAGTAACTTAGGGCTAAGTATGGAAGGTGTGAACCCTGTCCATTATTGAGAAGGCATGAACTCCCCTGTTGACTTGAAGAAGGCTATTGGATGAGACAGGAAGCCAGTGCTGTATATAAAGAATTCTAGAAACAGAGAGACATAATTGGAATGTGGCTCCTTACTTAGTGAAGGAAGATTCATGGAGATTGAAGCCACCTGAGAGAGAGAGAGAAAGAGAGAGAGAGAGAGAAAGAGAGTTCCTCTCCCAGTATCTGGAAGCTGACTGAGAAATGAATTGGAATTTTCCTGAGACCAGAATCTGGTGAAGGCTAAAACAGAAGGCCGATATTCCTTCTGGGTCCTAGAGCCAGCTGAACTCCTGGAAGACTGAAGAAGCATGACCAAGATAAGACTTTGTTTATTCATGGCCTGGCTGATCCTTGAGTTCCAGGCAAGAGAAGTGATGAAGGGTTTGAGATGTGCTGAACCCTGTGAACTTCAGTGTGTGCCGGGGATTGCTCTGAGGTCTGGACAAGGACCTGGGAGCTGTCTGCTTCTGAAGCCAGGTGATTGTTTGGCAGATTCAAGAGGGAGCTGGAACCATGGAAGAGGATCCAGGGAATCAGAGAGACCACCCAGAGTCAAGATGAAGAAAAGGCCTTCTCTTGGACTAAATTGATGTTTGCTGGAAACCAAGGGGTGAAGGACTTGTGTGGTTTTCTAAGGATTGTATTAGTGACTAATGATATTTAGTAATTGGGAATCTA
>CM053593.1:326152517-326171430 GCA_028646575.1 Pseudocheirus occidentalis | reverse complement strand
GTAGTGCTTTCTGTCTTGTGGAGAGTTTTGGAGCTTGAAAATCTGTTTAGCGTCCCATTTTATGAGTTTTTTAGCGTGTTTGTGTGGGAGCTGTGGTGCTTTGCTGCTTCTACGCCGCCATCTTGGCTCCGCCCCCGAAATAAGTTTTGATTGAATGCAATAGGTGAAATATTGATATAAATAAAACCTCCTTTATACAATGTTGAGGCTCCATAGACCTACATGAAATGTTTTTAAGATAATTATTCAGGCAATTCAAACCCTTTTAAAATCACTTTCATGTGAAATATTTTAAAAAATTGAGATCAGATCATTCAGGTAAACATCCAAGCAATTGCTTCAGTTTTACAATTTACTCTGTGTGTATGTATGTATGTGTGTATGTATGTGTGTGTGTGTGTGGTTGTATGTGTGTGTAGACAGAATATAACTATCCAGTTTATATTTTAAGAACTAATTCCTGTGATAGCCCAAAGATGGCCCTATAATTAGGCCACACTCATTATTTCTATTTGACATCCCTAAGGCAATTACACATTTAATTTATAACATATCATTTCCCTCTTGATGACATGGTGTTTGGTAATTCTTTTCATACTTGTGCTTTGTGTGTTCCTTGACCTGAGTTCAGCTTTTAGTCACAGACCTTATCTTTTTATTTCATTAGTCAGTTCATCAATAATCTAGCATTTATTAAGTATTTACTGTGTGCCAGGCATTGTGCTTAACAGTGGGGATACAAAGAAGTGGGGGGACAAAAAATAAAACCAAAGAATGTAGCCCTTCTCTTAAGGAACTCAAAGTTTAGTGTGGATTTATTAGCATCATTAATGTCTCCACCACAATACATTAGCAGGAAATCACTCACTGTTAAATTCTTAACCAGATTTTGTCCATAGCTTGTGGAGTTCAGTGAAACACATCACACTTATACAAATTTTTTTTGGACAAGGGACACATTTCCTGAAGATGTCTACTGTAGTTAACTTTAACTTTGGTTTTATTGATCTGTGATTATTTTAGAATATTTTATAATTCAACAGTGTATATGTATAAATATAAATTTTCCTTCCAGAGGAATCACATATATATATATATATATATAACATATTATATATAATATATGTGTGTATTGTGTATGTATGTATACATATATACATACATACACACAATTTTAGACATTGAAGGCAGAGATCTAAATCTGGGAGGAACTCAAGGATATCTGGTATAGTATCATCATATAGATGAGAAAATTAAAGGAGACTAAGAGACAGAGACAGAGTCAGAGAGATATATAGAGACAGAGATAGAGAGAAAAAAAGACCAAGACAGAAAGATATGATTTGCCCACAGAAACAGGGGTAATTAGTGGTACACTGAGCTAGGGTTTTATTTCAGGTCCTCTGAGACCAAACTCAGTGTTTTGTCCAGAGTCACCTTGCAGATCCCCCCAAAGCTTCTCAAATCAAACACATTGAAAAACTTAGCAACTCTATAGCACAATTTTTATATGTTACTCTTCAAATAATTCATGATCTGAAGTAGGGGGAAAATTGAATAGAGTTATCTTTTATATCTTTTATAAGATTGTACTGGCCACCATTTTTCTAGAACAGTTCACATATATGTAATATGAAGGTAATTGAGGTACAGTGATCTGACTCTTATGAATATGTATGTGTGAATACTCTGAATATGTGCTATTGAATATATATACATATATGTATATATCTATATATGTGTATATATGTACACAGATATATGTGTATACATACACACACACCTCACACACACACACACACACACACACACACACATATATATACTATCTGGTATTGGGCTAGTCATTTAAACTTTTCCTGCCTCAGTTTCCTCATGTATAGTGGGACTTTGACTGCATGACCTCTACAGTCTCTTCCAAACTCTGAATCTACTATCTTTGCATTTTGCTTCCTGGAATGTTAAGTTGAATTGGAGAAGAGCCCCTAGGCTTGGTCTCCTTTGAAATTTGAGTTTTTTAGTACAATTTTTCTTCTGCAAGATTTTTTGTACCTTATGGCTCTAGGAAAATGGCTCAATTGAAAATCCATGTATAGCTTTGTAAAGATAGCCATTATGGTCATCATCTCTATGCATTCCTGAATTTACTCATCCTTGGCTTCTGCCCAAAGTTGTTCTTGATCCCAGAGTCTATTATTCTGGAAGGAAGAAAGTCTGGAGTGAAATGAAGAGCAGCAGAGTAAGAGAGAGGCCCCGTATTGGATAGTCACATGGGACACCTGTGGTTTTTCACTAGGCTTGGATATAATGGTCAGATTTAAGTGGTAATGGAATTTTGTCAGCATTCATTTTAGGGTATTGGAATTTTGCTTAGGGCAAAATTAAGGATCTCCCTCCAAAATTTGTTGTTGTTGTTGTTTTTTCTAAATGGCCAGATAGTATTTTATAAAACAAAACAAAACAAAAAACTTGTTTTTCATCCATGGAAACTATCTTTCATTTTCATGAAAACAAGCCAAATGCAGTTAATTTCAACTGAGAAATTATTTCATCCATTTTATGAAACCACAGAAATGTGTTTCACCACTTTTGCCTGCAGTGACTTTTCTTTCATAAAGTCTTAGTGCCACGTAAGTGTGGTCCCTTGTGCTGTTAATAAACAGCATTGATACCATCTTTAATGAATTAAATGAAAACTTTTATGCAATTTCCAAGTAAAAACAGGGTTTTTAAAAGGGCCATTTAAGTTGTAATGACAAATCTCTATGCTATCCTGTACTATGTGTTCAGAATTCAGTCATAGAAAAACCTGAATCCATAAAAGAAAGTTAAACCTTTATTTATTTTCACACTTCAACTCCAAAGAGGTTTCTTTTTCTGTGCTATACATAGTATTAGATGTGACTAATAAACCAGACCATATCAAAGGACTCACACAGACTCTTAAATCTCTTCTTTTGAAGAACATTGTAAGAAGGTGCCAACAAATTGGACAAGTGAATCCAGGCACTTTCTTTTACCATTGAACTCCTGGCTGAGAATGCAGAGAAACACTCCTTCTACCCATCTACTTGACTGTTAATAACTTTTAGAAGCAAGACTTGGGAATAAAATTTTCCAAGATTGGTCTCAAGTAAAAGGCATTTTTTTCTGTTGTTTGGAAACTTGGAAATAGATTTGTTTATCTGTTTTAGTGTGACTGAATCATGAAAAAAAATGAATGCTTTCCTCATTTTAGACAGAGAAGACTTTAACAAAAGTAAGAGACAAAAACATGTTAAAAACTTGATGGGGAAAGGTTTTCTATTTTGTGGATTTCTTAATTTTAAGCAATTCAAAGCATCTTTTCATGAGTACTAAAATATGGTATGTCATATTTTAATTATATTTTTAGTTTGGATTAAGATTAGTTTTAGCAAGTGTTATGAAGTTATGGATGGACTATATAGACCAGTTATAGATAGACTATAGAGACTAGAAACCCCCCTCCCTTTTTTTGGTAAATAGTGGAGCAGGCATATAAGCATTTAGTACTGGATTGTTTGACTTGGTGCAGGCTTCCTGAGACCGTAATGTCATCATTCCTTTTGCAACTTTAAATCTTTTCTTTTGCATTTTCCAAATGGTATAAGAAAATTCTAGGCACATAGGAAGGGTTTAATAAAACATAGATTTGTTGAACACATATTGAGTGAAGAAATTTTCATTATCTTGAAACATAAATAAAATACAATTATTGATTTTCCTTTAATAAACAACTTCTAAAAACTTTTATTTGTGACATAAGATTTTTGGCTTTGAGCTACCAGGGACCTAACACACTACCTTATTTGCTCAGTGAAAAAATTGAGGCCCTAAAAGTTAGTTGACTCTTCCAAGGTAGTATAGGTAATGATTGGAACAACTGGGATGAAAATAGGGGCTTTGAATTCTGATGAAGTGCACATTTGACAAAATTCAGTCACTGAGGCCCCCTCGAAGTAGAGGCAGTTTTTAATGCACCAGAAACTTCCACTTTTCAATGACTATTTTCCTTTCCTTATTACCCTCTTCTCTTCCCCATCTCTTGGCACCAAGCGTCCTTATTCCATCTCCTGACTAGGAGTGAATATTTGAGGATAATCTGGGAGGGGTACACAGGCTGGTTTGGGAGAAACTTGCAGTACGAAGGCCCTTACAGTATGCTAAAAATGGTAGGATTGGAGCCTCGACGATTGTGATGACAAGAGAAAGGAAGCCACAGATAGAAGAGACATTGGAAGGACCAGGAGAGGGTAAACTGAATGGAGCGGATAAAGGAGGGAAATGGGTCCTCCATTATTACGTTTAATTAATGTGGGGATGCCTCTGAATTTCCCAGGTAACTTCACAATCCTCTGTTTTGCTTTGGCTCCATAGGTGCAGTTTTCTCCTGAAGAAAATCTAACAACATCCTATCATTACGGCTCATGTAGTATAAACTTCACTTCCTAATTTTTCCTAAGATACGGTAAAAAGGGCGTGATTATGTTTCATTTTTGGTGCTTAGTGGGTCATTCATATCGGTTAATCTAAGCTTTTGCACACTCCCTTAGGAATGTACGGTTTGAAGATCTAACTAATAACAAAAATCTAGAAAGTGGTTGGGCAGTAATGCTTACTTACCAGGAGTAGGTAATATATTTACATACAAAGAACTCTAGTTCTTAAACTAACTTCAATATTATTTTTTAATTTTATTTTTAGATAATGAAATAAAATAAGCACGATGATTTTCCAAGAGTATTTTAAAATAAAATGCTATTATTTGGAAACATAAAGGTAACTGTTTTCAAATATTTGAAAGGCTGTTATGTGGAAGAGGCTTTAGACTTGTTCTAATTTAATTTGAGTGATTTAATCTGAATATTTTAGTAATACTATTAGGTGATGTTGAAGACCGTGTTTTTACATTTTTGGGATGTTCCAAATTCTGAATATTTATAAAGTATTTCCAAAAGATAATTATTATATTATCATTGGTGAAAATTAATTTCATAGTAGCTGATATACATACTTGCACATCTATACAAAATTACAATTAGTAACCTTATCAATACAAGACAACATACACAGCAAGGGTGGGGAACCTGTGGCCTAAGAAAAGAATTTGTTCTATAAAACTTGGACTCAGTCAAAAGGCTGCAGCCAAGGACCTAGAAAGCCACATGTGACCCCAAGGTTCTCCACTCCTGAGATATGGAAGTTTTTACTCATTTCCTGACTGTCTGCTAATTAGATGGCATAGAGAAAGCAAACAAATGGCTTACATGGATACTTTGGTGATACTGAAAAATTAGGCTACTGGGTCCTTGTTAAACAAAAGCATCTCTTCAATGGTAATGTTTTTCGATTGGTACTCTATGGCTGCCATTACTGATCATGATCTCAGGAGAATCATAATTCCAGGTGACTCCAATGGTAATAGGAAGATGCATGGATGGTACCAGTAAACTGAATAGATTACAAATGACTACTTATAATGGTCAAAGAGTGAAAAGTATTATTATAGATGACATGAAAAGGAGTCAAGCCAGTGATAAAGCAGGTGTGAGAGATGATGGTCAACAATTGTTCACTTTTATTTATTGCTTTTAACATTTGCAAAGGATTTACATGTTACTTCATTATTATGCTTAAAGGATTAAATCTATGATTTCATTGTTACATGGGGCTCTCATATAAGGAAACTGCCAGGCAGGTTGGCCCTTGTCTTTTCTCCTTCCTTCTCTTCTCTTCTCTTCTCTTCTCTTCTCTTCTCTTCTCTTCTCTTCTCTTCTCTTCTCTTCTCTTCTCTTCTCTTCTCTTCTCTTCTCTTCTCTTCTCTTCTCTTCTCTTCATATACTTAGTTGCCTAGAGGTTAAGGAAGTTGTCCAAGATCACATAACTTGTATGTGTTAAAGGCAGGGTTTGAACCCAGGTCTTTCCAGTTCTTGGAGCAACTCTCTATTCAATACTCCATAGGCATTACTGTCTTTATCTTTTTAAATGAGTTAACTGAGGTTTGGGAAAATCAAGTGAGTTGCCTATGGTCAAACAGCTGAAGTCCAAGGAAAGATTCATATCCAAGTCTGATACTCATTCTACTCTTTCTCTAGGATGCTAATATAGTGCTTGGAATACATTCATGCTCTAGAAATACTGAAAGATCCAGAAGAAGGTTACCAATGCATCAGACAGATCCTTAAGGAACAGAGATAAAAATGCTTCAGTAAGAGAAGGCATGCACCAGTGGAGGAAATATCTACCTATATTGATGAAATCACAGGTTCATACAGATATAAAATTATCTGGGCAGCAAAGTAGGGAAATGGCTATATGACTAAGCTGATAAATGAGAGCAGGTACAATAAAACAAATACTGGATTTAGATTCAGAGGGCTTGGGTTTAGATCCTGCTTCAGTCACTTCCTTTCTGTGAGGCCATGGACAAGAAACGAGATCCTCTGGATCTCAGTTTTCTCATTTGTAAAATGAAGGTGTTGTACTAGATGGTCCGAAAAGCACCTTTCAGTTTTATATTTTTTATCCTAGGAGGGCCTGAAGAGCTTAGCAGGAAGGTTCAGATATGTTGGTAATATCTGATTAGACTTGTAGAAGATCCTTTCTTAAGTGACTCTTCTGTCTTTTTTTCACCACTCTGTGCCGTGTTCCTTTAGAAGTCTGGTAATTATTCTGAACTTCTGTGCTTTATTCTTTCTATCCTTTCGTTGACTTTTAGCTCTTTGGAAGACTAAAGTCTGTTGCTTGTGGTATTCATGCTAAGTAGTCACAGTCAAGTTTTGCTTGTATCAGGATTTTGGAGTTGGGGTGGGGAGGTCCTCATTATTCTGCTATTAACAGTGTGAGTCCCTCCATTTATGAAATTGTATTTTGTTTTCACCAAAATCTATGATTTCACTGGAATAGGAAACTCTTTGGTGAAAAAACCCACTCTATTGATGCAGATCAGTAATTATTTCACAATTTTTTGTCTTAGAAAAATTATTTAGGGTCCTCAGAGTTTAGATGATTTTCCCAGAGTCATGAAGAAGTATATATCAGAGATGGGGCTTGAACCCAGTTTCCATGAGTCTGTTTTCTTATCTATAAAATGAAAGGGTCGAAGTCGATGCCACAACCCAAATCCATTCCAACTCTAAAACAATGATCTTATTATTGAGAGAGACCCTAGAAAAACTGATGATGTATTTTTGCCTCATTATGAACTGAAGAATGTAATATTATCCAATTTACGATTTTACTGAAAACCTTGCATCAAAAAGACATAATTGATTCTTAATTTTAGTAATTAAATGAGTTTCAATCATAACTCAAATTTTACTAAATATGAAATAAGTGAAATTTATTTTCATAATTTCATTTTCATTTGTGAAGACAAAGTCCCAATAAAGCTTGGGATTTTTTTCCCATATTTTTTACTATGAAATGTTGGCCCATATTTAAATAGATTTGCTTTAAATGGACTTTTTCTGGTACCAATTATCCTCAGATAACAAGGACCTCCTGGGTCTCCTTATATTTAATTTTCTTTGTCTGCGGAAGGTTGCTATGTGAATGTTCAACTGCACTAAACAAGCTGTATTTAAAAAATGTATCCTTTGCAGAGACTAAAGTTGGATGCTAATGTGAAGAGAGTACTTTTGAAATGTTTATGGATCAGTTTTTCTAACTGAAATATACTTTTGCATACATCTGTTTCTTACCTCCCCCTCTCAGTACCAAATAGATGTATCTTTTAGATATTATCCAGACAAAAAAGGTTTTGTATATGTGGAACTACAAAATTAATCATTTTGACCAGAACATTTACGTATTGAGGTCAATTCAGTAACCCATTCTTTTGGCTTTACGATCCACAAAAGAACTGCTCTGTTGAGATACTGAAAGGAACAACCCCATAGGAATAACGGGACTCTGTTGATCCTGTTGTAAGTCTTAGCTCTTCACAGATCAGTAAACTCAGCAAGCAACTAGGTGCCCTTGTTTTACAGAGACAGAAGCCAGTTGTTTGGAAGGACTGCATTTACATGACCATCAGTTCTGTTGTCAATGGGGTCCTTTGAATATTGTCTGAATTTGCACGGTCACACCTATCACACATCTGCAAACAGAAGCCAGGCAGGGAACATGAAAAGGGATACAGGCCAGGATGAAGAATACTCAGATTAGTTTCACTGCTGTAACTATTTTCTTTATTTTTAGAGTTTAAGGGGAGGTGCCTTAGGGAAGAGAAATAGGGAAATTAGGAAAAACCTGAATATTTGGGGGGTATTTTAACTACTACTATAATGATGATTTCAACTTTAAAAAAATTAATTTTCTTTTTTTATATTTAAGTCAATGCACATTGAATTGGAATGGGTCAATGATCCAAGTCAGTGAGACCTGAATAACATTGATATTATGACAAATGTTGATTGGGCTACAGCATCTGATTAGGTATCTGGGTTGCTTTAATGATCTCATTTATGCTTGCCCTTTCATATGATCAGCATCTATCCAGCTGCATTGGACTAACAGCTTGAAACTGCCAGATATATATTGGCTAAGCTACACAATAGAGAGATTTTCTAACATGAGAATAACTTTCTTGAAAATGGACACGTTTTGCAAAAGCATTAAATGAAATTTATGACCAAATATTGCCCGAGAAAATGCCTGGAATGGGCAAGGTTTCAGATATGACATTGTTATTATCAGTAGCGCTTGTATAGTGCTTCAACATTTACAAACTGTTTTATGTACATTATTTCACTCCATCAGCACAATGATAGTCTAGGATGGATGATGCAGGTGTGATTAAGCCTACTTTACAGATGATCAAAGAGGTTAAATAACTTGTCCAGGGAACACAGCTACTAAATATGTGAGAGACACCATTAAGATTGAGGTTTTTCCTGATAGCTAGTCAAGCCTTCTTTTCACTATGAATGAATGCATCAAAATAATTTATGATATTTGTTATGTGCCAAGAACTATGCCAAGGAATGGAGATGAAAATGGAAAAGACAGTTCCTGTTTTCAAGAAGCTCATTTTCTAATAGCGGAGATAACACATAGAAGGTTGTTAACTTCATGCCAAATCTATGGTCCTTATGCTACAGCCAAGCAGATAGTAATGCAGTCTTCTTTCACATCATTTCCATTGACACAATTGTACCCTTTCCTCTAAGGTTGGACCATTCGATAGTGACAGGGATTCTGGTGTCAAGAACCTTCTTTTCCAGGTCTTTAGTGTCTGTAGCTATTGAGAAAGAGTGGACTGCCACACAGGGAAAAGGAGTTTTCAGGACTCTCTCCATAGGAGCTGTTTAAGAGAATGATGGCTTTGGAGTCTGGCCTAGAAGAAGGACCAGTAGTTGGGGGATGAGAGTGCTAACACTCCCAGGATTCTTGGGAGTATATGCTCTATCAGCAAGCACTCTAGCATACCCAGGATGACTGCTAGCACAGGTTCTTAGATCTGCTTTCTAAAGGAAAGCAACTCAAAATGGGTTAACAGTCTTACTTTAATCAATCAAACATACATCATTTACCTAGTTCAGGGGGAAAAGCCTTCTCTTGGATCAGAGAATGTCCCAGCCCTCTTGACCCACTGCCCAATCACAAATAAGTCGTGGGCATTCCTGAAGAACAAGCCTCCCACCACAGGGTCCATTTGACCACATTCAGCGTATTAGGGGGCAGAGTATACTTTCAAATCAGGGAAGGTTTTCAAAGCCACTTAAGCATATCAAAGGGCCTATGGGCAGGGAAGATCTTTGGATTCCCATAACATATGCCCAGTGAAAGCCATTAGTGAGCAAATCATGTTGGTAATGGTGAGGAAAGTGAATCTGTTCTTCCTAATAATTGCTCCCATCAATAAATAGCTGTCGGGACCCATCTGGAACCAACACCTGTGGCCAAGGGGCTACAGATATTCCCAAGGTTTTTAGGTTGAAGGTCCTGCTTTATCTCCATTAAGGTCTAAGTGAGAATTTATGTTGAGGTTTGACTTGTCTGACACATTCTTCCTCCAGTCTTTCTCTCAGGACATCTTTTGCTACTTAATCTATTCTGGCTTATCTGTACAATGGGTTGTGTTGGTGGGGATGGCTGGTGTCTACTTTCTAGAAGTTACTTCCCAAGATAATTCTGGGGCTGGCTGCAAGTAGGGCCAGTGGTTATGGGACCCACCTATTTCCAGGGTTCTGTGGTAGTAGTTAGTGGCAGCTGATATTCCTAATTAATAAAGAAGGCAAGTACCTTCTTCACAGTGATGGCTCCCTTCAGTGTTGGCCAAAGGGTCATGGATTGCCTCAGTAAATAGTTAAAAGACATTGAGGGTTCTGATAGGCAGAGTTTGGGGGGTTGGTGTAGCTTCTAGGTATAAGAACTAGCACAAGCTAAGGCATGGAGGAAGGAAATCAGGTCAAGTCATATTTGTAGGATTATGAATTAGCAAGTTTGTGTGGCATAGGATTTGCTTAGAAAAGTTGTAGGAAATAAAACTTGAATCTAAAAGATGTAAGTAGATCTTCTGCTAATATTATGTGCCCAAATTGTATTTTTTTCATTTTATGAAAAATTATTGAACCCTTTGCTGTGTGACAAAAATCAGACTGAATGTCTAAGGGATAGTCTTCAGTTTTAAACCTCTGTGAGCTCTTCAAAAATTCACATTTCTCATTGTAGTTCCACTTATCAAGCAAGCTGACTCTCTTCTTCCCAAATCAAAACAAACCCTGCCTACCCTCTCCAAACCCAATGTAATACATGGATATGAGCAAAATGGAGAACAACAGAACTCTCTTTGCATAAACTGTAATAAAAATGTTTCCTTATTAGGTGACAACGCTGGTGTTGCAGTTTCCTGTGATGATGGTTATCTGCAAAAGTTAAATATTTAGAATCTCTTTTATTTGAGTGGTTCTGCCAAAAAAAAGGTCTTTAGGTTCTCTGCCTTTGTCTAAGAGGGCTTAGAACGAAGCCTTATGATCCTGAGGTCTGCGATTGGAGTAGAGAACAATGAAAGTATTTGTGGATAATACATAAAAAAGAAGAAAATTCGTCCATGAAATGTATTCCCAAAAGTAACCATTGCATAAAATATTCTTTTTTACAATTTTTTTCCAATTCATTAACTTATTTCTATGATGATTTAAACATTTTAAACAGCTGTCCTCCCTAAAAGGGCACTCCACTTACATTAGGCATCATATGAAAAACAAAAGATCAAAGAAAGCTTGGGGCTGCCTCTTTAATGTCAAGATTCAATCAGAGCCAGGAAACTTGCAGCTTCCTTGAGCCCATCTGTCCACATATCCTTGAAGAACAGGAGGTTACACATAGCTCTTCAGTAAAGTGGTAATGCAGCCTCACTTAAACAGGATGTGGGTATGCTATTAATAAGCCCAATCTAGCCATTATGGGTGACAAGAAAATTTTTCACTGGTTTCCTCAGACTCCAAGGAGAAGATGAAGTCCTTCCAGAAGTTTGGTTGTCCTTGTTGAGTTGAAAGGTAGAGCCAAGCCAAGGATCTGGCTTTACTGTGAAAACCAAAACACAAGTGGATTCATTTGAACCAACAATAAACATGTGAAAAATAAACTGAGTAAAAACAATATAAAAACATTGCTGAAGCTAAAAGGAAATCATCCCAGGACATTCCGGCTAACTGGCTTTTGGCTCCTTCATACACATGGACACAGAGATCAGCCAATTTCAGTTACTCCTCTGTAATCTTACTCAACATTTACCTACCTCTCTAATTAAGATGACCAGTTTCCTTTGTGATTACTCAGTTTATGAGGTCATAATTCTATTCGCAGGACTCTACTTTAGCATTCTTTTAGCCTATTTTAGTACTTGAAAAACTGTAGTGATTTAAGGCCCTGAAACCCCGATTTGTTGTCATAATCTAAAACTGGATTGCTGATAAAATCGGCAAATGTCATATGAGAAGTAGTTGAAGGAACTGGGCATGTTTAGCCTGGAGAAGAGATGACTGAAAGCTGCCTTGTGAAGTTAGGGATTGAACTTGGTTATTTTGGCTTCAGAGGACGCAGAGCTAGGTTCAGTGGAGGGTAAGTTGCAAAGAGGCCAGCTTTGTCTTGATGTCAGGAAAAGCATCCTAATAATTAGAACTGCCCACAAGTGGGACAGGGAGATGCGGAGTCTGGAGAGGTGGTGCTTCCCTCCCCCTCCCCTTTTCCCCTCAGAAGTCTTCAAGCAGAAGCTGAACAACCAATTTCTGGATTATAGAGGAGATTCTTTTTGTGTATGGGTTGGACTAGACGGTCACTGAGATTCTTCCCAATTCTTAATTTTTTAAAATTCTGTGAAATATTGATGAAGTGCCTATTAGTAGATGCTCAAGAAATGTGGACATTTTGCATTTTTGTTGGCCCTATATGTGAGGAAGATTCATATATATCTGAGACAAAATCCATATACTCTAGGATATGGAAAACTCTAGGAAAATAAGAAAAAGCAAATCATATGAAGTACAAGCAAAAATATTAAATGATAAATAAGTGGCACAGGCAGAAAAAAAATGCTAGATTTGAAATAAAAGACCTTAAGTTGAGTCTTACTCTCTTTGTGATCTTGGGTAGATCTTGTCAATTCTCTTGGCAACTTTTTCCTTATCTGGAATGTGATTGTGTTGGATTGAATGGCTTCTAAAGTGCTTTCCAGCTTGAAATCCTATGAGCCTGTTTAATCCAGATTTGCAACCTAGGAGTTATCCTGGACTCATTGTCTCTCACCTCCCACATCTAAGCCATTGCCAAGACCTATAGATTTTCCATGTGTAACTCTTCCTTCTCTCCTTCGATACTGCTGGTACTCCAGCGCAGGCACTCATCGTCTCATGCCCAGACTCTTGCAATAGTATTCTAAAGAGTCTGCCTCCCTCTTATCTTCCATTCTGCCACTAAAGGGATTTTCCTAAAGCACAGGTCCTACCCAATGCTATTTGGCATTCGAAGCTCTTCAAAAACTAGCTCCCGCCTACAATTCCAATCTTCTTACACTTTCCTCTCCTTCATACTCTTTTTGATCTAGTGCTACTTGGACGCTTGCTGTTCCAACAACTAGACGTTGCTTAATCAACTCAGGGCATTTTCTCTGGCTATCCCCTGTGCCTGGAATGCTTTCCTTCCTAATCTCCACTTCCTCATTTCCTTAACTTCATATAAGTCCCAAATGAAATCTTATTTTCTTTCCCAATTCCTTTTAACTCTAGCACCTTCCTTCTCTTACTAATTTTCTGTGTATCCTACTTATAGCTTGTTTGACTTGTTTGTTTCCTTGTCTCCTATGTTAGATTATATGCTCCTCACAGGCAGGGACTCTTTTGCCTCTTTTTGTATCCCTAGCACTTAGCACAGTATACAGCACATAGTAGGAGCTTAATAAATTATTGACTGACAGAAGTAGATAACAAAAACTATCTTTAAGTTTATTTTACAGATGAATACCTAGGTCTTATGTCTCCAAGTCCAATACTTTCTCCCATTCATCTAAAAAAATTCCTTGAAGAAGGAAGGAAACAAGCATTTATTAAATGCCTACTATATACAAAGCACTATGCTTACAAAATATGACCTCATTTGTTCCTCACAATGGCCTTTGTAGGTGGGTGCTAGTTATCTCCCTTTTGCATTTGATGAAACCAAGGCAATCAGAGCTTTATTGACTTGCCTAGGATCACACAGCAAAGAAATAAATGAAGCAGAATTTGAATTCAGGTGTTCCTGGCTCCAGGCCCACTGCTCTAGCTACTATGTCACCTAGTTACATGTCAGCTGAAGAAGTGGTAAAAGAAAGTTTTACAGAGCACATGATGTCAAAATTACATCGTCTTCTTTGCTAGATCTAAATCTGCCTTCTGTTTCCTGTCTCTAATGATCTGCTGGTATTCTAATCTTCATAATGCCTTGAATTCTCTTTTGCCTCAGTTATGGATGATGGTCCTGGTTTGGGAACAAGAGGTAATTGAAGGATGTTAACATTTCTCAGATAGACCAGTCAATGACTAAAGTAAATGTTAAATAATATTAGGACTTAAAGGGGTCTTAGAGATCAGCTTACCCAGTCTATTCATTTTGTAAAGGAGACAAATGAGACTCAGAAACTACTTAGAGTGAAACTTCTCTCCTAACTCTTACTCTAAGTCTTTTCTTTAAGTAAGGTCCCTTTCGTCCCAGCCTTCTTGAGATCTTTAATGACTATTCATATATAAATGTCTTTATCATCCTATGACTTAAGTCAGCCTGTCATCCACCTATTCCCAATAACTTAAATTTCTTTAATATTTCATTCCCTACAAGTATGTTGATTTTTAAAAGAATCATGACCTAACATTTTCCAAAGACAGCAACTATTTGAGTAGTCATATGCCTATGGTCTTCTTGATGAGTTTGCAATGTGGCTTTGTTACTAGCCCCTTGTGGAATGGGGGTCTTTACATTGGTTCTGTGAATAAGGTGAATCCTAGATTTCAATCCTTTCTGCACATTTTTATCATTAATGAGATTTTTCTTTCTTTTAGATACTTTTATATTTGGGGATCTAAAAATTTTAATTATGGAAGCATTAGAAGTATTCAGATATAAGAATTTCTAAGTAAAATAAATTTGTTCTAAATTACTTTAAAATTATAATATATCAAATATAGGTACTTTCTGTTGACCTGCTTTTCTGAGGACCCCAAGGATCTGTACTTCCTTTTCATTCCTTATCATCCACAAGATATTTATTGAGTACATATTTTGTTCATGACACTAATAATCTAATGAAGTTGAGCATGAACATCTTTAAAATTTAAATAAGTTCCTTTTTTCTCAAAAAGCTGTTTTTCCTTTTTCAGTTGCAAAATTTGGACCAGTTCTTTGAGCTTTTCAATGTCTAGAGCTCCCAGTGTGAAATGTCCTCTTCCAATTCAGATAGGCACCTTTTATACAATTTATACTAATTAAGAATTGCCTAGGACACTAAGAGATTAAGTGACTAGTCTAGTACCATACAGTATGAAACAGAAACAGAGCATAAACCCAGTATCTTTCTTACTCTGGAGTTCTGTTTTTTAAAATTTCTAAATATTGTTGTTTTCATATGTCACAGAGACATGAAGAACTCTTTAAGTTGCTGCTCATGGCACATTGTACAGAGCATGGACAGATATTTTCTGTTTGCTCCTAGATGATTCTGTGGAATTTTGGGGGGGCCTACCTTTGTCCACTCATGACTCAAGAGCTTATAATATGAGATGACAAAGAGTCTACTCATTGGAATCATGAGTGACAGAAAGTAGGCCCTCAATGCTCTCTTATGATAGACTGGAAGCATACAAATGAATATTTGCACATGGTATATATAACCTATCAAGAAGGGAAAAACTGAACCAGAGTCATGCTTCTGTCACACCAGGGAACTCAGTTACACAGTTGGTGTTCATTGTGTAAAGTATTCAAGAAGTTGATGATTAAGATGATAGTAGGTATAATATATCATGCCCAAGATCAAAGGGCTTCTAAATTGTTCCACTTGTATTTCAAATATATTATGACATTCTGGAGAGGGCACTGAATTTGGAGTTGTGAAAACCTATGTTCATATCCTACCTTAGATCCTAACTGTATGACTCTAAGCAAGTCCCTTAATCTTTCTGCACTTGTTTTCTGAGCCTCTCTTAAATGATTATAATAATAGCTTCTATTTCACAAAGCTATTGGAAGGAGAGTAAATGTAAAGTTCTTTGTTGACTTTAGGGTCAAGGTTCCCTGTTTCTCCAGAATTCCTGAGTTCTAGTTCTTGATGGGTGAGCTTCCAGTTTATCCAACCTGATCTTGACCTACCACACCAGTTCTCCAGTTGCCCTCAAGAATTTTGCCACAAAAGAGAGGTGCCTTGTGGAATAGCTTGGCGATGGTGAAGAACTGGTATTGTGGATCAGCTGGTATGATGTGTTATTAGAATAGGAGACTTTAGTTCTAATAAAGTTGTATGACTTTCAACAAGTCTCCTAATAGCTGGCTTTGAATAATTAGTGTATTGGACTGAATGATTTCTAGAGTCCTTTCTAGCTCTAAGATTTCTTGATCTTAATTCAAGGGTAGAACCAGAAACTAGAATCTTTTCTAGGCTTAAAAGACCATAAGGTCAAAACCTATTTTATAGGCTGAAGAAGTCTAGAGAGATTTATAGGAAGCATTTACAAAATATTTAATAACTAGAAAAGGAGGCACAGTTGGATTAGCAGGACAGATTCATGTTAGCTAAATATTAGGAAAATTTATAGACAATAAATCTTTGATGTTGGTGAGTTAAAGAAAACAAATTGGCCAAGGATCTTGAAGCCACAGGAGAGAAAGCTATATTTGATCCAAAAAGAAAGAGAACTCTGGTTTCCTGAGTAAGTTAAGATTTTAACTGGAAAGGTTCTGGTGGATACTTGACAAAATGACTTTGAGTAATAGAAATTGTATTGAGAAGGAGAAAGTCTCCCAGTAGCTAAAGCTAGATGCTATAAAATTAGCAAGGCAAGAATAGATCATCAGGGTGCATATTCCTAGAGCAATTATTTCTTTGAGGTAGTCAGATCAAGCTAATCTCTTTGTCCAAGGGATGAGAAAAGATGTGAAAAATATAAATGAGTTCTCAGATTATTAAGTGCCTACTATGGGCAAACTATTATCCTAAGTACTGGAGAGATAAAGAAAACAACAAAAGTCTCTGCCATCAAGGAGCTAACAGTCTACTAATTGATTTAATTAACAAATGGTCTACTAGTCGATTCAATTTCTTCTTGCAGAAGTTAGATCTTATCCATAAAAAAACAATTATCTCATGTTTCATCTGTGCAATCCCATCTTCTTTCATGACTCCCACCCTCCATAGGAACAAAGAAGTCACAAAAACCCATGTAGTAGAATAAAGTTACTGGGAGACATTGAATGTGAAACTGGATATAAAAGTACAAAGGATAGACATGAATTAATGGTGATGCTAATCCTCTAAATTTGAGTCCAGTCAATCATTCAACTAACATTTATTCATTTTGTACTTTCTAAGTGGATGGCACTGTCCTAAGCACTAGAGATACAAAGAGGAGTAAAAAACCAGCCCCGGCTCTAGAGAGCTCACTGTCAAATGGGGGAGACAACTATGCACAAACAAGATTTAAACAGGATAAATTGGAGATAATCTTGGAGAGAAGGCACTAGGATTAAGGAGAACTGGAAAGGCTCCTTTCAGAGACTTGAAGAAGTAAGAGAAGT
This sequence comes from Pseudocheirus occidentalis, assembly GCA_028646575.1. Lineage (NCBI taxonomy): Eukaryota > Metazoa > Chordata > Mammalia > Diprotodontia > Pseudocheiridae > Pseudocheirus > Pseudocheirus occidentalis. The sequence goes on along the minus strand of CM053593.1, from coordinate 326,154,141 downwards.
AAGGGGGTTGAGAAAGGAGAGACAGAGAGAGAGAGAGAGAGAGAGACAGAGAGAGACAGAGAGAGAGAGAGAGAGAGAGAGAGAGAGAGACAGAGAGACAGAGAGACAGAGAGAGAGAAAGAGACAGAGACAGAGAGACCGAGACAGAGAGAGACAGAGAGAGAGACAGAGAGAGGGAGAGAGAGGAAGAGAGAGGGAGACAAAGGGAGAGGGAGACCATTCCAGCTTTGATGGACAATCAGGGAAAACTTTTGCAGTTGGGAGATGGAGCTTCAAGTGAAAGGAAGAGCAAAGAATCCAAATTCCCTGAATCACAGAGCCCACAGGAGAGAGTAGGGTATAAGAAGAATGGAAAAGTCTTTACAAATTTGGCGATGAAAAATATGAAAGATGTTACTATTTGAGTTTTCAACATGCCTTTTCATTCATTCAATAAGCATTTGAGTGGTTATACATGTCAGACACCATTGTAGGTGCTAGAATTACAAAGACAAACACAAAATGGACTCAGTCCTGACTGAAGCCGCATTATGATGGGTGCTAAAATCCAAGCAAAAGATTTGATCTTTTGTCCTAACAGCAAGATGAAGCTCCTGATGTTTCTGGATCATGCTCAGATTTGTGATTTAGGAGTATCAGTTTGGTGGATGTGTGTGGAAGATGCATTTAAGAGAGGCTAATAGTAGACAGACGAGTTGGGCAGCTTTCAATATCATAGAGTCAAGAGGTAATAAGGCCTGGATTAGGCTAGTGACCCCGTAAGTAAAGAAAAGAGAACAGATGCAAAAGATATTCTGGAGGCGTTGGCAGGACATGGAAGTGAAATTGTCCTGTGGACAGCTAATGATTTAAGAGAGAAGAGAGTGTGAGAGATCAGGGCCAAAGATGTAGATTTATAAATCATTCACAAACAGGTAGTTATTAAAGCCATTCAAAGAAGTGAGACGTGAAATTATTTCAGTTTGCCCAGATGAAAGTGACCTTGACTATTTCTTTCCAGGCAAGGGTCCTAAAACTTGTGTATCAATGTAGAAATAATATGAGCATACACAATCACATTATGACTAAGCTATGGAAAACAAATGTCTGGAGAAGGAATATTTCAGTGAGTGTAGGCATGGTCAGTATTTTCTTTCTGAGAAAACTGGATCTGCCATATGAAACATTTTAACTGTTTTCTTCTGACTAATGTATTTTCTTATGCAAAAGGGAGATTCCCTGTCAAAGCAATTAATCAATCCTTCCTGTTTCTTGTAAATGGCAAGCTGTTAGTCATGGAAATGATCGGTTGAACATAGAATGACAAAAACTCTGGGCTAGATTATTAACCTCTGGAGGTTAATAGCTAGCATTGTTTGTAGCATTTTTTTTCTTTCTGGCATAGTCAAATTCTGAAACCATATGTTAGGGTACGTTTGTACATTTTTGCCTCCTCATAGTCAAGGTTCAAATATAAAATGATTTCTTAATTGTTACAGTTTTGGGGGGTCAGGCTGTATAGGTTTCACCTATACCCTTCCTCAACAGGCTTCGGGTGTCCCCGGCTCCCGGCTTCCGCTTTCTCTGGGAGAAACAGCTGCACAGAAAACTTAAGACAAAGGGCTTGCTTCTTGCTACTTTCTCT
>CM053593.1:326108838-326146405 GCA_028646575.1 Pseudocheirus occidentalis | reverse complement strand
AAAAAAAAAACTTATTTCAAGATTGGCCCATTTTAAAATATTGACCGCTGCCTCTGTTTCTGCTGTAACACAATATCCTAGTGGATTCTGGCAATGGTTACTAATGTTATTTTCTGGAAACGTAGTAAGAAGGAAACGCTACATTATTGATATCTATCTGGAGCACAGCTCAAGAAAAGAGGCAGATTAAGGAAAACAGGTAATAAATATTATGATGAGGAAAGGAAAGAAAGTGGTCTTATCCGAACAAACAGGGAGCTGTGAAATCTGGCTCTCAAGGTAAACAAGTAGGATGTCTCTAATAAGAGGTTTTAAGTCAAAAGCACAATGCATTCTCCTTAGGGTTCTATTCTCCCTTATATGTGTGATTCCCTATATAAAATATAATAGCCTTTAGGAAACTCATTAATTCTTCCAAACCACTCTGGTATTTCATTATAGCAGCTGTACAAGATAAACCTGAGAAAGACCTCAGAAAGACTTGAGTTCAAGTTCTTCCTCAGACATTCGCTAGCTTGCATAATTCTGTACAAGTTATTTGACCTCTATAAATCTTAGTTTTCCCATCTGTAAATGGGGTATAATAATATAATAATACCTATCTTATATGGTTGCCATAAGGACCAAATAAGGTAATATATGTAACATGCTTTACAAACCTTAAAGAGCTATATGAATGTTAGTCGCTAGCATTAATGCATGATGAGTCCTGCAGAGAATTGTGCACCCATCAGTGGTTTATGCTGGGGAAGGAGCACAGAATGACAACTTCATTTTATTGCACTCACCCCATTTCAAAGAAAGACAGCATGATAAAACTTCTTACAGACTGGTAACTTTTTTTTTTTTAACCACGCACCCATTATAAATTAATTGTCCACGGCTGGTGAAAGAGTGGCTCTTTAGAAAGGGTGATGCATTTAGAATAGTGATCCATTTGCAGATTACTCCTTCTGCTGCCCATATGGGTAAGGGTGGGGAATATAATTCTAGTTTTACTTTGTGAGTCATTTTTAAAAGCCTTCTTCTTTGTGGATAATATCAATCCCATTTGGGGGATTCTAACTGATGGGAAAACAATAGGAAACCAAAACCAAAGTGCTTTCTGTGCTGTTAAGACATTTTTTTAATTCTTAGGTGTGAAAAGGAAGAAGAATGGTGTCTCTAAGTTCAAATGTAACTATTTCCCTAATAAAGGCAATTTTCCAAGCGTTCTGCCTCCCATTTCACCCAGTGGTCCTAATTCTGTCCTCTGCTTCCAATTAGAGTAAGTGAAAAAGACTGGATTTGGAATCAGAAAATTGAGATTTGCAAGAAAGTTCCGCTGCTTATCACCTGTTTGATCTTGGCTGAGTTATTTTAAATTCTCTCGGTATTATTAGTTATAAGTAGTTAATTTTGAAGATTTCCTTCTTCAAAATGACTTTTAACCAGTAATAAAAGCAGCTAGGTGTCACAATTCTTAAAAGTGTTAGAGTTTGAATCAGGAAGACCCAAGTACAAATGCTTCTTCAGGCACTTACTAATGGTGTGACTCTGACCAAGTCACTTAATTTTTTAGCCTCAATGGCCTTATCTGTAATACAGGACATACCTCACAGGGTTGCTGTGAGGTTGAAGTCAAATTAACATTTGTAAAGTGGTTTGTAAACCTTAAAACAGTGGTTCTCAACATGTGGGTTATATTAAATTTATAACAATGAAAATACATCCTGCATATCAGATATTTACATTATGATTCATAACAGCAGCAAAATTACAGTTCTGAAGTAGCAACGAAAATAATTTTATGGTTGGGGGTCACCACAACATGAGTGTGTTAGATGAAAGATGAAAGAGTTCAGAGTCTGAATCTAAAGTCAGAAAAGGTGTTTATTCTTTCTCATGAGAAAGGACTCTGCTTCTGTAGCCCACATGGTGGCAGGGAGAGAGCAACAGGTAGAAGAAGCACGTGGTTATATAATCTTCTAATGCATAAAACCCAACTCCCCAACTGGCCTTCACTCTTATTGGTAGGGGGGGTGATGCACAACCTAAGTGTGGGAATCTCTCTGAGACAAAGGACCCGGAAACACGTGGGTGTCCAATGAACACAGTCTTAACCTTATTTGGCATATCTTGTACTGAGCTGGCAGTGGGGAAGGTCTCCATTGCTAAGCCTCAGATTGCTTGAAGGTCAGGTGACCTAAACCTAGGCCTAGTGAATACTGAAGCCATTCTAGATTTGATTTTTTAGAATGGGGAAACTTCACTATAAATTATCTCTCACATGGGGAAATGTATTAAAGGGTTGCCACATTAGGAAGGTTAAGAACCACTGCCTTAAAACACTATGTAACCATTTTATTATAAGTTACAAGGAATAGATTTCATAAGGAAGAAAAATTGGAGCTCTCCAAAAATGTAATGAGCTATTTCAGGAGGTGATGAATTCCCAAACATTGGTCCTACAGAAGCAAGATATCACAATTATCCAAGAGATTTAGGATTTAGGCAAGGCGTGAACTTGATCTCTAAGATATCTCCTAATTCTATCATTGGATCTCTTATTTGTTTATTAATTACAAGATCACCATTACATAGAATGTAAGCTCCTTACAAGCAGGGTCTGCTTTGTATTTGCGTGCCAAATTCAGTATAGTGCCTGACATACACGTACTTACTAAAAAAACTTTTTTTTATCCATTCATATAAGAATTTGCTCAAATTTAACCTGGTTATGTAGGCTTTGAAAGTAACAAGACTGTAACTCCCAGTATCTAGGCTTTAAACTTACACTTTTCTTAAATTTGCACACACTAAACATCAGAGAAAATATTCTACCAAATATTTGTGCAATTCATAATCTCCAGGACTGGTCTAAGAAGATTACATTTGTTGACAACCAATTAATTTTATATTTGCTAAAGGCACTCAGGTTTGAGATACTATAATAAAGAGTTTTATTTTTAGAATAAGTAGGATTGATGACCTTATTTAATGGGAAATTCCATAGATAGTGATAGTCTCCCCTCAGGCAGCTTTGTGGTTTAGAGGAATAGAGTGTTGAGCTTAGCAGGATAGACTTGAGTTCAAATTTTTCCTCAATGGGACCCTAGACAAGTCACCTGACTTCTGTCAACCTCAATATTCCCTTGTTTGCAAAATGGAGATAGAATAGCACCTCTCTCATAGAGTGGCTGCAGAACAAATGAGATTTTATACAAACACATGTCCATACACTGTGCTTATTATTATTGTGTCTTGAGACCATTTTACTATATTTAAGCCAGATCTATGAACCTAAGTATGACTGGGGAAAAAATATCAATTCTCTTCTTCCTACTCCGGTTTGCTTTTCTCACTCCACCAAGCCACACAACCAAGAATCCTTTGTATTCACATAATCTAGAAAACAATCAGGGTTGTCCCTCTATTTAACATACACCAGAGAGGCAATATAATAGCAGCAACCACTATGGATCTTACATCTGTGCTCTTACAAAATTGCCTCATTTTCTACCTGTTATCACCATTTTGCTGTGTCCTCATAGTAATTCTAGCCTTCTGTCAGATGTAAGCCTAGGTTTCTGAGGGTCATGCTTGACTTCAGAATTTCTCTCTAAAGGAGGAGCTTACAAATGGATTTGTAGCAGTGTAAGAAGCAACGTCTATACTAAAAACTTTTTTTCAAAATAAATTTCATTTATTTTCTTAACTGTATATCTACATAGGTATTTAAATGCTACACCATTTCAGTGTATTACTGAAAAGCTTTCATGGGCTATTTCCTCGCAATAGCAAAGACATAAGCAGATTACAATTGTGCTGATCAAGGCAGCACATACCTATAATCTGGGCTACCTGGGAGGCTGGGATTAGTAGAGCATATGAGCTCAGAAGTTCTGTGCTCCAGTGGGCTAAACCAATCTAGTGTTCACTCAAAATCCAACATCAAGTCAGAAATAGAAGAGGTCAAAGCATTCATGCTTACCAGTAGTGAGAGCAAGCCCATGAGTGGTCACTGAACTTCTAGCTTGGATGAGATGAGAAGACTTAGTCTAAAAAAATCTCTCTCTCTCTCTCTCTCTCTCTCTCTCTCTCTCTCTCTCTCTCTCTCTCTCTCTCTTTCTCTCTCTCTCTCTGTCTCTGAATATAGAGATATAGATGGATAGATAGATACATAGATATAGATATATGGATACATACAGGCAAGTGGGTTCTTCTGCCATATACACACACACACATACATACACATACACATACATATATATATAATATACAATTTACTATATTTACATATAGTCCTAAAGTTGGAATGTAGCTTAGACATCATCTGATTCAACGCCCACATAAAGCATGAACCTCATCTATACCATATCTAAGAGTCTTTATCTAGCATAAACAGTGGCAGAACTATTTCTGCAGAAATTTTGTTGTTTGCAAACTGTAGACATAATTTAAATCTTCTTATTGTCATTCAAAATATCAGGCAAAAATCCTTATGAAGTAATATTACATTTTAAAGAACTTATTTTAAACTTTTGCCACCTCTCTTATGGTGACTTTACAAAAGTAAAGAGTTGGGAGTTTGTCCCTGGCAAGCCATTACTATTTCCTTTTATTTTCTATAAGAAAGAGAGAGTCTGGGAGTTAGAGGGAAAGAAAGGGAGAGAATGGAAGATCTAGATCGAGAGACACAGAGAATATTTCCTGTAGGATATTGTATCAACTACAAACTCTGGACTGTGCTTTCCCCTCTAAAATAAGTACTTGGATTAAAGGGTTCCCAAAGTTCCTTTTAGCCATAATCATTGATCCTATGAACCTAGGTCAGAGAATGTAAATAATAAAATGCAAAGAATACTGTATAGGATACTAAGGTCATCCAAAGGTGCCTTCAGTTTCATTATCATACTGATTTATTGAAAACCAAACCAAAGTGCACCCCTTTGTATGCAAAATGGAATGACCAAGGTAGTTTGTCCATTAGTGTATTTTAAACAAAATTGGATATAATTTGCTATCTTTCTGTATTTGACCTGTAGTTTTATGACTGGATATTGTATTTCTACTACTTTGCCACAAGTTTGAATGAGTCATTAAGACTAGAAAGAATAAATTTGCTTAACTTTTTGAAAGCATAGCAGACAATCAGGAAAACTTGAAAACTTCAGTTGTGACTGATGTCTGGAGAAGAGAGATTTATAAACAACTTTAAGTGAAGATATATGTATTAATTTGGCTTTCAGCTCTCATTATAACAAAGCATACATGTACATCCTAGCGTGTAAGACCACAGTTATGAAATTTAGTGTTGTTTCTCTTCTACAAGCTTGTGGTTAGGAAGTAAGATGGAGGATATCAAAAAGTTTTAAACTGAAATAGAAGATTTGACTTTTTCCTTTTTATGGGACTCAATATACTCTGATTTAAAGTAGTTCAAGAGAAGATTATTATCTTTTGGCGCCCATTTTAATATGTGCAATAAAACAAAAATTATCAACCTTGCATAAAGCAGAAAAATATTTTCACTGAGGGGGTCCAATAAAACTGTGGAACATCCTGAACATAAAGGATATCTTCTTGGATGTAAAACAGAACCATTTTTAATGGTTTAGGGAGGAAGGATCATTATTTTTTTAATCCTAAGTGGGAGGAATGCTTTAGAGATGTCAGAACTGGGGTATTCTGGGGCTAATATGAAAAATCAAAAAGAAGATAAATGTAATACTTATAAAACAAGGGGATTATCAAAGATAGGGCTGAATTCTAATGAACGTACTGGAGCAGCCTGAAATTGAAGACTGACATAACATAGAAGAGCTCCGGGGAGGTCTGGAAAGGTTTATCTCCTGGCTCATAATACATGGCTTTTGGAAGAGCCATGGATAAGAGAGAAAAAACAGACTCTCCATGCACACTCCACATCCCGACACACACACACACACACACACACACACACACACACATACACACACACATGCACACACACTCGCCAATTTAGGATTTAAAATAAATGGTCAGCTAAAATCTAATTTCTCCAGGTTGGCACTGCCTGTACTGCTTTTTTTGGTATTCTGCATAGAGAAGTCAAAGCCACATGCAAATACCTGCTAGTGACTCTTCAGACCAGTGGGTCCTCCTGCCAATGGCCCATGCAGCCCAACTTACTGTCCAGGCTTTGATGGAATGGTTGGTCAGAAGTTGCTTCTGACCAGTTTCCCAGCCCTGATCAGGAGGCTTAACTTCTGGTTGGCACAGACTCCTTTACCACGGGCGCTTTTGATGTCAAAAGTATTGTGACGCTTAACTGTGGTGGAAAACTACTTTGGGAGAGAAGGGGGGAGTCAACAGAAGAAGAAACCTCAGCCCTTCAAAACAACTGGCTGATTTTTAAAGCTAATAATAATAAGAGTGTTCCTATACACCACAGCTGTTTTTTCAACAACATTGTGTTTCCAATAGAAGGCGGGGAAATGTAAGTTATAGCATACTTCAAACAAACCAGTCCATTCTAGATAATTAAAGCTTACATTTACTGAGGCAGGCAGCAGTTTGAGAAATGTCAACATTTTGGCCTGGTCCTAGAGGAAAGCTCAATGCCTCTTTAGCCTACTCCTCCACTCCTAGTAAAGGTCCTGTTCAAATCATCCCAATATACTACAGGGACATAGGATGGATCAGAGATGAACAGTTAGAAAGGAACTAAGAAGTCATATAGTTCAACTCCTCATTTGATAGATGAGAAAACTCAGGCCCAGGAAGGTTAACTGATTTGTCTAAACCCACAAAGATTGTAAAGGGTAGACTTGGCACTTAGTTCTCATTACTATCAAAGAGAGATAGAGTCCCTAAAGTCCTGTATTGTTTTTTTTTTCATTCAGCTTCAAAATAAAAAGGCTAGGAATTTGTGCTGTGGAATGTTTTACTAATCATGCAGTAGGTAGAAATCCCAAAAGTTACCTTTAATCAGGTAATTATTACCTGATATAATGGCAAGCAAAGTGGTACTTTGCTCCTTGTTTCAGTTATTGTAAGGGCAAGCAGAGTAGTACTTAACTCCTTGTTTCAGCTATGCAAGTGCCTTTGAGCCTCTCCTGTGATTATATCAAGTATTTGTTGGAAACAGTATACATTGTGTTGCCCTTAATAGGCCTAAGTGAGTTTGGAGCCCTTCCTTGCCCTTAACAGGCCTAAAATCATCACATGGAGCCCACAGTAGGAAAAACTTGTCAAAAGAGTGGAACAGGAAGGATGCAATAGGAAGGGTGGAATAGGAAGAAGCAGAGCAGATACTCTGAGCACCATCTGGGACCAAGCAAAACTGAGAGGGAGAATGCTTGTCATTCCAGCACTCTGTAGTAGTCTGTCTGTTGGTCTGTCAGACAAAAGCCTTATCTATTGTTTTTGGACAGAAATCCTGAAAAAGGACTTTAATGATGATCCAGAAGCCATGGGGGGGGGGGGAAATAAACAAAAAACCTTTACTGCTGGTTACAAAAATCCTGAAAGAGGGCTTTACTTCCATTTACATAAGTCCTGGGACTTTACTATTTATTTGCATTTGATTGCTCAGACCAGATGGAAGCTTTGTCTGTTGGTTTGTGTTACTTTGTCAGACAGAAAGTGAATTGAGATGATAATGCCAGCAATGTGTATGAATATTGTTGTAACTCTACTAATATTAATGTGTAAAAATATTGTTGTGGCTCTGTTAAGTTTTGTCTTCCCAGAAACAGAAACTGCGAAGGGCTTGGAGTAGACTAGTCATTATGAGCTGTGATCAGACAACTGACTACCTGTGAATATTGGCAACAGTAGGGTAAATCCAGGCAAAAGCTGGGAATGTGGAAGAAGAGCCATGGCCTTTGGAAGTCAGCTTCAACTTAAGATGAAAGGACCTTTACTTCCATACTTAGTGCTAACGGATGAGATTATGATTTACTGAGACCTAGGGATAGATGGTCTTTGTACTTTCCACTACCCTTAAGAATGATTGACTTAAGGATATTGGAAACTAGCCTCCAATCAAGGTGAAAGAAGACTTTAGATGGGTACTTTATAGTGATTGAGGAGATTGTGGCTTAATGAATGATATGTTTTGTTTAACACTATGTGACCACCTTAGTAATAAGTTGTTATGTTATATTTCTGGGAATGTTTTGCTTTAGTTTATTGCTAAACAAACAGAAAATTCACTATATTATGTGATTATAACCTTAAAGTTATTCACAGCAGCAGTGCTCAGGAGAGGTGCTCATGATTGGCTTCACGTCTGCTTAGCACAGTGCTAGACACAATGTAGGTATTTAATAAATGTTTATTGAATTAGGCAAGCTATTTAACCCCTCTAAGCTTCAGTTTCCTCATCTATATTTAATATCCCATCTGGATCTACTTTCTCAAACTCACAGACAGGCAGGCTGATCCCATGGAGAGATGACAATGATTGGACGTTATAGAACTATGCTTACCTGATGGTCCAAACTCTTAAAACTAAGGCTCATGAATGCCTATAGTATAGTTCCCTTTATAAATCAGGCAGTAGTCACAATTAACTACAAAACAAAGAAATTTCCTAAAACAGTAAGAACAGACCCCCCCACACACACAAATCTAGGGTGGATTCTCATACACAAATATACATATACATATATATTTAGATATATATATATATATATATATATACATATGTGACATACATATATATCATCAGTCGGAAGAGTGAGATTAATTTAGAGCGCACTGATATTAAGGCACATATGTAGGGAACATTTTTGGACCAGACAACATATGAATCCAGGATTGCAGAGTCTGAATGTCCTTTCTCTTCTTGTGTTTTCTTCATCCTGCTCCCTCTAAGGCATAGCATCTCTGATGGGTCATTTGCTCAGTTAGGCTCCTTAAGTTTATTCCTCTCCACAAATGATCTCTTCCTCTGTCCAATCATTTCCCTCTGCTAGAGATTCAGGGGTCACAAACCACAAAGTGGCTTCCTGCCTTCCATCAGTTTTGTGTGCATCAGCTTATCTTTTTTAAAGACCCCTAGGAGGTATGGACAATCTTTGGTCAACTAACATTAAACTTCTCTTCCAATTCAATCAGAGGAGCCTTTTGAAATTTAGTGAAGGCATTACAGTATGTATGAGTATGTGAATGTGTGTGTGCATATGTGTGTATGTGTGTTAATATGTGTGTTATGTGTGTATATATACATATACATTTGTGTATATGTATATATACATATACACTTGTGTATATGTATGTATATATGTGCTCTTTGTGATTTATTAGTATATCCATATTTTCTTACCTTGGTTATCTAACCCTTACTTTCCTGAATTATGTAAACTGAGGTGAGGGATACAAAATTCGCCCCATATGACACTTAAAAAGAAGAACTTGCAGTAGAAGGCCTTCAAGTGCTTTTCTAGCTCTGTCATCAGAAAGAAAAGAGATGCAGATATAAAAATGGAAATAGAAACAGAATTAGAGTTATGTTTAAGACTCAATGATCTTAAACTCCTTGTTCTCCTTACAATGCAGTTTAACTGGATTTTATTTCTATTTTTACCTTTTCTTTTTCCTCAAAACCTGCTGGTATGTGACTGGAAGTGTCTTAAAGTTGCCCCTTTTTTCCCCCAGAAGGGGAAATTTGCATTTTCTCAGAATCAGTAAGACCCGGGGTCAAGTTCTGGATTCATCAGTGGCTCTGCTTAGTCTCAACTCCAAGGAACATCATGCCTTCCCCAGGATACGCTGACCACCTGAAATTTCATCCCCCTACAGACTGACTCAGCTTTTGATAACTCAATATCTCAGCTCCCTAACTTGCCTCTCCTTTCTGACTGGAGGGCTGGAGAGGAGGATATTTCCTAAAGCCTTCTTTTTTAGAGGACTCAGAACTTTTCAGGTAACTCTCTATTTTCCATCACCAGCTCTGCTTGGTTTTGCCTCCAGGGAAGAGAAGAGGGAAAGGAAGGAGCTTTTATATAGTAACCTACTATGTGTCAGACCCTATGCTAAGTGCTTCGCAAATATCTCATTTGGCCCTCACAATAACCCTGTCAGGTGATGTTATTATCCCCATTTTTATAGCTAAGGGAACAGAAATAAGAAGGGATAAATGACTTACCCAAAGTCATACAGCTAATAAATGTCTGAGTACAGAATTGATTTCAGATCTTCCTACCTCTAGGCCCTGAATTCTATCCATTGTACCACCTACTTGCCTTCATTCCCCCATAGCCATTCTTCACCCAATGGATAATCCCTGCCCTACCCCAACCCCACCTCTTTTCAGCTTTTTTTGGTGTGTATTTTCTTTCTCCATTAGGTTGTAAACTCCTTTTTTATTCATATCCCCAAAGCTTAGTACATGCTGGCACAAAGTAGGTATTAATAAGTATTTATTGAAATGAATTGAAATTCAAGTCCTGCCTTAAACAGATACATACTGCCTATATTACCCTGGGCAAGTCACTAAAGTTACTGGGGACTCTCTAAGAGTAAAAGTTGCAGAACTGGTACAGACCTTCAATGATCCTTCTTCACTGGGAGTTCCTTATCTCAAGTCAAACAATTCTAACATTTCCTTCCCTTTTCCCCATACACTTATGAAGCAAGAAAACAAAAACAAAAAAAATGCTGATAGGGTCTGTCACCCTTGCTAACTATCCACTCATTAAATATTTATTGAGCACTGTAGGGTTTATGCTTTCTGTAAAGCTCTCTGTTATTTTGACCTTTATTCAAAAAGAACAGTCACATGTGCAATCAATTCTCACCATGCTAATCATCAGTAATTAGGAAACTCCTAAAAGTTTAGAGGGCTTAGCTTAAGTGGGAACAGCATGCAAATAGTATTTTATGGCATCTTAAAGGCTGTGTGAAAATATTCTGTAAAGACCCCTGCTCGAACCCATGGAGCCTGTGAGTAGGGCAGTATAGTAGGTTGACTCCCAATTTGATCTTTTAGTGTTCTTACATTTTCTGATTCTCTCAAGATTGAGATGGGCTGACCGGGTAGTAATTATACACACAGTTATGACCTACCAGGGGAAAATCCTCCAAAGTAATACAAAATGAAGATTGAAATGCGTAGGATTCATTATCACACTTGTGAAATTAAACCGCTTTTCAAAGCATATCATACTCTTGCTTTTTGTTTGTTCACCAGGCATTTCTAAAACGTTAAAAGAAAATAACCTCTAATCATTTTTTTACAAAAAGACAGAAAGATCTTTGATTTTACCAATCCATATCTTAGAGAATTGAGTATGGACTTTGCTCCACAGACATTGTGGAAGTAGATTCATACCAAGCAAGACAATAGATAAAAAGGGAAATCTAGAAGAATCATTAATCATTAATTAATCGTTTGGGTTGGCCTAGTTCTAAAGAGAAGTTTGGGGCATCAAGACCATTATTCAGTTACGAAGAATTCTGTTGCCTCGAGAAAATTCATTGGAAGAAGTGGAAGGATAAGAGAGAAGAGGGAAATTCACGGCCTGGAAAACTGCTTTTGAGCCCACCACTGGAACTGTCACATCAGGAAGCTTTATCACGCCTTCCTCCAGATACAACATAATTTTGGGAAGCATGTCTCTCACTCTAGATCGTGTTCCATAAAGACTCAGAACTCAAGACCTAGAGCCTTTTTACTGGATGGAAAGGGGACAAATGCCCATTGACCAGGCTGCATTTATTCCTAGAACTCCCCTGCTCCCCAAACAAAGTAAATGTCTTGTGTGAGAAATACCAAATAGGCCTGGAATATAAAGCTTTTGAATGGTAGTAGTATATAAGAAAATTGGGAAAAAAAACCAGGAAGAAATCAGGTTTTGAGGGGCATTCAAAACCGAAACCAAACAGAAATTTATCTTTGATCCTAGACATATTAAGGAGCCATGAGAATTTATTGAGTGGACGTGTGACCTATGATTTAGCTTATTAGGTTATTAGATTATTAGGCTAATCATACACATTGTTATTTGTATGGCAGATAGATAGGAGAGGGTAGTACTTGGGGAGGGTAGAGATTGGAATGAGGTAGGGGACTAATTTGCAGGCTATTGTAGTCGTCTAGGCAAGAGATGATGTAGTATTTAGAATAGTAGTTATGTGAACAGAGGCAATGGAGAGGTTGTAGAGGGGAAAAATGATAAGATCTGGCAATTGAATGGATATGTGCTTACCCTCTGAGATTACATTTATACTATATGAATGTTGTATATACTGTTATTTGTATATTTTAGCCTCCCTGTTCACCCACCCACCCACCCATTTGAATGTGACTTTTTTTATGGCAGAAATCATTTTTTAGCTTCTCTTTGTATCTGCCAGTGTTAAGCACAATGCCTGGAACATAATGAGGAAATATCAAGCACTTGTTCACTGATCGATTTAATCAGGGTGAGGAATTACACATGACATAGAGGCTGCAAACCTGGGGAGCCAGAAAGACAGTGGTTCCTTTAACAGCAAGAGGGAAGGTCAGAAGACCGGCAGGTTTGGGAGAAGCAGCTGATAACTAGTTCTGTTTTGAACATGTTGAGTTTCTGCTATCTGGAACATCCAGTTCAGAATGTCCATCAGGCAATGGGGATGTGGGATTGGACCTAGAGTTGGACGCATACACCTGGGGGTCTTCTGCATAAAAAAAAAATGCAACTGAATCCTTGGGAGCTGAAGAGATCACCATTAAAGACAGTAATAGCTAAAATTAATGTAATGTATTAAGGTTTAAAAGCTCTTTACATATATTGGCCCATTTAATTCTCACAACAACCCTGGGAAGTTCTATTATTATCCCCATTTTGCAGAAGAGGCTGCTAGGGGTAAATTGGCTCAGAAAGTCACACAACTAGTACCATTGATTACCAATACAATACCAATACCAATGATTACCATTACAACATCTATGGAAGGATCTGAACCAGCCTTTGCAAATCCAGGTGCAGGATTCTAACCACTATATAACCTACATCACCTGTGTATGACTTTGGGCAAGTCACCTTGGCCTTAGTTTCTTCATCTGTAAGAGGATTTGTTCCTTCTGAGGCCTTTGATGCTGTTGGCCATCTCTGCACTGAGGTTTTGTGACCCTGTTCTCTTCATTTTCTTCTGTCTGCCTGCCTGACCATTGCTCAGTACTCCTTACTAGCTCTTTATCCATCCCCCAAGGCTCTGCTCTAGGCTGTTCTCTCCTCTTTCTTCTCTATCTCTCAGGGATTTCATCAATACCAAACAGTCCAGGTATTGATTCTATACAGATTGTGTGTGTATGTGTGCACATGTGTGTAGAAAGGTATTGTATATGTGTACATACATGTTTATATGTACACATGTATATCTTATATTGTATACATATATGCATTGCATGAACATATGCATATATGTATGCTATGTATATGTATACGTACATCCAACACTAACCTCTCTCCTGAGCTACAGTAACACATCACCAACTGTCTTTGGGACATCTCAAATTCAATGTTCTATTCACATCTCATATTCAATAAGTGAACTGCACAGACACCCACAGCGCCTCCACCCCCCAATTCCCAACCCCCACCCTGTACACACCCATGACTGTTCTCATTCCCTTGGGGCCCAAGCTAAGTAACTTTCTAGAGTATTTCACAACAAATTTGGGCTATGATTTTCATCTATTTGTTTTGACCTGCATAAAAGAAAGTAGTAAAATAATTGCTGCTGTATAGCCAAGAAAAATGGCAGTCAGAGACTCCCTAAGAGAAGGCTATTAAGAACAATTCAAGTTAGATTAACTGCCTTTGGACTAAAAGAAAAGACACCCCATCCCCCCACTTCTCCAGGGATTTAGGAGCCTGCAAGAGAACACATTGGAAAATGGGGTGGGAGTAGGGCAGGAGGAGTTCAGAATAGAAATTGGTTAAATTAGCAAGAACAATGAAAGGGAAACTGTAGATTAGAAAAAAAATCACAATGGGGAATGAATACTATATGGCAGAGTTAAATTAAATGGCATTAGATTTAGAGCCAGATGACCTTGGATCCTGGCCTGGTTGCTTTGGCTACCTACTACCTTGTGCATATCATTTAGATTCTCTGGGCCTCACTTTATCTAGGGGTTTGGAATTAATGATCTTTCTAGTTCTATATCCTATAAAATCTATAAAACAGACCAAGCTATTGAATAAGAAGATAATTATAATTTAGCTTAACTATATATAATTTTTATCATGAAATTCCTTTGCACTTAAAAATATATATATATTAGTTCTGTACTTGGAACTGCCTCTTTAGACCTTAGGGGAAAAACACATTTCAAGAAAAGAAAGTAGAGAAAAGGTGATGATGCCAAGAATGTGGAATTTAGGAAAAATCTCCCCCTTTGAGCCCAACATGGCGGAAATGGAAAACTAATGAAACTAAGCAACACCAGGAATCTGGCTAAGGGAGCTTCTTATTTGGAATTGATCATGGAAGTATGACTTGTTTTCTCACATATACCAAATACATTCTTTGGAAGTAAAGGATTTTTCAAATGTGTGCCCACTGCATCTACCATTTTATTATTTTTTTTCATTTTGTAAATCTCCCCATGCATACAACTAAACAACCAGATACAACTTCCCCCAAATAAGGCTCACTATTAACCAAATTCTCAGAATCAGAAATCCTTGATTCCAGTGTTCTTATGCTTGACTTTGTATTGAATCTGTATATCTTTGATAAGAATACTACACCTTTACGTCTTAAAATGCCACCCTTCCATTAAAATCTAGTTTATAGCACATCTTTCCCATGAAGCTTTACTCAACTACTCTCTAAAATATTTCTCTTCCCTTCACTCCTATTGTATGGTGTTAGTTGATCAACAAAACTTATTTATTATGTACTTACTATATGTCAGGCTCTGTGCTAAGTGCTAAAGGACAAAAGCAAAGAGTCCCTACCCTCAAGTAACTTAGACTCTAATGGGAAAAGCACCTTGCATGTCATCAGAGAGCACATTTTGCCATTTGCTATTCATTGCTTTCCTTGTTTGGTTCTTTTATTCTTCTTTATTTATAGGACATTGGGACGTTTTGCTTCCTCAATAAAACTACAAAGTCTTTGATGCAATGGCACTTTTGAGTTTTGGATCCCAGCTGAGTGCTTCATGTGGTGACTGGCAGAAAATTATATATTAATATATAATTGTGATTGATCAAATCAGGTCTCAAACCTTGAGATAAGGTGTGATTACACAAGATTTTTATCAGTTCCTAATATAATCTCAAATGGAATTTGGTTACCAATTTTTTTTTAAGTTACAGGTAAATATGACACCTGAAATGAAAAGCCCTACCAAATAGGAAAAGTGTGCAAAGGCTCTGGGTTATGCTATTTAATGGATATGAGGTAACATAATTAGCAAAACATAATAACTACAATTACAAGTATCTACACAATCAGTTTAAGGTTTAACTTTAAGTCATGTTAACCAATTAACTCATGCCATCTGTTCCTTTTTCCTAGTTCTCCCAATGTTAGCCTTACATTAATGGTTACACTTTCCATTCACTCAGTTCTCTTATTTACGTAAGCCACATTGCCATGGCCAGTGATTATGATTGGAAACTATAACACAGAAACTATTATTTGAGCTGGAGTTCTTTCTCTTCCTTTATGGAGGACCCCCTCTGTGTGCTTTGAAGGGTGGTTCTTTCATATCTCCACTGTATACATAATGTCTTATTATCGTTAGGGTATAGAACCCACTGCACAGGGTAAGGGGTGTGGGCATTACAGAAGAAACTTGTCATTTTGTGGTGGTGTTAATAAGTCTTCCAAAGAAGCAAATTGTCCTACCCATCTCTTTGATAGTTTAGATTCGTTCATAGCAGAAATTGGGACAAACACCTTGAAAGCATTCTGGGCACAAAGGAGAGCACTGTTTGATTCATAGATTAATACCACAAAAGGTATACAAGGCTTCATATCTAATAGGAGTTGATCTTGTAGAGGAATGAGCTATTCAGGCAATATGAATTTTATGTGCAGCGTAATAATAAGAAATGTGGGCTATCATCTGTATGTAATTCATGCAAAGAAAAAAACCACTATGTCTTTTCCATATTTGTTTTAGAAAGGAAGAACTGACAGCAGCATTCCAAAAATGTAATCCCAGAATCTAAAGTTGGAAGAAAGCTCAGGGGCTACCTATTTAACCCATACCTGCATAAGAATTCTCTCCTGAACTCAACAAATAGTCATCTGGATTTTACTTGGCAGTCTCCAAGATGGAGTCCAGTACCTCCTGTTGAAGCATATTCCACCTTGGTATGCTACTAATTGTGAGGTACTACCTCCTTATATCAAGCTCAACTTCACTTTTCTGTACCTTTCATCTATTTGTTCAATTCACCATGAACAAGCAGAATTCTAAACCATGTTTCATGAGACAGTCTTTTAAATATTTGAAAATGGCTGTCATGCAATTCTCACACACACACACACACACACACACACACACACACACACACCATCTTTTCTTTATACTTTCTACACTTCCCCAGTCTATCATCTCCTAAAAACAGAATTTGCAAACTTGTCATTTTGTTTACTCTGATGCTCTTCAACTAGTCAATATTCTTCATAGAATTTGGCACCAAGAACTGAACATAACGTTCCCAATGTGATCTGACCAGTTCATTACTTCCTAGTAACATAAACTCTCATTAACTTTTTTCTTTAACAGCATGAGATGCATCACACTACTGTTTTCTATTGAACTTATAATTCTTTGAGTCTCTCCTTAATTGTGGAACATGACTTCTTCCATGGCCTTTTTATTCATTTATTTATTGTTTGTAATATGCCTTTGATATTTAGGTCACATGTCCATCTGGAACTTTCTGTGGTGTATGGTGTAAGATGGTAGTTTACCTCTATCTTCTGCTAAACTGCTTTCCAGTTTCTTTACTATAGAACGTATTCTTGGTGAAGCCATGTTTGGCTCATTTTAATCAAGACTTTCTTCTCTAGATATTCAGTAACCATTACTTTAGTATATTCAAGAATTTTGCCAGGAATAAAAATGAAACTCATCAGCTATGGTGGACAGGTTCCATTATTTATACTTTAGAAAATAAAACTAGATGCCATTTGCCTTTCTCCAGTTCTCTGCTATTTTCCATGATTTTTTAAGGACCGCTGATAGTAGCTAAGCAATCTCACCTGTCAGTTCTTTCGGTGCCATGGGATGTAGTTTTTCTGGGACTGGGGATATATGAATTCATCCTGATCAGATTATGGTCTTTTATGACTTTGAGTTTCAAATCTCATTGAGACTTGTTGTTTTCATGCCAAAGATCATTCTCCTTGACAGAGAAAAAAGACAGGTGTGTTCAGCCCCAGAGAGTAGAACTAGGAATAATGACTGGAAGTTACAAAGAAGCAAATTTAGATTTAAAGAAAAGAATAACTTCTGAATGAAGAGAATTATCCAAAAATGGAATAGCTACCTAAGGAGGTAGTGGATTCTCCCTTATGGAAGATCTTCAAGAAAAACTGCATGATCAACTTGGTGTGTATGTTGTTGCGATGGTTCTCACTTGGGTATAGGTTGGACTACATCAGGACTAGGGAACCTTCAGGCTCAAGGTCACAAGAGGTCCTCAAGTGCAGCCCTTTAACTGAATCCAAATTTCACACAACTCTTCTATAGGGGTATTCAGTTTGGATTTAGTCAAAGGGTCCCACTTGAGGACCTAGAGGGCCATATGTGGCCTTGAGGCCTCAGGTTCCCTATCCCTGATCTAGATGGTTACTGATGTCCCTTTCAACGCTGAAACTCTATGAAATTCTGTGGGTTGTATGTAGATCAGAATCTAGAGTTGCAAGGAACCTTGGAATTCACCTAAAATTAATCTCTCAGTTTACAAATGAGGAAATTGAGGGTCAGAATAACAAAGCCAGGCTGCAACTTCAGACATCCTGACCAAAAATTCAGCATTGTTCTTACTGTGCCATCATCTTCCATTTTCTGCCTAGGAGTGCAGAAAAGTTAACTCACATCTAGTGCTTTAAGGTTTTTCTCTCATAATTCAGAGTCAAGAGCAAAGTACAGCCCCAGACTTTGGAGCGTTAGGAGTCCCTCTCTGTCCTTCCATTGCTGACATGCTTCCCTCTGCCTCCTTTCTCAGCTCTATTTCTTCCCAAACCTTATAGTCTCAGGTCTAAATTCTTCCTGGTGTAAATGAGCTAACCTAACAAACTGATGATGCTAATGAATAATAAGATCAAGGCTTCAGAGCTTGAAGGGATATTAGAAGCCACCTAATCTGATCCTTCATTTTATACATGAGGATTGTGAGGTCCTTAGAGGAAAAGTGACTTAAACTTTGACCCACAAGTTGTATATGGCAGAACCAGAGTTTCTACTCAGGTACTCTGACTCCAAATCCCCCATCCTCTCCATTAGATCATGCCAATGATAGAAAGCAACAAGAACTTCTCAGGAACAAATCTCCAGCACCTAGACCACATGTAAGCATTCTGATACCCTATCAAATGAAATCTATAATCTGCATTCCAAGATTGGCATCCTCCAAATGGTTCTTCTGTAAAAGGTTTCTAAACTAAGGAGACAGATTGAATGAGCCTTGATTGTTTTTATCCAGAAGTGCAAGAAAGAGACATGTAGATTCTTAAGTTACAAATGGAGGGGAGAAGAGAAAATTGGGTCTCCTATTGACATATATATGTGTGTATATCTACATATACATCATATACATATACATACACACATACATACCACATATATTTCTGTATGAGGAGTATAAAGATTGTCTATGTTCAAGACATATTCTCTAAGGAAACAGAACAAGAAATCCTAACTATCTCAAGCTATCATAAACCCTGCTTAGGTCATTTCAAGTATTGTCCCCAGCTACTACCTACTCAGTCACGTGCCGAGTCTATCAATTGCCACTTGTACCAGGAAGAAAGCCCTGTGTAAGTTCAGAAGTTGGGAAGGAGGTCTTTCACTTCTTTGTCACCCAGGAGCTCTGCAACCCAGAGTTCAGAGTGCTAAAATTGTTAAATGTGTTACATACAGTGAGGAGAATTCATTTTACCTCAAGGATTTTATGACATAAGTGTTCTGAGTTTCTCTCTCCCTATTTATTCTTTGCTACTACCTCCAATTTTAGTGAATTAGCATTACACACAGCTACATGGCACAATGAATGAAGTATTGGGCCTGGAATCAGGAAGACCTGAGTTGAAATTTGGCCTCAAATATTTACTAGCTGTGTGACCCTGGGCAAGTCCCTTAACTTATGTTTACCTTGGTGTCCTCATCTATAAAAATGAGGATAACAATAGAAGCTTTGACCTAGAGTTATCATGAGAATCAAAAGAAGATGATCACTTTAAAGTTCTTAGCACTTAGAAGTGCTAGAAAAATGTTAGCTATTATTATTATTTTCACAGACTAGGAAATGACTTTTGTTTCCCTTTTCTACTTCTTCAATATCATCATTATAAGCCTGAAAGCATATTTGATCCTACCCTTCACACTATATATAACAACTGTATTCAATTTATTTGGTAAAGAAAGAAATGATACTTCTCTTAATGTTATTATATTTAAGCAGCAAAATGGAAGGCTAGATATTTTGGTCACAAATTCATGGAAAAATATGCTATTTTTAACTGCTATAAAGGAACACCACGAGAGGAAAAATGAATTACTAGTTTTGGCTTTTGTATAAAAGAGTGGAGAAGAATGCTGCTGTAAGGAAGAAAAAAAAGAAGACAAAAATATTGAATAGGTCCCAAACTATTTATGTTTTATTAAATAAATGTGCAACCAAGGATGTTTATAAAGTCGAACCTCTTCCAAAAATCAACAATATAAAAATTTAAGGGCCATGACAATATTTTGATTTCTGAAACTTCTGAAGACCCCAGCAACAGCATGCATCATGTGACTCATACCACAACTTAACATTTCATTGTCAAAAGTTAATGGAGTAAATGGTATGGTGTCAGGGCCTTTTGAGATGCCAGCTAGTTATGACTTTCTTCAGCCTGACAGAATGAACATGTATCAGGGTGACTGGTATGTAGTACGTAAATATAATCCAGTAATTTCATGCCCTGCATCTGTAAATCTCTTCAATGTCATCTCTTTGTGTTCAACTCATTTAAGCTGATTTAAATCAAATTATAGTGTAGGGTAACTGATGTAAACTGGAATTTCCTGAGACATTATTTTCAGTACCACCAAATACTGAAAGCCTGTACTGTTTTTATTGGTTAATTATAATTTGTAGGTCACTTAGAGGCCTGCAAATCTGGTAAAATCTACTGAAGGGTGTAACACAAAAATGTGCTTGTTCTGTGTGTCTCTGGTCCTTAATCTATCCAAACATACAGCATTTCCCTATACACAATGGTGGATGCTTTCAAAATAATTGACTTTTTCCAATGACATATTTTACAAAGATGTGTCATTTATAAAATTCGATTTCTATACTTCTATGTATATAAGTCTTTATACCTATGTAAATATATTGTTCCTATAATATATACATATTAGTATACATAGGTGTTCCAAAAGTCCTAATTTTACCAGAGCAAACTTTAATGTAAATATGTAATATATATATGTATATGTGTGTACACATAGGTATATATGTATATATATATGTATATGCATATGTATATATAGGGTGTTATAAAATTCTTAGAGCTTTCATCATAGCAAACTTTTATGTACATATATTGTTCATATAGGTACATATGTATATACATACATACATACACATATATAGTATTCCAAAGGTCTTAATGCTTTTACCATAGTAAACTTTTAAAGTCTACAAATAAATATAACAAAAATAATACAAAAGTCACCTACAAGCAAATCACTGTATAAAATACTGAAGTTAAATGAAAAAAAAAGTTTAATCAGATTTAAGATTATTTTTCACAAATATAAGGATGTTTCTGCATAAAACCTCAAGCCTTAATTTATAGTAAACCAGGAACTCAGTTGACGGGCATTTATTTATCAAGCACTTATTTTACACATACCATGCTAAGTGCTGGGGATAAAACAAAACAAAATAAAAAAGAAAAACAGTCCCCGCTCTCAAGGAGCTCACATTACAATGGGGTGAACATTGTGTATGTAACTAGGTACATTCAAGATACATTCAGAAGTAGGCAAAGGTAATACGGGAAATGGAAGGTTATTAGCAAGAGTGGGGATAGGAACTGGGAAAAGCCTCCTATAGAGTGGGATTTGGTTGAAACCGGAAGGAAACTGAGGAACTAAGAGGCAGAGACTAAGAGAGTATACTACAGATGTGGCAGCTTTCTGCTGCAAGAGTACAAAGAGCAGAGATGACAGAGCTAGATATTCAAGTGATTACAAGCTGGCCAATGTAGCTGAATCACAGATTCTATGCTGGGGAGGGAGGTATAAGAGGTTGGAGAAGGAGAAAGGGACCAGGTTACAAGGAGCATTAAATAACAATCAGAGGACTTACTATTTAATCCTAGAGGTAACGGAGAGCCACAGGAACACATTGAGCAAGAGCGTAACATGGTCAGACCTCATCTCAGAGAAAAATGTTCATACAACAGGGAAGATATATAAAAACCCATCTCCTAAGCAATAAAGTTTAATTTCTTTATATCTCTCATTGAAGATAAATGGTCAGAGCTATATCATTATGTTCTTTTTCATTCCAAACAAAGAGTGGTTCAGAAAGAATAGCAAAGAGGAGAGGAAAAGGTAGAAAGAGGTAAAATTTGAAAATTTTCAATCTTAATATGAAGCTCCAATAGTGACTGAAGTACAGCAGAAGGAAGATAGATTTTACAAGGTTCCCTTCTCCTCAGCCTGTAAAGTGGTGATCTGATTATCTATATACTTACTCTGACTCTTTTTTCATGATAGCCGCATTATGCCAGAAGGGGGCCATCTCCAGTTGTCCTGATCTATATCTTGCCACTGGACCCAGATGGCTCCAGAGGAGAGAGCGAGGCTGGTGACTTTGCACAGCCGCCCCCTCCCTTAAATCCCAATTTACTTCCAAGTCAAGGCATCACCTTCCTGATGCTGTGGTCCTCTTCAAGAACCAAGGACAAACAACAACAACAGTTATGCCAGAAGACTTCGTTTATCAGGAATTCACCAACATCAATGGAATTCTCAGCTCCCTGCGAACCATTTTTGGCTGCTCAGAAGATTTATTTCATCTGTCCATGCATGGAACACTGGTGCAAAGCCATACTCTTAAAGAGTTTAACATATGGGGAATTGGAAATTAAGAACAATTCCAGGAATCAAGAAAAGCACTGTGGAGATTTAAAAGCCCCTCCCGCTAGTACCTTTATTGCTACAAGCTGCTATAATTATGACTCACCAAAGGTTTTTTTCTTTGTGTTTCTTCCTCATCAGTTCACATTGGATATGTTGAGTAGATGAAAATTTAGCTCCATAAATTGTCTAGTTTTTTGGATTACACAATTTTAATGTTAACCACTGTTGCTATCATCAAGTCTTTTGTTTATTTTTTCCTCTTTATTATTGAGGCATCATGATATGTGTTCAGATCATACAGAAAAATAAATGTAGCATTCCATCAGATAAAGCTGATTTAAACACAATATGTTTGGAAAAGAGCAAAATAGGTCATTGATAAGATCATGAATCTAGAATGGGATCTCAGAGGCCATTTCATGAAATCCCTTCATTTCATAAAAGAGGAAACTAAATCCAAATAGGTTAAGTAAGGTAGTCAAGGTCACCCATATAACAAGTATCAGACGTGGAATTTAAACCCAGGTTCTCTTACTCATAGTGAGCACCACAAGTCATCAAAATACTTAACCTTGACCTTGTCTATTTTTCCTTTTCACTCCAACCAGAATATTTCTTCCACTTCATGTATTCACATCTGTTTGCTAATCATCTCGTTTCCACTACAAACCACCTGACTTACTGCTCAAGTTCATTGATTGACAAAGTTCAGATTCTCTTTTTAAGCAAGTTAGTCAAGTTTACCATAAAGTATATCATCACCATTATCATATTACCATTATGATCACCATCATCATTGTCAACAGTAAATATTTATCAGGCACCTACATGTGTAGGTTTATATCTAACCAAACAATTTCATATTCCTAATTAGAAAACAACATGCATTAGGTCTGCTCAGAATTGAATCACAACTGGGTGATCATCCCAAGATGCTACAATGAGGAAAGAGTCCAAGTAATGATGTTTAGTGCTAAAGGACTTCCCAGGAGATAAGTCTAGGGAGCAACCACACTACATAAGGATGCAATGTATTATTTTTTGTCAATATGTCACTGGCAATCAATTTCACCATGATTGTACCATCATGGCCACCTTCTTGTCATTCAAACCCATCAACAAAGTTAATGTGGCTGTTATCATATCCTGAAAGGCAGAGACTTTCATGTCTGTCTTTGTGTTCCCAGCACTAACTACAGTATATATTAAGTGTTTAATACATTAATTTATTAACCAAACAACAAGCATTTATTTCTTGACTATGTGGCAGGCAGCATGCAGGGTTTAAAAATACAGACACAAAGAAAAGTCCTCATCCTCAAACATGGACACAACCATATCAACTCCCTACATAGATGAGATCCATCCTGAAGCCATTAGTTTTCTTGGACAAACCTGTTTTTCTTTAGTTTCGTTTTGTTTTAAACAGCTGTGCAGGCCGACAACAAAATTTCCAATTGAATCTGTTCATTGCAGAGGTCTTGACATAGTTGATGTCTCGATTTTAACATTCGTGCTTTTTTTTAAAATCCAAAAGGATCTCAAACGTTATTGAAACTTTCTATATTCAAAGAAGAAAGGGAACCAATATATCCTGCCTGATCATTAAATATCCATCTCCATTTCTTCTGTTAGTCCTTAATAGTTTTTGGAAATTCAACTGCTCCTTTAAATTATTATTAATTTTGTACATTTGTTTTTACATTCAAAGAACGTTCTGAAGAAAGACATAACCACAGGTCACATAAGGGTTTTCAGACTATTGCTGCCTTTATGGAATGTTTCCAATCCCTCTTTTTCAAGTTACATTGAATCTGTGTCATAACTGAATTGGAGTCCCTACAGTAGCTGAACAATCTTAAAGGTATAATGATAACTACTTTCAAATGGAACTGTACACATAATTTCACTCCAGAGACCAAGAAAACATTCATAAAGTTATCTAAGAAGTTAAATGGTAATTTAAAAAGAGCCAGTTTCCACAAAAGCAATTTGAAGCAGTCACTGAAAATTAAGCACCCTAATTCTACCCTGTGGACATCTCTATATAATACCCAAATAACCAGTTTGGAAAAGTAAAAAATTCAATCAACTTGCCTTTTTAAATGAATTGACCAGATGTTTTTTGACACTGGGGTATCTCTTGCAACTAGCTAATTTGTTTATTTTTTAAAATAAATCAAACCAGTTTTTAATTATTTTAATTTTTATTAAATTACATATTATTAAAATGGTAAGATAACAATTAAATTATCACCATTTATACTGCATTGTGAAATGATAAGCTGTACTGACAGGATGTCTCAAGTAAAAAGTTCAGACTGCCTGATCATGACTGCCCATATCATGAATTGGCTAACTGAAAATACAGACTTTTAAGAGTGTAAATGTGGCCTCTGTACAATGGTTTTGAGGTGAGGGTCACTACTTCTTCTTCCTCCCCTAATAACATGCCTTTACCTAGCCCCAGCTTCTTTGAAAATAACGTGAAGCTAAGCCTAAAACCAGTTGTTAGAGCTTAATGACCTGTGGAGACAAGTATTGCCACAGTAGCCAATTTCTCATGGTTACATCTAGAGTTGGCACGAATATTAAATTAAAACGTATTTTGTGCCCTCTTTTCACCTTCTGAAAACATTCTTACCAAGAAACTGGATTATCTTACCTGAATTCTTATTGGTTTTATTCTGTCGGCTCTTGACTTGTTCAGTCCACAATGTGGGATAACGAGACGCAATATCTAGAAAATTAAGCACAACAAAATGAAAATGACTTACAGTTTAAATGCATCAAGGAGGCATTGCTTCAGTTAATGCCCTAAGATAAATATCAATATAGTAAATAAAATGAAATGTTTTAAATCTTTTGGAATTTCTAAATTGCACATGCATAAAAAACTGATTAAAAATAGGAGAAAATAGTATGAGTTTGAAATAATTCATTCTGTTACTTGGCATTATCTGTACTCCACTGTCTTTCCTCCACATGACTGAAAGTCTCTGAATACCAGTATTCTCCACTTCTAAGATAATACCCTGATCATACCAAAAAGACCCGTTGGTGAAGGGGGTTTTATACATCTCCAACAGAGTTTCCATTCTGCCAAAAGAATTATTGCCATTCCCTTAAATGAAAACAATCTTCACATATTTAAAGTAAAATCTGATTTAAAAATTTTCAGGAACATGGCCACTCAAAGTATGTCACATTTGCAATCATTATAGTTGATTAAAATTGTCTTTAAAGAAAATTACCTTGTAACTTGGTCGTAAATTACACATAGAGAACTACTAAAAAATCCATAAGTGAGGAAGAATAAGAAAACTGTGATTATAAAAACTACTTATAAAAAGATGAAATATGTACAGGAAATATGGCAAGAATCATGGTTTGTTTTTAAAATATTAAATATATTAATTATTAAAAGGACTGTAGAAGCCAAAATGCAACTTTCCAGTTCATAATCTATAGCCAATGGCCACCTTCTTCATTTGTCTTTAGAGTTTAACAAAAGTAAATTTAGTTTTCTTCTACAAAACCATTCAGGACAAATGTTTCCAGCAGCCAATACTGAAAGTCACTTGGTTCTCATCATGTGAAAAAATGACAGAAATCCAATCACAGATTTGGCAAATGGCTAAATGTAATCTCTAATACAAGTGCGGCTTGGACAAAGATTTAATCTTCTCAATTCCTAATTTTGTCCATTCTAATTACCCACTATTCTGCCCCCTTCCCATTCTCCCCATTAAATGCCTACTATCAGATACCTTCTGATCATGTTTAAAATACACTCACCCTCTTCATCACCTTGAGGCTGAGTCTCCAACGCAGGAGCTGAGGCATCATCTGAATTCAGAATGGAAAAGATTTGCAAGGAGACTACAATTATGAGAGTAAGTTAAATAAGTGTGCATATATGATTAATGCTAATGATCTGCTCATAGCCCCCAAAGGTTAACAAAAAACAACATACTACACACTTTACTTCAGTTTTTAAAAACACACAGTTTACAAAGTTTTCTCTGAAGCAGAGGTTTCATATAATAAGAACAGTAAATCAGCATGTTAATCAGTCACGGCTCTAAAATGTTTCCTACTGCTGATATTGACTCTCAAGTAGGTGGGGCATGGGGTGGGATTGAATGCTGGACTTGTGGCTGTATTAATACAATCAAGAACTGGGATTTAGACGGGGTAGAAATGTGGAAAGAGTATAAGTAGAAGAAAGCCTAGTAAAAGAGAAGGCAACACAAGGGAAAAGATTCAGTGGATTTAGTCCAACAGAAAGCTTAAAAGAAAAGATTGAGCTTTTAGGGACAGGATTCATATGTGTTTTCTCTCTCAGTGTTTTCATGAATGAGAGATAGAGGTTAAAGAGCTATTAAATGAATTATTGCTCTACCAGATCTTTATCCACACTCATTTAAGTCTCCTTCCACCAACCACTGTAGAATAGCCCATAAAAGTGTTGTTGTTGCTGTTGTTTTGGGGGGTAGGGGAATGTAGTTTGTTTTAGATGGCTATCTTTCCTTTATTAACTAATGAAATGAAAGACTGGAGAACAGAAGAATAAAATTATGCTCATTTAAATATATACACAGATATTTAAACTGATAAGTTCTTGAAACTGAATTATATATCATAGTTCTATATGAACCATATCTAATATATATATATATTTCATATATATGGCTCATACCATTAAATATATATAAATCTCAGATAATTATTTATATATATGTTTATATATGTATATATATTATGTATATATATATTTATATATATACACACACATACATAAATACTTGTGTATTGTATATATACATGTGTACACATACATATACATACACACACGCGCGCGCACGCACACACACACACATATATAATACATACATAAAATCAGGTAGGTGAGTCAGTGAATAAAGCACTGGCCCTGGAGTCAGGAGGACCCAAGTTCAAATCCATTCTAAGACATTTGACACATACTGTATGACCCTGGGCATGTCACTTAACCCCAATTACCTTGCCTTTCCCCCTCAAAAATGATAGACAGACAGACAGACAGAGAGACAGACAGGCAGACAGACAGGCAGACAGACAGACAGACTGACAGACAGACAGACAGACAGACAGACAGACAGATAGATAGATAGATAGATAGATAGATAGATAGATAGATAGATAGATAGATAGATGGATGGATGGATGGATGGATGATATGGATATAGATGTATTTAATGGTGTGAGCCACACTACAGCAACTATTTCTTTTGAGAGTTTGTTCGTCAAGAGGACCCTCAAGACTGATGGCCCCAGCAAGGTAGATCATTGTGATTCATTTTGTAGTTGATTCATCAGAATCATCTCAATTTCTTTTCCTTGTGTTCTTCCATATATCTGAGCCAAAATCAATGCTTGCTTGTGTGTATGTGTGTGTATATGTGTGATATAACTCTGATGTTAAACCACAAGAATCTTCAGTATCAAGATAGAGTTCAATATAAGGACTCAATATAATTGCCTGTCTTGTTTCTATTTGCTGTCTTAGCTACCTGTTGAGGCAAAGCAGACTTTTATTACAATCTATTTATAAGACAAATGGAAAGAATTTTTGAAAAGCACTTATCCCACATGGTACTTGTGAGGTTCAAGCTGAGTTGATATATGTAAAGTGCTTTATAAACTTTAAAGTGCTATATAAGTATTAACTATTGTTATTTTTCTGCTACAAAACTGGGGAAAGAAATTCACTTTTTATCTACTAAGAAAAGCAGGTAAGATAGAATGTTGGTCACCATTTTTGGAAAATATTCTGAGAGGTTTTTGTGTGTGTGTGTGCTTTAGCTTTTTTAAGGCTTGGCATTCAAGAGAGGAAAATTAAAAAGAGAAGACATTTAAAGTCTGACATAAGGTAATTTCAATTCAACAGTTTTCTCTCTTTTTACTGAAGACTAAAAGAGAAGTCAGCCAATGGTCTTCCTCCCCGCACTCAAGGGCATATGCAGGGAAAAAAAAAAAACTGAAGACAAATTGGGAGATCTTCCATGCAATCCTTGAGAGAACATGGATTGATGGTAACATGCTTCTCTGCTTTCCCCATAGTAGAAACTGAATTCAGTTCTTTACTTCATCTGATTTTATTTCTTCTTCCTAATTCACCTTCTTTATGGTATCCTATTTTCTCATTCCATATTTGAAACCTTTCTCTTCTTTTTAAGATCAGCTATGTATAGCATCTTAACCAAAATGATTTGGAAGAGAAAGAAAAACAGCAGAAACAGTTAAAACACATAAACCATGAGTGCTGTCCATATTAGGGTCGGACAAAAAAATAATACTCTTTTGCATTCCAAGTTCTGTTCCTCTGCTCTATGTATTTACATTTATGGATCTCTCTTAGAATAGAAGTGACCTCAAGAAAAGGGAATTTGTTCTTTTCTCCAGTTTAACCCTGTATGCAAGTGTTCTCAGATGCCACTATGTTCACATGGCATTTGCATTAATATTTGCTCAGGAAGATGATTAAAAAAGTACCCACTGCATTGGGTTGGTGAGACTCCAGTCTTTCCCACTTCCCTAATGAGCTGGTCATGACATCAGGACATTCATCTTCCCGAAACAAAACTGTCACCTTCTACATTGTGCTTAAAGTCTTTCCATGACTCAAATAAAAACTTTAGAGAACTACCAAAATATCAGAATTAGCCATCTGATCCAACTCAAATCCAAACACGGAATCCTTACTATAACAATCCTTATAAGCAGTCATCTAACCTTTGCTTCCATTGAAGAGGTCACTACTGTAGAAGCTCATTACATTTTTTGAATCACTAATTGTTTCAAAGATTTTTCCTACCTCCAACCTCCATGTACCTCTCTGCTCATTTTGTGTATTGCTTCTAGTTATTCCCTCATTCTAGCTTTAACCTGAGTCAAAGCATGTCAGATCTGGAAGGCACTTTATTGATCATTTAGTCCAAATCTCTCATTTTGTTGATGAGGAAACAGAGATTCAGAAACACAAAGTATAGAAAGTCATGCATCAAGTTAGTAGGAAAGCTGGGAATAGAACCCAAGTCTTTAGACTTCCAGTTCAAAATCACAGAAAATTTAAATAATCCTTAAAGTTCACAGGATCTAAGATATAGAGCTAGAAGAAAGTTCAAAGACCATTTAGTACAACCCCCTCATTTTAGAGATGATGAAACTGAAGCTGAGGGTGGTGAAGTGACATGCTAGACCACACAGGAAATAACTATGATTTGGAGTAGGGATTCAAATTCAGGCTTCATAACTCCAAGTCCAAAAGCATTTATATTAACCCATACTGCCTCCCAGGAATACTAAATATATATCCTCAAGGATTTCTCAAACCATACACACTGGAAAAACAAAGTGGATGAACAATGCATATTGCTCAGATTACAATAATCAACTAATTAAATTAATCTATTAATATGTTTACCTTGAATAAATATTATAGATGCTGGGCCTGGAACAGAGTAGAAGGAAGAAATTGGGTTGGATATTTATATATATAAATATAAATAAATATATGTATATATGTACATACACACACACATACACTCATACATCCTGATAGACACAAGCTAAATGTTGTCCACCTACTTATATGTCAAAATCTGAGCAATAGACATTCTTCATTCATGTTTGTTTGTTTTCCTACGTGGATGGTTAAACCAAATTATTTTGAATGGTCATGAATGTATTCTAAAAATAATTTTGTGCCAAGTGAATTCATCTAAAAATAATTTCTCAGTCTGTGTGGAGACCTAAAATAGAGTTTATATTAATAATAGGGCTGACTTAATGATGGAGAATTAAAAAGAACTGAGCAGAAGAGGGGAGACGGAGAGAAGGGTCAGAATATGAATCAAGGAAGAAAGACAGAGAAAAATGAAAAGCATCAGCAGGTATTCTGTGTCCAGCTAAGGTAGCTAAGGGTAAAAAGAATTGTTTGGGGAAAAGAAAAGGACAAACCATTTAAACTGACTCTCATTTTGTCATTCATTGGCAAGAAAAGAGTTTGTGGCATATGGGAAGAATTATTTCTCAGTACATCTGGCCTCAGAGTCATTTGGAAACAGACCAATCATCTAAACACAGGTGAAAAATTAACAAAGCCTGACACCTGCCATTGGACCTGCTCACACCTGTTTGAAGTGGAATTAGACAAAATAAAGACCTTAAAACAAGCATGTATTGAATTAGATGTTATTTGCTTAGTGGGTGCAGGTTTATTTGAAATTTGAAATAGGCAGGATGCTGTGCTACCATGTAACACATTGAGCTAGTACTGAGTTTTTTAACCAAACATATGCACCCTATCTCATTACCTGAGTGTGAGTGGAAAAAAACCAGGAAGCTTGCTCAATTTCTTCCAGAAAAAAAAGCATATCAGGGTTCAAAAAAAATTACAGAGAAAAAAATACAACAGAAAATCTGCTTGTTGCACAACTTTTATGCATTTAAACTTATAACTTGAATACTATGGGATAAATAATTTAAATTGCAGAGGAGAAGCAGAGAAGTTGTTTTGTTTCATTAATCAATGCTTCCTCATTCTAGGGATGGATTTAAATGTCAATATGATCATTTTTTAAAGTGATCAAGATGCAGAGAGAAAAGAAAATAAAAGTTTTGAGGATACAATTGGCTGAAGGATAAGTACAGAGGATTTTACTGCTGGGAATGAGTAAAGAATTAATAGCTGACTAGCTGTATGATATAAATAGGATTGTGTTATGTATTTTCAACTCCTTCTACATCATCAGAAGGGAATGGAGAAATTGTCCCAGTCTACACAAATTCAGGGGGCAAAAACATTCTAAGATAATAGTAAGGCACGATTTTCATTCCTATATTTTTCTCTTAAAAGTTCAGTATTTGGTCTAAATTTTTCAAAATCACAACCTCATAGTTGGAATCTTCCACTTGTACAAGAATTGGACCTTTAATGAGGAGAACCCACAATGTCCCAACACAGCCTCCATTTGGGGATAGCTCTAATATTAATTAGGCAATTAATATTTATTAATTTACCTAATATTAGGTAGCTCTTCCTTATACAAAGCCTTAATTTTCCTCTTTGTAAGTGGCATTCATCCTGGTCCCTTCTAATATCTTAATATAATTATCATTATCATGCCTTTCCCATTGTGCCCCCAAATCTCTCCTCCAAGATGAACATTCATCTTCCCTTGAGTAAATCCTGACTTTTCTGTTTGGCATCCTATGGATACTCTATACCTTAATAGTGTCTTTACAAAAATGTGGCACCAAGAGCCGAATGTAACCCTACAGAAATTGTACAACCAGGGCACCATGCAGCAAGACTAACCTCTCCCAAATTCAATACTCTATGCATGCTTCTCTTAGAGAAACCTAAGTTCACCATGGCTCTTTAGGATGATATGTTATACTTATGACTCATATTGAGCTTACTCACTGGAACCCTCTGATATTTTGCACACAGAACTACTGTCTAAGTATACATTTACTTAATGACTAAGTGAGCTCTACTCCTTTACTCAAGATTTTCCTTCATTTTCCCCTTGACCAGGAAGCTAGGTTGCATAGTAGACAGAGTTGGGCCTTGAGTCAGTATGACCTAAATTTAAATCTGGCCTCAGACACTTAATATGTGTGACCCTGGGAGAGTCACTTAACCTCTGTCTACCTCAGTTTCCTTAACTGTAAAGTTGGAATCATAATAACATCTACATCCCACAATTGTTCTGAGGATCACATAATATAATAATTATAAAGCATTTCACACTTTCACTATGTGCCCAGGACATTGTAGACACTTGATAAATGCCTGTTTCCTTCCTTCCTTGACCTTACGAATCCCATAGTGATTCTGAAGCTAACTCCATCTTGCAGCTTTACATTCTCTTCCATTAGAGATATCCCTATTCCTTATCTTTTTACAAGAATTTTCTGTATTAAACACATAACAATCTAGATATCTAAATTGTTTTCAATAATGATTAAAACACATTATATGTATAAAATAAAGGGTAGGAGGTTTGAGAGAGCCAGCATGGCATAGTGGGCAGTTAGCCAGATTCTGATTGTGGGAGACCTGAGTTCAAGGCTTGCCTCTGGCAAATATTCCCTACTGATCCTTGGTAAGTTACTCAACTTCTCAGTGTTCCCTTAGCCCCCCAAATTGTAAAGCAGATGCAGACCTGCTTTGGTAGAGAAGGAGTTTTCTCATTATGGGTTCCCAATGTATTACTGGTCTATTAGTGGTATCAAACTCAAAGAGAAAGAGGGAACACTAAACCATACATAAACTAAACATACTTGGGGCTGTATATTGACTTAGTTTTTAAAATGCAATGCTATCCATCTTTTATTGTATTTTATTTATTTTGCTAAATAATCCCCTATGACATTTTAATCTTGTTAAGGACACACTTGGGAGTATTGGAGGCCCATGGCTACATGTGTGACGACTGTCCTAGATCAAGGAAATGTCCCTGTTGGTGTTTGTTCTTTGTTCTTGAAGAGGACCATGACATCAGGAAGGTGATGCCACGACCTGCAAGTGAATTGGATTTGAATGAGAGAGGGCTGCACAAAGTCACCAGCCTTACTCTCTCCTCCAGAGCCATCCAGGTCCAATGGCAAGATATAAATCAGGATGACTAGAGATGGCTCCCCAATGAATGTATGATTCTATGAAATCACTGATTCCCACCCACCCCCCTATATAAAAAAATGGGCTCAGTAGAAGGGGAGTGTAAAGTATAGATCCTTCTAGAATGTTTCCAACAGATCTTTTAAAACTAAGTCACATTAATCATTTGAAAGTTCTGTGGCTGTTATTCCTTACAGACTCTGCTCCATTCCCACCTTGTACAAGAAGATTATCCTGCCAGTTCACCCTCCTCCCAATGCTAGTGCTTCCCCTCAGATACCTTCCATTTACACTGTCTATACCTCTTATGTAGTATGCCTCGTTATTTGCATGTTGTCTTCCTCATTGAAATGGTTCCTCCTTGAGAACACAGATAATTGTTTTTGCTTTTTTTTCATCCCCATCACTTAGCACAGTTCTTGGAATATAATAAGCATTTAATAAATGGTTGTTGATTGACTAACTGGACATCACTCAAAAATATTTCACAACTCACTGTACCCAAATTACCTAACCATGTGAGCTATGCTGCAGGGCTAAGCCTATTAAACTCTGGAATATGCAATATTCAGAGCCACTCAACTTGTGAGACTCTCATTCTGGCATCTCTCAATCCCAACTGCAGACTAGGTAGGGAACCAAGGTATAGATTATCCATCTCTCTCTAGTGGTAATTAGTTTCTTCTCCCAACTCATACCTTCAAACAAACTGCAACTAGCTATAAAACTCCACTCCTGTCTTCAGTGGAGAAAGAATATTTTTCTAATGAAACATCTAGGTGGCACAAATGAATAGAACACTGGGCCTAGAATCAGGAAGAACAGAGTTTAAGTCTGGCCTCAATGTGACCATGGACAAATATTGAACTTCTGTCTTTCTTAGTTTCCTCAACTAGAAAACGAGGAATATAAAAGCACCTAAATCCCAGGGCTGTTGTGAAAGTAAAAATGAGGTAATACCTATAAAGTACAGTTAACATAGTTTCAGGCACTTAGTAGGCATTTAATAAATGCTTGTTCTCTTCCATTCCCCTCATGTAAGAAAGTGATATTTGCAGTCGATGCTTATAATAAAGCTACTTCTTTGCTTTTTGGTATTAAACTAAAGCCCATTGCCTTACAAACTGTTTTTTTACCTACTCTGGGTTTAAGAATACCATATGCTGTTTTTGTATTGTGAGTTGTGATTGTTTTCTATATTAAACCCCTGTTCCTGTTTCTCTTTAGCAACGACAAAAAGAATGTGTTAAACCAAGAGAGGACCGAAATAGTAGAAAAGGGGAAGGTAATAGAAAAGGGTGGGGTGGGGAGTGGGGGTGGGAAACCAGGATTAAAAGTAGTTGAGTGAATAGTATGGTAGCAGGTAGCATTTATCAGGATATAACTATCAAGGTAATTCTAGAAGATGTAAAGTCACCAATAATGAGTTTCTACTTGGAAGTCTGGGGTACCCAAAGAATGAACAATGATCTGGGTCAGGAAACCTAAATAAATTACTAAATTAATTTGTCGAAGTAATCTCTTTAAAAAGTCCTTTTTTAATACATGTTATATTTGTTGTAAAGTATTTTTTATTTTAATATATTGCTCTAGACCAGTGGTTCTCAACCTTTCTCATGCCGCGACCCTTTAATCCTTACATGTGGGCATATCAGCATGTGGGCAGACCCGCCTGGAGACAGAGAGAGGAGTGGTGTCTCAGTTGCTAAGACCATTAGAAATATGTGTTTTCCAGTGGTCTTAGGTGACCCTATTCGACCCCCAAAGGGGTCACGACCCACAGGTTGAGAACCACTGCCCTAGACTATAGGCCATTGAGCAAGTCACCATAAGTATACAGTGATATGTAGATGTTTATTAAGAGCAACCAAAATTCCATTCATTTCTTAGGTTAATGTATTTTAAACATTGCTTTTGGTCTCTAGCTTCTAATAAATTTCTAAAGAAACTTTTCCTTAGGATATTAGTATATATAGAATATTTCCAACATCATTTGAAGACATTTACCTGTTTTTCCTGTGCCTTCTCGTTGAGGCAACTTTTCTGTAATAGAACCTAAACAAATAAAATTGAGAGAAAAAAGCATTTTAGTACCAATTTTGTATGTTAGAAGCTCTTAGACTGTTTATACTTTGCTGTCCCAACTATTGACTAATTTCTTAAAGTTTTGCTACGTTTCACATTTTCTAGCTAAACATTTGCCTTAAGGATTTATAGCTCTTATTTTTTTTTATAATATTTATGTAGTTTTTTGTTAACATCCCAGCAGAATGGTATAGACATTCACATTTTCCCTTACTATATTCAAAGCCTTAATGATAAGTGACAATGAAAGCGAAAAGATCCATATCTTATTTATCTACCATTTGTCATATGGAAAGAGTAACAAGAAATTCCAGCAACACAGTATATTTTCTTTGGTTTCATTATTGCATCATGACAGGCAATATGTTGTAAAAGAAGAAACACTGAACATAGTAGAGTAAAAGACCTGAATTCAAGTCCTCATTCTGATATTTACTTACTTTGTGACCTTTGGAAAATTATTTAACCTTTTTGATCCTGTTACTCATGTATAAAAATGGAAGGAGAATATTTGCAATAATATTGCACAGAACTGTTGTAAGAATCAAAAAAATACAAATACATTAAGCACCTTTCAAACATTAAGCATTATATAGATGTGAACTATTTTATTATAAAAATATAATTAACTCGGTCCTGAAGAAGATAGCATTCTAAAGAATCATTCTGAACACCCCACTTGAACTGGGCTTTGTCTGGAAGAATACCAAAGTCTTAAAGTGATTAATATTTGAAACATCTAAATGTTTCTTCTTTAAAAGAGTGTTATAAAAACAAAACCATTGAAACAGAATGCTACAAAATTCTAATGAGCAATCTTGACCCCCCAAGAAGAGAGGAGAAGGCATCTTCCCCGTTTCTTTACAGAGTTGGGTAACTGGATATGGAACACTGCACATCTCAGTCTATTTCCATATTTTGGTAAATTATGCTGAACAACTTTTTCAGTTTCCTCTTTTTTATTATTTTTTAGTGATAATATCCCTGTTGAAACTTAGTAAAACTAAAGGTCAGAGGATACCAAATCATACACTGAAATATCAAAGGGAAGGCCTTTTAGGTGCCAAGGAAATATACTGTGCCCTGAAAAAGACATTAGACTTTACTAGCTCAACTGCTTCTGGAAAAACCATTGAGACCATGAATTTGCCCCAGGGCACAGGCCTCTAGTTCTGTAATGCCCAGCCGCTCACCCACATATGACCCAATAAGAGTCTGGGAAGCATAATCAGACTGAATACCGTAAGTAACAGGATAATACCTCATTGAGATAGTCCCACTTCTGAACCATGAAGAATTATTGAAAAAAAAAAAGGCCACACATCTGCCCCTTCCTGCCTAGAATTCTAAGGAAGTGAAAAAGAAATTACTTTTGCCAATCTTAAACTAAGGGTCATTGCCCTTTCTGATAAGAATACTCATACTCAGGGTGGCTAGGTACCACAGTGAATAGAACACCGGAATTGGAGTCAGGAGAACCTGAGTTCAAATCCATCCTCAGACACTTAACACTTATTAGTCATGTGACCTTGGGCAAGTCACTTAACCCCAATTGCCCTGCCTTCCCCAGCCAACAAAAAAGGAATAAAAGAACACTCACATTCCAACTGAATAAAAACATTATAACAAGCCAAGCAGAGGCATGAGGCTTGCAACTGCTTATTGAAGAACAAGTCTAAGGAATCTAGGAGATGAAACTCTAGCAGAAATGCTATGCCCAGTGAAGAGCACAAGGCTGAATGATCTGTCCAGCCCTGTCTGGCAGGAAATGCATAGTGGAAGAGACATCTGCTCAGACCAGCCCAATAGCTGCTGCCCAGAGGCAGAGCAACCAGTGCAGCAACAACTAAGTCAAATGAGAAGCCAGCTCTGAATCTGGGCAAGTCAACTAATACAAGTTGATCCATCTGGCTGAGATGCTGAGTCCTGAAAGAAGCAAGCCCAGGCGGGTAACTTATGTGCTAGCAAAAGTCACTCACCCATCATCAATTCTACAGTCCACAGTTAACTTGAGGCCCTTCCTCATGAAAGAATGTCTAGGCCTTGCAGGTCTAGAGTTGTGAGTTGCTTTGTGTTACCTACATATATAAATAATTAACTTTATAATTTATGTTTGTGTTTGTTCTTCCTCCCACAGACTCTATCTGCATTTCTTGGAGAGTTCACTCAAGATTTTGGTGGGAATGTTTTATAATTACTGATATTATTTGAGTAAATGCCTTTTGCAAAAAAGCTGAGTCTACTGGCTGATTATTAACAAGTATACCAGTAGGAGCTCATAAACTACAGTATTAGTAGGTTAGCAACCTACAGGGTTATAACTAGAATGATAAGAATAGCTGCAGTCATTTCTTCTTGTGACTTAACCTTCCAGTGCCAGAGTTGTTGGGGGAAGTAAGCTCAACAGAATACATTTTGTTATAAGAGATTGCTGTTTTAGGGGGAAAGGGAGGAAGATAAACTGAAAAATGTAGGTGACATAAAATTTTGTTTCGTTAAAGTACGTCTTTAAAAAT
>CM053593.1:326048162-326101727 GCA_028646575.1 Pseudocheirus occidentalis | reverse complement strand
TCAAACCCTTCAGGACTTCTCTTGCCTGGAACTCAAGGATAAGCCAGGCCACCAACAAACAAAGTCCCATCCTGTTCATGTCTTCAGTCAGCTTCACTGAGGAACCAAATCCAAAATCTGTCTTGACTCTATAAAATTATTCCTTATAAGCACTGGCCTTCTCCCAAGTCAACAGGGGAGTGTCTCAGCCAATAGCATTCTTCCAAGTCAACAGGGAAATTCACACCTTTTCACCAATGAGTTCTATACTTAGCCCTAAGTTACTAGGATCTACTTAACCCTAAGTATATGATCTACTTAGCCCTAAGTATCTAATCTACTTAGCCCTAAGTATCTTATCCACTTAGCCCTAAATATCCAACAAATTGATTACCATTACAATGAGGAAGGAGAGCATTGCTTGCATGGGAGACAATCACTGAAAATTCCTGGAATTGAGAAATAAGTTTGTCTTGTGTGAGAGACAATAAGTAGACCAAGGTCACTGAATTTCAGAGTATATGAGGCAAGTAAGTTTTTTTTAAATTTTATTAAATTTATTTATTTACTTTTAGTTTACAACATTCAGTTCCAGAATCCCTTGAGTTTCAGATTTTCTTCCCCTCCGTCTACTTCCCCCCCCCCCCAATCAGGGTAGCATTCATGCAGATATAGGATCTACAGATATCTTCCCATTAATCATTAGTCAGGTTGTAAAAGATTGTAACTGATGGAATGATCAGTGGGAAAGAGAAACAGAGCAAAATAAGAAAAAGAACAAGTAGTTTGTTTCAGTCTGCACTCAGACTCCGCATCTCTTCTTTGGATGTGGATATCTCCTTCAATCATGAGTCTTTTGGAATTGTCCTATAACCTTGTATTGCTGAGAGGACCCCAGTCTATTGAGGTTAGTCGTCACACATGTGCTATGTCTGTGATTGTGTACAAATTTTTCCTGGTGCTGCTCTTCTCATTCAGCATCAGTTTATATAAATCTCTCCAGGTTATTATGAAGTCTGTCTGCTCCTCATTTCTTATAGCACAGTAGTATTCCATTACATTCATACACCACAATTTGTTCAGCCATTCCCCAATTGATGGGCATCCCCTTGTTTTCCGATTTTTTGCCACCACAAAAAGAGCTGCTATAAATATTTTTGTACATACGGGTCCTCTTCCCACTTCTCTGATCTCTTTGGGATAAAACCCTAGAAGTGGTATTGCTGGGTCAAAGAGTATGCATTTATTTATAGCCCTTTGGCCATAGTTCCAGATTTCTCTCTAGAATGGCTGGATCAGTTTGCAGCTCTACCAACAATGCATTAGTGTTCTGATTTTTTCCACATCCTCTCCAGCATTTATCATTTTGCTGTTTTGTCATCTTAGCGAGTCTGGCCAGTGAGATGTGGTACCTCAGAGTTGTTTTGATTTGCATTTTTCTAATCACTAGTGATCTGGAAAATTTTTTCATATGCTTATAGATGTATTTAATTTCATCTTCTGAAAACTGCCTGTTCATATCCTTTGACCATTTATCAATTCGGAAGTGGATTGTATTCTTATACATTTGACTCAATTCTTTGTATATTTTAGAAATGAAGCCTTTATCAAAGACACTGGTTGTAAAATTTCTTTCCCAATTTTCCACTTCCCTTTTAATCTTGGTAACATTGGCTTTGTTTGTACAGAAGCTTTTCAATTTAACATAATCAAAATTATCCATTTTGCATTTTGCAATGCTCTCTAACTCTTGTTTTGTCATGAAGTCTTCCCTGCTCCATAGATCTGAAAAGTAAAAACTATCCCTTGCTCTCCCAGATTTCTTATAATATCAACCTTTATACCTAGATCATGCACCCATTTTGATTTTATTTTGTTGTATGGTGTTGGATATTGTTCTGTGCCCAATTTCTGCCATACTATGTTCCATTTTTCCCAACAGTTGTAAAATAGTGCATTCTTATGCCCCAAACTGGGGTCTTTGGCTTCATCAAACAGTGGATTACTATAGGGTTGTACTACTATATTGGCTGCTGAGTCTTGTGTACTCAGTCCATTGATCCACTGCTCTATTCTTCAGCCAGTACCAGGTAATTTTTGATGACTGCTGCTTCATAGTACAGATACAAATCTGGTATGACTAGGCCACCTTCCCTAGGATTTCTTTTCATTAGTTGTCTTGAAATTCTGGACCTTTTGTTCTTCCAGATGAATTTTGCTACTATTTTTTCTAGCTCTACAAAGTAAGAGATGAGTGAGTTTTGAGGACAATATAAGAGTAGTGCAGGTTATGAGAGACTTTATATTTGATCCTGGAAGTGGGGAAGTACAGTGGGTACCATGCTTTTTCTTGGCTACTTTTCCTATATGTGTTCCTAAAATTGAGAAAGAAAAGGATTTCCTCACCCATAGCCAGTGCATCTCTCAGAAGCTGTGAGATCAAGGAGAAGGCTGCTGTTTCCTGGTTACTAACAATTTTCTTCTCCATCTAGACCTGTACCTAACTAGATGAATTAATGGCCATGTACAATAAACAAGTACATGTGGTAGGTTATTACTTCCCTCTTTAAAATTTCATATATTATGAGAACATATGTTATATATGAGAACATATGTTATATGTTATGAAAATGTACCTTTTCAGTTCAGATTTATAGTTTGGAGATGTTTGCTAGCATGTGACCTCCCCAAAACTCTTGGGTGGTGGAAAATGTAATCATCTTGACTTAAGTTTATAGATCTATAGCTATAAGGGAACTTGTGGGGTTTGTCCTTTGTTCTTGAAGAGCACCATGATATCAGGAAGATGATGCTATGACTTGAAAGTAAATTGGATTTGAGTGAGGGAGGACTGTGCAAAGCCACCAGCCTCACTTTCTCTTCTGGAGTCATCTGCTCGCAGTGGCCAGATATAGATCAGGACACCTGGAGATGGCCCAGGAAGCAGTGGATGCAATGCCTAATCAGTGATTGGGGCTATTTAAGAAGGGGCCAAGTCATGGCCCCTTGAATAAAAAAAAAATCAACCTGGGAGGGGAACACCTTCAAGGTTTCTGGCCAAAAGAGAAAAAAATTACTATTTAGATTTACTTGCTAAGACCAGCTAGTCCATCCTTCTAATTTTACAGAGGAAGAAATGGGCCCAAAGAGATTAAGTGACCCATGGTCATATAAGTAGTAAGTCATAAAGCCAGTATTCAAACTCAGTTCTTCTGACTTAAAATGCAGTACCATTCTCACTATATCCTGCTGCCTCCTTTCTTTCCTGTCTCACTGACATTGACCATGGTTATTTCCTTGTGACTAGGAAAATTGATTAGATTCTTTTGGTTTCTTTTGGATGGGTGCTCTAAATCTACTCTCAAGGCAGAGTCAATATTCTTCCCTACATTGTTTTACTGAATAGTTACATGTATGCATGAGGGAACTGTGAATTCATCAGTAAGAATTCTGCCTCTACTGAATAGGGATTATACTCATCCACACTTTGCTTGAGGGCCTGCATGATCTGCTGTGGCTAAATAAAATTAATCAGCTGGTATCCATTCATATGTAAATAGTTCTCTTTAGGCTTACTGTGGCTGGTCCTTGGACAGAAGTCTAATTCTAGATCTTTACCCAAAGTTTTTCCTACTTGGTAGGACCTCATAGAGCTTGTGATGCTAACACAGCTTCTGAGACCTGAAGGTCACCTCCAGACCACAAAGGCAGAAACATTTAGATATAATATCATGTATGAAACATGAATTATGAGATTTACCTTACACAAGTAGACTTGACAATTATATATACACTTTTGTATCTGATGATACCATTTCCTCTATTATTTGTTAAAATCCAATATAAATACTCTGTGGGTTTCAAACTCCCAGTCTGTAAAATGTTTCCTGAACCTGGGGCCATGAACTCCTTAATATTACATACGCACACACACACACACACACACAAACACGTGCACATGCACACACCAATACACACATACCTGTAACTATATTTCAATAGAATTTGATAACTAATTCAATATTTTTCAATAATTTTTCTGTAAGCTGGTATATTCAGTTTTATACATCTAAAAACATTGTTCTGAGGAAAGATCCATAGGTTTCGCCAAATGATAAAAGTTTGTGACAGGAAAATTTTAGAGCCCCTTCTATTTGAATCTTCTGCAAATGTTTCAACCGTCCTTGGACTTTCTTTCCAATGTAGTTTTGTTCTCTGCAAAGTCCAAGCTATGTTTGAATGGTGTTATGAGAACCTCATTAATGTTTACAGTAAAGTGAAGTCAACTGAATGCCCACTAAGTGACATCTCTTCCCCTTCAGTTTCTCCCCCATCTCTGCCCCACCTCAGATGCTTCCTATGTACAAAATGCTCTTTTTTCCCCTCTGTCCTTTCATTGTTCACTATTAGGTTCATTTCACTTCAAACACCTCCTTCCTCTTCCATTTCTCTTTACAATACTGCCACATTGCCTCAGGAAGATAATTCCTTCTTTTCGTTCTATTTGTGAAGACTCCCCAAAATGATAATAACCTGAAGTCAGTTCAAATATGGGTTCAGAGGGTTCTATGTGATCCTGAGCAAGTCCCTCAAACCCATCTCAGTTTCCTTAACTGTGAAAAGGGGGAAGTAACCACACCCAATTCCCGCGTTTATTGTGAGGATCACGTAACATAGTATTTGTAAAGTACTTAGCGCAGTGACTGGCATGTAGTAGGCATGATATAAATGCTTACTGACTTTCTCCTCTTCTTGAGGGTAAAGACTTTTTGAAAAAAGACATTGTGGTTTTATCAGAGGCTTGCACAATACTTGGCATGTAGGAAGAGTCTAATAAATGTATACTGAATTGAAATGGTAAACATCGTAGTGGTACTGGACATCCAATTTTATTTTAAAAAGGAAGGTCATTCCTCTTGAAGTGAAATTCAACCCAAAGAAGGTGGATGGTCAGTGTCTAAAGCTCATGAAAGTGACCAGAAGGCCTTTGCTCCGTAAGATGCCATTTACTTTTTCCATTCACTTATAATAGAAGTGCCAGTATTAAAGATAAATAAGACATGATTTCTTATTCATTTTGATTTTAGTTAACTTCGTTAGGAGTATTGCAACAATTTTTACAATTTTTCTTTGAAGGGTCAGTACTTTTGTTATATCATAGTTTAAATAGATTTTTATGGACTAACTGCAATTGAAAATACTGTTTCTATGGAAATTTTTGTTCTGTGTTCCAAACAAGAAAATTACAATTGAATTTTTATAGCATAACAGTTTATAAATGTAGTTCTGAAGATATTTGTATTTTTAAACAGGCTTAAATTTTTCATTAAGTTTATGAGTAGGTAATAGTTTGTTCGGTTAGATATTGAGACATTTTCTTTACTTGGACTGATGTAAAAGTATAAAGGAATAAAGGATACTGGCAGTATAGTTTAGAATTACAATTTTTTTTTTTTGTACCTGAGAGAAGGAAGGTGAAAAAAACCCCAAAGATCCCAACATACTTAAGAGGTGTCAAATGATGTATTACAGAATCAGCTTATGTGCAGTGTGTTCTGGCTTTCTAGAATTGTTTCTGCCTATCTCTGAAGTTGTATTTACACGTTTCAATAATCAAGATAATTCTGCATAGTGATGTGAGAGCAACAAGGGATTCAGATGTTCCATCTCAAAGACCCATGAAAGAAATTCTCTTTGAAAGACCTGCTT
Organism: Pseudocheirus occidentalis; assembly: GCA_028646575.1. Taxonomy (NCBI): domain Eukaryota; kingdom Metazoa; phylum Chordata; class Mammalia; order Diprotodontia; family Pseudocheiridae; genus Pseudocheirus; species Pseudocheirus occidentalis. The sequence continues at coordinate 326,096,039 of CM053593.1, read as the reverse complement.
CCCTAGCTATCTCATAATGTAAACAAAGTATGCTAAAAATGTGAAGAATCTTTTAGGGTTATATAAACCAAGAAGAGAAGGGAAAATGAGTCCTTGAACACTTTCTTCTGGATTTTGCTGAAGTGGAAGAAGACACTGAGTTTCATGCAAAAGAGGGTGAAATGACAAATGGAACTTTGTCTCTGGCTTTCTAAGTTCTGGTAACTGGGATCAACTCAAGTTCATAGACTTAGAGCTGGGAGGGAGGATATCTTAAGAGGCCATCTAGTCCTGTGCTTTAATTTATCAGATGAGAAAAGTGTCCCTAAGGGTTAAGTACCTTGTTCATGGTCCTGCAGTTAGGGGCAGAGGCAAGATGCAAATCCAGGTCCTATCTCTAAAAATCGAGGTCAGAATCAGAGTAGCATGGCAAATGACATTTGCCTTGGTGACTTCTCAAGTGTTCTGTTGTGTCCAAGTCTCCATGACCCCATTTGTGATTTTCTTGGTAAAAATACTGGAGCTGTGTGTAATTTCCTTCTCCAGCTCATTTCACAGATGAGAAAATTGAGGTAAAAAAGACTGAGTGATTTGTCCAGTGTCTGAGGGGTAGGTGATGCAGTAGATAGAGTGCTATGTCTAGAATCAGGAAGACTTATCTTTGTGAATTCAAATCTGGCCTTAGACACTAGTTGCGTGAGCCTGGGCAAGTCTCAAGTACCATATGTACTTGAGCCACAGGCACTTGGAGTGACTCTTCTCTCCATCAATTTAGATACAAGTATATCTTGTTTACTACCAATTTAAAATGAAAAATAAGGAACACTAATCATACATGTGCAACCTAATTAATGAGTTCCTTTGTTGTGTTTATAGATGTCCAGGAATGAGTCCCAGAAACCCTCTTTAAGCTTAAAGCATATCTCATATTATATTTTGCTAGAAGATAAAAAAATAAAGATTTTAACATCTAATTAAAAGTCATGGGATCTTTATAGTGAATGCACTGTTTATACTATACCATATGACTTTCTGCTCTGATTGAACTCTTTCCAGAGTTCATCATTTTCTAAACAATTAGGTGCCCTATGCCCCTGACTCTAGGGCTCACCTACCTCGATTTAAGTTTCAAGACCACATGGTTTTTTGCTTCCTACCTAGTTCAGGCCCTTACCATCTCTTGTCTTGATTGTCAAAGTAAAGGACATGTTTGGCCTTGTCCACTCCCTTCAGGACTCCTTCCCCTACATGCCCATTCAGTAAACTCTAGTGACTCCATACAACATCTAGGATCGAATATGAACTTTTGTTTGGAATTTGTCACTTCGTAATCTTGGCTCAATATGCCTTTCCAATGTTATTGCACATTATTTCCCTCTGCTCACTCTGTGGTCAAGAAAAATTGGCCTCCTTGCTATTTCTCATGCTCAACATCTCATCTCCCTACTCCATGCCATTATATTGTTGGAATATACTCTTTTTTCTTGCAATCCCTTGTTTCCTTCAGTACTCATCTTTCCTCTTCCTTCCAGCTTATCATTCCCCCCACTAAGGTTATCATATATTTTAAAAATGTTTTGCTTATTCTTTCATATTTACATTGGTCTCCTTTTTTAGACCATAAGCTCCTTAAAGACTAGGAGAGTCACACTTTTGTCATTTTATCCCAACTGCCTAACCTACAGTGACTGGCATTTAAAGTATTTAAATGGAGGTATTTGTAGGGAGATGAAAGTCTTTTTGCTTCTTGCCTTCAATTCCCCTTCCCTATGATCTTTATTATCCTGACCATTTGATGAATAATCAGTTCTTATGATTTCCCATTATCCTCAGATGTCATGCTTAACTAGAGGGGTAGGAATGAGCTCAGATGCCTTTTGCCCTCTAAACATGCCTATGTTATCTTTGGCTAGATACCACATTCAACATACACTAGTATAATTGCATTAATTCATCTAACATTTATTGAGTCTCTATTATGTATTTAACATTTGCCTGAGAAACAGGTTAAAAATATTGTTTATGGTCTGGATGTAACCATTGACAGCCAGGAATTCAGACATTCAGAAATCTTCCAAACCAATCAATATTCATAAGATTCTTTCCAGAACATCATAAAATGATAGGTACACACAGAGTATCATGAAGATTTTTTAAAAGGGACTAGAGGAATATGATGGACATTTCAGAATAATGTGAGCGTCTCTCAAGAACCTTCAACTGAGGAGAAACAGGTCTGGATAATAACAGTAGAGAGGTATTTGGGGAGGAAAGAGAATGTCTCAAAGTATGTACATACTTTCACTGGAGACAATCTGTTCCTAATTCAGTGATAAAAGTTCATTCATGTCTGATATATTTGATCTCTAACACCATTTTAAGAAGTGAAAATAAGATTGCCATGTCTCTATCCATCAGGGCTGCCATGCAATCTTTTTTTAAGTGTGAGCAATTCTTTCTTGCTTATGTTGATAGAAGAGAAGGTAATCTTAATCATTTTTTCCCAGACATCCCTCCCATTTTTTTTCTTGGCAGTAGTTTAATAATTCTACTGAATCCTTAATTTTAACTGAGTGAGATAGGAAAAGCCTCAGTGGGCTGCTAGCGAGCAGTAATTTTAAGTATCTTCATAGTCATCATCAGCAAAATATATTTCATTTTCTTTTAATTCTATTTATTTAATAACTGTGATCATAGAAGTTTATAATGTAAGACAAACTAGCTTGATAAGTAACTAAAGACTACATATGATGAAATCAAAGGCAGATCAATTCATAAGTAGGTGGTAAACATCATAATCAGATGCATCTCAGAGATGATGGTCATTGTGAATAGAGGAAGCAGGTTTCAATCTCCCTCTCTCCTTGGTTTCTTTTCTCCAGCTGTCATAGTCATTGATGCAGAGTTAGGAGGAACTACGGAGGCTATTCAACCCAACCTCCTCATTATACAGATGAGGAAACTAAAGCACAAGAAAGTTAAGTGACTTGCCCAAGATCACACAGGTAATAAGCATCAGAAAGAGGATTTGAATTCCAGTCGTCTGACTCCAGAGTCAGTGATCTTTTCAACATACCCTACCCCATGATTCTTTAGACTATTTATTTACATGTGCTTATATATACATATCCAAATGCACATCTATACAGAGTATTCCAAATGTCTTAGTGCAGTTTTAAACTATTAAAATTAAAAACTGAAATAAGACTTTTGGGACACCTAGCACATGTTGTGCATGCACATATACATGCACGCACACACATACATATACATATATACATACGGTGTATGGGTGTGTGTATGTAGCTATGCCAGGAGAGTCCAGACTCTTTTAGGTATGTATGCATGAATGTACTTACATGTGCATGTGTGTGTATGTACACACATGTACATGCACATGTATAAACATGTGTATTCTGTGAACTAAACTTCAAATCTGTCCATTAGCAGGAATCTTAGAATTGAAAGGTGCTTTGGAAGTCATCTAATGTGATCTCTTCCTGAATGAGAATTTCCTCTGTAACATAATTCTCATTATTCTTCCTTTTCTTGTAGAGAGGAGGGAAAAGAGAGAGGGAGAGGGAGAGAGAGAGAGGCAGCGAGACAGCGAGAGAGACAGAGACAGAGAGAGAGACAGAGAGACAGAGAGAGAGGGAGAGAGAGAGAGAGTGTGTATAAGTCCATTATACTTTTGAATAATGATAGTTCTCAGGATGTTTTTCCATATGTTTAACACTCTGTCCGTGTTTGACATAAATCCTTTTTATCTACAAAAATTAGAAGGCAGAAATAGATGAAGTCTAGACATCTTATTGCTCTAGCACCTATGATCATATACATATGTGTGTGCTATATGCACACGTTCTACTTCGGTCATTGGAAAGTTATGTAATTTCATTGATTTCTTTCATTGATGACAATCAAAATATCTCTTCACCTTGGTAGATCCACTTCATGTGCTCAGTCAACACTAGTATTATCAATTGGCACATCATTTGGTATCACAGCCAGCCTTCTGGTAATGAACCTTTCCAAGCTTAAAAAGGATGGTCCTTGTTGGCAGATGGGCAGATGGCTCCTTCTCGGTACTATATTTGAAACCTTTCAATCTTGATAAGACAGAAAAAAAAAGTTTGGACCTTACTGGCATGACCATGTAGACTCCAGCTGCACTGAAAAGTTACAGAATAAGACATTAAAAGGAGAAACCAATATTTATATTTTGATATAGTAAAAAGGCTGTTGAAAGGAAAGTATTATATATATGCATATGTAGATCTGACATATATGCATACTATATAAACACAGAGTAAATCAATATACATATGTATTTATACATATATTACATATTGACTCTTCTGCTCCTTTTTAGGATTGTCATCTGTACCCTGCTCCCTAAGAAGGGATGTATGTCAAGACTGTCCTTGGCCCTCTTTTCTTTTCCATCTCTACTGTCTTTCTTTCTCTTGAGCTCCACACTTGCATCACCAGCTGGCTCCTAGCAATTTTGAACTAGAAGCTTGCAGCCATTGCAAGCTCAATATGCCCAGAATAAAACTCAGTATTCCCCTTGCTCCCAAATCCACACTGGGCTATGCATCTCTATTTCTATTGAGTCACCATCATCTTCGCAAAGTTACCCTGGTTCACAGCTTTGACCTCACACTCTTTCTCATTCTACATATCTAATTAGTTGCCAAGTTTTATCTATTCTACCTCCTCCGTGTCTCTTGTATGGATCTGATCCCTTTCTCCCCATTCACAGAACTGCTCAGGTCAGGCTCTCATTATCTCTTACCTGGACTATTGCTATCACCTCCTAATAGTTTTCTTCCCTTAAGTCTTTCCTAACTCCAATACATTCTCCAAACAGTTGCCCAAATGTTAATATTCCTAACGTATGAGCCTTCCCAGATCTCTCCACTGTTCCTTAAAACTCTAGTTGCTCCCTATTTCCCCTAAGACCAAATGCAATCTTAACTGCTTGGCATTTTAAATCCTCCATAATCTTGGTTCTGATTTTACTTCTAGACTTATTACATTTCTCCCTTCCATGTAGTTCAGCTGAACTGGCCTTCTTTGTTCTTCAGATACAATATTCCATGCCCTATCTCCATGCTTTTGCATAGGCTGGCTCCAGCTCCTGGAATATACTCCTTCCCTACCTTTGCCTCTCAAAACCCCAAGCTTCCTCTAAAATTTAAATCAACAATTTGGAACTATGCCCAAAGGGTTATAAAACTTTACATATATAAACAAGGGTTTTAAATGGATTATTTCCTTTCTGTCTGTAAATTTAAAGGATATATGTATACATGCACACACATACAGACATGCACAAGAATGTTAATGTCTATATTCAAAGAGATATATAGATATTTTTTCCTTTATGCTGAAATTCAGTGTTCTAGAATCTAGATGGTAGATTTCTGTAAAGTTTAAGAGAGTGATATGAATATAAATACATACCCGCAAGTCCATTACTTCTACTCTGTACCTGTCACCATTCTTTCTGATTGTTTGTGCCATTTGTGACTGCTTTCTTAGCTACCATATGATACCTTACCACTCTCATTTCCAAAGGACGCACATGATGAGATCAGCTCATTTGCTGTTGAGTTTTCTTGCATTCCGCAGCTTTCCCACATCATCTGAAGCTGGGCTTTAGTGCTTCCTTAAAGTATTTCTTCTGCCCACTGTCCTTGTGGTTGCCCTACTTCAATTCCTATAGACAGCAGCCAAGATTTTTATTATCCACGGAGGCTCAGAAAATTCCTAGTTTAGACTTGAGCATTCTAAAAGCTAAAAATGGAATCAAATTAAATCTCCATCTATCAGTCAAGCAAATAAACAACACACATCAACTGAACTCTTATTCCATTCATACCTGGCACCTACTGAACTGTTATAATGGCTGTAAATGGTATTTATAGCAAGGAACTTGCTATAGTTTGAGGAAAACTGTAAAAAACTTTAATTCTTTTAACCTCTTTTTTTAAACTCAATTTTTAACACTCAAAATTATAGAACTTAGAGATCAGCTAGTTGAATCTTTTTGTTTGATGACAGTTTATTAGTTATGATACAGTGTCAGCTTAACATCAGGAAACATTGGGCTCAAGTCCTATCTCCGACACATGCTAGCCATGTGATCATTGGCAAGACACATTAACTTTCAGCATTTCAGACCATTCTCTAAGACTCTCAGTTGTAGACAGTTGCTGATCCATGTGGGTGGAGTGGGTTTCAGTCTTTTTGCCTGATTTTCCCTTCACCAGGGAAATCACAAAAAAGAAAAGAATATAATTATGATAATTTAAATTTATATTATTTCTTTAAAGTTTATAAAATACTGTCCCATAACAACTCTGTAAAGTATGAGCAGAAACTATTATGATCTTTATTTTAAGAATGAGGATGCCTGGGCCCAGAACATTGAAACTCCCGCCCAGCATCACACAGTTAGCTAAGTCACTAGCAGAACAGAGACTGAAAGGAAAGTCTGTTGACTATCCAGAACCCTTTCAATTATAACATGCTTGCCTCATGATACCCTTAATGTAGATTAAAGACAAATCCAGCAAAACCTCTTTAAAAATAAAAATAAAACTATTTAAAATGGACAGCGTGACACAATTGTAAAGAGAATAGGAAGGCTGTAAAGTCACAAAGAATTCTTAGGCCTCTGACATACTGACTGTGTGACCTTGGCCAAGTGATTTAACTTCTCAGTATCCCAAAAAATATTTTAAAGACTAAATTGTAGAAGGAGTTTTCATCACCAGTGAAATCACAGGTCTACTGCTCTACCCTTGCTCCCCCAAAAGTGTTGCCATGAAAAATTCCCTTTCCTTTAGACAAAATAAAGGAAGAGAACAGTTTCATATGAGTCATTAAGCTTTTCCTTTCCTAATTCTTAAAGAAAAGACCATTTTGCAAGGCAACCATTTCCAAGGTTTTTAAGAGGAGTTTGTAGGCATGCCATTTAACCACCCTCTTGTATATTATGTTTTACAAAGAAAGAGTAGAACAACTAAGGGTGTGGAAATGGAATGACTCCTGGGACTGCTATTAGCTTATTTCAGCATTATTCAAATGCTAGTGAAATAACTAATCTTAACTCCTTTGCCTCTTACTTGTAAGCTCACCATCTGAAATCAATATATGGCATTAGCAGCCACAGTAACTATCCAGTAGTAATGATAAGGACATAGAGTGCTTTAAAGGTTTGACCCAGCCTATTTTCCCCCATAGCAACCTTGTGAGGCAGGCAATGTGAGTTTCAAGTGATCTGACTAATATCAACTGATGCGCTTGATTCAGTTTTCATTGGTTACCATGATGGTTTTTTTGACTAGATGACCTCTAAGGTAATTTCTAGTTTTAAATTCTATCAAAGAGACCTTGGATATTGTACACATACATACTTCAATAGATCTGTGAGTGCCCTGAAGCTTTACTTAAAGCCTCAGGTAATACACTTGTTGAGGGCAGGGCCTGGCTCACTTTTGTCTTTGGGTCTGTCTGTCTGTCTATCTGTCTATCTGTCTGTCTATCTATCTATCTACCTACCTACCTATCTCTCTCTGTCTCTCTCTCCTCTATCTATCTATCTATCTATCTATCTATCTATCTATCTATCTATCTATCTATCTATCTATCTATCTATCTATCTACCTACCTACCTATCTCTCTCTCTGTCTCTCTCCTCTATCTGTCTATCTATCTATCTATCTATCTGTCTCTTATCTATCTGTCTGCCTGTCTATCATCTATCTATCCATCATCTATCTATCTATCTATCTATCTACACATATGTGTATATATGTATAAATACCTGTGCACATATATGCACTTGTGCATATGTATGTATATGTGTTTTTCTATACAAAATAAAGACAGAGACTCAGAGACAGAGAATGTTGATTGATGAGAATTCCTTCTCTCACTCCACATATTTTTCTTGTTCTTTTTCCTTGTTCTTCATCTTCAGCAGCCTGATGCTACTCAGAACTAGGAAGGATGTGGAAAAAAAAAGCAATTTCAGTTCTTACACAAAAATGTGGGGTGACACTGTGCTTACCTGGTGGAAGAATGACTCTTGGTTAACTGTTAAAGAAGAGAAAGTCTTTCCCACTCTTCACTTCAGTGCAATTCCCAGATTTCAGGCTAGAAGATCCTTCCAAGAAACATCCAAACTATTGTACTGAAGAGCTGCCTGCAGGCCTGAATAGGAAAATCTAACTCCTACCTAGCCTTTAACACCAGTGACTTACAAGTGCGTCCTTGAAACACGATGAATGAAAGCGACCCTTTGACAAGTTTCAGCTTTATTAGTTCAGCAGTATGCAATTCAGCACCTTCCTTGCTGTACATAGAAGCATATAGATCTAGTCACTATAGAGAGCTGCACGATCAATACTGTAATGTATTCCTAGTCAGAACAGCTATTGTATTTGGGGAACACATTTTAGGAAGAAGGGGATGACGATGATGAATAGCCTCAAGGTCATACCATTTGAGGAAATGTTGAAGGAATTGGGTAAGTGTTAGACTAAAAAAAAAAAAAGAAAGCAGTGGCGTGATAATTGTCTTCAAGTATTTGAAATTTGGTGATGTTGAAGAGGGATAAGGTTTGTTCTGCTTGGTTCTGTAACACAGAACTATGTAGCAGATATAAATGTTTCTAACAAACAAAACTATGCAATAGTGCAATGTGTTGATATCTTGAAAAACTGAATTCTTCCTCACTGGAGATTCATTTCCCCTTCTTTTGGAGTTGACTGGTTTTACATCAGGACATAACATTATAGAATTTGAAAGGACTTTAGATATGATATAATGCAATTTTCTCATTTTACAGATTAAGAAACAGAGACCCAGAGTCAATTGGGAAATTGACAAAAATAAGAGCATTGATGAACTATGTCACATGATAGCAAGTAGCAGGAGCAGGGTTTGAACTAATTTCTTCTGAGAACAGAGGCAACACCATGTCATCGATAGAATCTACTCAAACTGTATTATCTTTTTCTCATCTACATGCTTCCTTTTGGTTTGGTATTTTTTTTTCTGCTCAGTTGATCGGATTACACATAGGTAGCTGCATTCTGGCATAACTATGTTATATGGGTAACCCATTGTTTCCTGTTTAACATAATTTCATTTGAGTGTTCAGCACTTACATTATCCAGCACCTTCTGATTCTCTTCTTGGGTGAGTTCTTGATGACCTGTAAGCAGGAGGCTCCTGAGTTGTCTAAAAGAATCAGAACGCTTCATCCTGAACCTAGTTTTCTGATACGCAAATGCTTATATTGACCTCTTGTGTTTCCACCTTCCCGTTAGAGCAACTGAGTCCCATTTGGGGGTACATGGTGTGTTAATTTGGAGAATATTGTCAGGCTCTCTATTATGCACCAGATATTAATACATCACTAGCTGAAATTACTTTTATTGCTATGTGTTTGCTGAGTTGTTGTTTGACTCATTTCAGTTATATCTGACCCTCTGTGACCCCATTGAGGTTTTCTTGGCAGAGATACTGGAATGATTTGTCATTTCCTTCTCTAGCTCATTTCACAGATGAGGAAACTGAAGTAAACCGGGATAAGTGACTTACCCAGGGTCACATAGCTAGTAAGTATCTGAGGCTACATTTGAATTCAGGTCTTCCTGACTGTAGTCCCAATGTTGTTAGCCATTACAATACCTAGCTGCCTTTCTTGAGTAGTGAACAATAAAATGATCAAGAGAGTATGAGTACCATGTTGTCTTTGGTTTCATGAAGTAATTAATATGCATTTTTTGCTTCTTCAAAAATAACTTGTGAGCTGTTCTTCTACTTAGTTGTGACTTCATTTCTCCTCTGGTTTAATTTATAGCAAGAATATCACTGGAGTAGTGTTGCTTAGGAGAGAGTAATAATAGCTCAGTTATTTTGTGCTTTAAGGTTTGCATGCTCTTCATCTAAGTGTCCCTCACATCGGCCTGACCCACTCTCTTTCTAGTTGAAAAAGAAAGCTTCAACCTGAGAAAGTGGGTGAATTCAGTGTCGCTTGAGATTTATAAAATATTTAGCCTATTTGTCAGGTATTTGGAGTTTATTGTTGAGTCTCCAATTACACTTCCTCCTTCTTCCCCATCCTACCCCCTTCTACCTGCATGAATGTTATAGGAAATTTAATTCACATGTTTCTGATTCATTAACTCATTGAGCACTGATGGATACACAAACCACTTGATGTCCAAGAAAGAAGTTCCTTGAAACTTTTTAAATGACTCTTTAAATACACTCCCTTTCCCCCTTAACAAAGAGTCAAAACAAAACGAACACAAAAATTCTAGAGATTTCTTCAGAATCCAGAAGCATTCCAGTTCCAGTGGGTTCTCGACTTTGTAACAGGTGTTCAACAAACATTTATTAAGCTCCTAATATGTTCCAGGCATTGTGTAAAGGGCTGGAGATATAGCATATTTTTTCTAAGGAAGTCAAAAGACTCTCTAGGAGCTCTCGGTCTGGGGGGTGAGGGTGGGATGCAAACAACTATGTACTGACGGGATACATACACACACACACACACAAGGAGAGAGAGAGCACATTGAAGATTATCTCAGAGGGTCGATGAAAAGATTAGGGAGAACTAAGAAATACTTCTTGCAGATGCTGGGATTTTAATTGAGTTTTGCAAGGAGTTGGGGAAGCTAGGAGATGGAGACAAGGAGGGAGAAAGGCATGAAGGACAGAAAGGGAAAATGCCTAGAGCTGGGAGATTGAGTGTCATGTGCAAAGAATAGAAAGGAGGTTAATGTGACTGGTTTAAAGAATATGTGGGTGAAGGTCAAAGTGTGTAAAGTGTAACAAGACTGGAAAAGTGGGGGGGCTTTATATATTATATATAAATATTATAAGCATAATATATACAAGTATTTACATATTATATTTATAAAAGTCTCCAAGTGGAGTCTTTTATATTTGATTCTGGAGGTAATGGGGGCCACTGGAGTTGAGGTAGGAGGGTGACATGGTCAGAGTAGCACCTTAGGAGGAGTATTTTGACTGCTGGGAATCGCAAGTGCCCTTTTCTTTGACTCATTCAAAACCCCTCAGTTACGCACTTTAGGAAGGATGAATTTTTTGGAACATTAAAAATTCAGTTTCTTTGAAATATCTTGGATTAAAAATGATAACAATTTAGTTAGAAAATTACTTTTCCTTCTTGAACTGACTCCTGTCTTGGAATTACTATTAAAAAGAGAGGGAAAACATGCATAAAGTATGTTCTCTTATTGCTGTAAAAGAATGCTTTCATTGTTAGTTCCTGTGCCATTAAATTATCAAGAATTATGGTCAAATTCCAACCTCATGAATGCTACTTTTATTTTTTAGTAAAAAGATGTGAAGGTTGTCTCTTTTCATTTGCAGAAAATGATAATTACAGTGTCTTATCCCTAAGTCATATGCATTTCCTCACTTAAGATTTAAGGAAATGCAAATAGAGCACAGCTTAAGCACAAAATGAACTGGATCTAGGTTGCCCTATCTCTTCTGTCTAAAATAGAAAAGAACTATTTATAGGTCAGGTCTTCATTCGAAATAAGCAGACATGATTTTGGGGGTACGATCAAGTCCAACCTTCTGTTTTTTTCTCTTTGCTTCATCTTGTGCATTGCTAAACTCTCTGAATCCAGCTATGTGTTTTGAGAACAAATCTATCAAAATTCTCAAATATTTGGGATGAGGGAAATGAAGCAATGTTCAAAAAATTTGTAAAACTGAAGCAACATTTTAGTGGGTGGATGAAATTTCTAAGGGACTTTTCCTTCTGTCTTACAATACCCAAGAGAGTGATTATCTCCTGGCATCTACATGCCTTTCATGCCTTAATGCTTATTCAGAAAACAGTCAGAAGCTAGAAAAATGTGTTCCAGGGCTTCCATGCTTTTACCTCTGCCTGAGCACTAGCCCTGTGGTGCCAGGAAATTAAAATGCATTTTATTTTGAATGAAAATGGGAGTCAAAACTCCTTTTTTGTGTCTAAATTCATTTAAAAATAATTAATGCTTACTTTGCCCAATTCTGAGGACTGTGGTAAAAAGGGAAATGTAACTTTTTTTCTACACCCCCATAACATAATAATTATTTCCATTTATTCTTTGCCAAAATATCAAGTGCTACTTTCTTAGGTGAACAGATTGCTTGGAAATATAAAGCCAGAAGTTTGAAAACTAATTAGTAAAACGACCAACAACCAAGCATAAGCCCTTATGCCAGGAGGGCTTGAGCAAGATGGGCCTGGATTACCAATAGAGGAGTTATTAGACTTCTATTGGCTCAAACCAGAGTCTCACACTTCTCCACTTGCCAACAGTCATGCCTTAAAAGACCAAAGAGATTTTTGCAGCAATAATTATGTAGCACTATCTATTGCCCTGCCAAAGATAGTCCACTTTCCACTCCTACCCACATTTTATGGGACTGCCAAGATCATTTTTGGTCAAGACAGCATCTGCTCCTGGTGGGTCATGTGCCAACGTAGTGGTTGTACTTCATTGGCAGATACTGTTCATTTGGTCTACTGTATCGTTACAGACTAGAACATGTATTAGTCATCAATCATTTATTTGGCACCTATATACCAGGCATGATGGGAAACTTCTTACACCCAAAGACAACAATGAAACAGGCCCTATCTTCGTAGGTCATTCCATGAGTTATAGATAGATAGATGATAGATAGATAGATAGATAGATAGATAGATGATGGATGGATAGATAGATGATGGATGGATAGATAGACAGATAGATAGACAGACAGACAGATAGATAGATGATGGATGGATAGATAGATAGATGATAAATGATGGATGGATAGATAGATGATAGAAGGATAGATAGATGGACAGAGACAGATAGATAGATGATGGATGGATAGATAGATAGATGATAGAAGGATAGATAGACAGATAGACAGACAGATAGATGATGGATGGATAGATAGATGATAGATGATGGATGGATGGATAGATAGATAGATAGATGATGGATAGATAGAAAGATAGATAGACAGACAGACAGACAGATAGATAGATGATGGATGGATAGATAGATGATAGATGATGGATGGATAGATAGATAGATAGATGATGGATGGATAGATAGATGATAGATGATGGATGGATAGATAGATAGATGATGGATGGATAGATAGACAGAGCATTTATTGAATGCTTATTATGTTGCAGAAACTATGTTAAGTGTTTAGGAGACAAAAAGAAAAAAAACAAAAACAAGAGCTTTTTTACTCTCAAAGAGTATTACTATTTCTTAATAGGAGACAAAATATGTAAAGGGTGGCTAGAAAAGAAGAGAATGGGGAGGAGATAAAATGGAGAGAGATAGAACAGATGCCAGAGTGAGCTGGAATGAAGGCCAACATTTTGGCCGGGACTATTCAAGGTATGGTAATCTTGGGCAGGGACACATCAAATTCTGCCCTTATTTTACTCCTACTGTTTGCATTACTGCCCTGAGACAGTCAGCAGGCATTCAATGTCCTTTGGTCTTTTCCCCCTATTTCCAGACAATTTAACATTATCTTTAGTTATTACTTGGATAATCACCCCAGGCTAACTCCTGATTAGAACAAGGCCCACTGTAATATATTTCAAAGAAAAGCATGGATGGGTAATATTATGGTGACTCAACAAGGAATGACTCCAGAGCCAAACCAGGGCATATCAGGTATGCCTTTGTCCATGGTGTGGCCAAATTTCAGCATAAAGCTTTGCAGGATGGGGCCACCAATACTCTTAGCTTCTTCAGCAAACATTGTTTAGGGGAATAGAAGTCAAGACCCTCTACTTTCCTTCTCCTACCATGGCTCTAAAACTAGAGGTCTCCCAACCAAGATGAAGCCAGGAGGGATATGTAGGGGTAGCCCATAATCTTTATTCCTTAGCAGTTGACTTTTGGCGAGTTTCACAGGAAACTTTTGAGGAAGTTGGGGGTTTGCCTCACCAAGGAGTGTGATAAAGGACAGGAGTCAGAGCCATAAACAAGGAGACCTTGCACCTGGTCCAGGAAATGCTCTGATTGGGTAGGGGTTGCCATGATGGGAGGAGCCTGAGAGCAGAGATACTACAAGAGTCTAGAGCCTGTCCCAGAATGCTACAAGGACACTAGCTTCCATAATCATCTAGCTCTCATTTTTAGTACTTGGGAGCCTTCCTGTCATGTCTCCTCCACACATGTGATGGGAGAGGGTATTGTGAGATGACTTAGACTTGCATTCGAGTGCCTTGTGTGAGGAATAGCAGGGATGCCGATATTGCATCACAAAATATGTGTTAGACTGGAAAGCTAGGAAAGGGACAGGGTATGGGGTGATTTAAAAGTCAAACAAAGGATTTTATATTTGATCCTGGAGCCAATAGGGAACCAATGGAATTTACTGGATGGGGTGGGGTGATATAGTAATACCTGTGTTTTAGGAAAATTAATTTGACAGCTGAATAGAAGATGGATTAGAGTGGGGAGAAGCTTGAAACTTCTTCTTGAGGAGGATGGTGGGTCCAGAGGAGAGACTGGCAAGGTGGAGAGGAGTGACATGCCTTTCTACTCCATCCCTAAACCCTTAGATTATTTCTGTGTAACACAATTAGATGCTTAATTAATACCTGATGATCTTAATTAGTAAGAACATTGCAAGTCAGAGTATTTTAGGATCATAGGTATGGAACTGAAACAAACTTCAGAGGCCACCTAGTCCAACCTCCTTAGAAAAAACAGAGGCCCAGGATGTTGTGACTAGGCCCAAATAAAGTCAGTAGTGTCAGAGACAGGATTTGAACCCAGTTTCTCTGACTCTAGGTCTGGTTCCCTTAATGAGTTAAAATAGTAAGTTATTTTATCTTACTTCTCTATTTCACAACCAAATTCCCATCGAAAGCTGTCTGTCCTCTTTGCCTTTACTTCCTGGCATTTTATTCACTTCTTAACCCTTTGCAATCTGGCTTCTGACCTCACAACTCAAGTTAAATTGTTTTTCTCAAGGTCACTCATCAGTAATCTCTCAATTTCTAAATCTGATATTCTTTTTAAAAAGAAATCCAGCAATCTGTTCACTATAGCACTTAGCTTCCCCTTATGTAATATTCTGTATTTTATATTACTATTATGCATTATTGTACATAATACTGTTATGTATTTTTCCTATCGTTATGCACTATTACAATGTACTATTATGACCTCCATCTTATGGTTGAGGAGCCCAAGGCAGAGAATAAATGACTTGTCCAAAGTCATTTAGCTTGTAAATGCAGGAAGTCATACTTGAACTCAGGTCTTCTTGATTCCAGGCCCATTCATTGTACCACCTGGCTTCCTCTAAGGAGAGTGGGTTGACACACCCATCCAGGAACAATGGCAGAGTTCACTTGATCATGATTCATGGTTCCATAACTGTAGGGGAGCAAAGGATAGAGAAGGCATAAATATCAATTACTGTTACTGTTACATTAAGAGACAATTGATTTAGACAACTGCCTCATGGCTAACTAAACATTTCCAACCAAATATGGAAAGATATCCATCATGATAATTGATAATGTGATAATAATTTCTTTGGTTTTTTTTTTCTTATTCTTTTGCTACATGACTATTTTTTCAAGGTGTTTTTTTCTTTCCCTTTTTTTCTTCTTTAGTTTTTGAGAGTGGATCAAGATAAAGATAAAGAGTGTAGCCTGGACTGTGCAGGATCCCCTCAGAAATCCCTCTGTGCTTCTGATGGAAGAACCTTCTTATCCCGGTGTGAATTTCAACGGGCCAAATGCAAGGATCCTCAGCTAGAAATTGCCTACCGAGGAAATTGCAAAGGTAAATCTCTCCCTGGGAAATGAATTCCTTAGCTTTTATATGTGATTGAAACTATGTGTGCGTATTTAATCATATTCTCATTAATTCCAAATTTTTTTATTTTTATGAAATTAAAATATTCCATCAGAATTGTTTGTTTTGATTGTTATCCTTTGGGAAATACTTTCTAAGCCCCTTTTTGTAACTTTCAACTTGCTTTTAAAAGGAAAGAGGCAATATCCCCACAGTTTAGAAACTGAGTAAGTTGTGTAAGCTTGAAGGTCTTAGAAATGTTTATACCACAATTTATTGTCTACTAAAGTGCTTTGCACAAGATTTTCCCAACTCTTCTAAATATTCCTCCTTACTCAGCTTTTTTGGCTATTCCTCCTTGTGAAAGATGCTTCACATTTGTCTGCATAGCTCTTGTGGCCATTGCATTTATTTATTATTTAGTTTTACTGCTGTCCCCCCTGATTATATTTCACTCTTTGGACTTAAGAAATGAGCAGTGTTTGTGCCAGGTCTAGAAGGCCTGAAATAGTTGGCGCACTTAAGAGAAAGCACTGAAAAGCTTCCTATTATAAATACAGGAAGTCAATGACCTGCTTTTTCAAAAATAAAGATAATGTATTTGGGAAAGAGATTTGCCTACTTTTCTATATAGGAGAGAGGAGACTACATAGACTCAATCCTGTAGAGATGGTTTTTCCCTATCATCTACCTCTATTAGCCCTAATAAGCTTGTAAAGAAGTGCAATTATTTCAGAGACATGAGTTTTCTTAGTTCCAGGCTAGACCAGATTTTACATTACCTCTCAGTTCCCTTTTCAACAAATGTTTCCTTGTCACTAGACCAGCCTTTATCACTTCTTTCTGTGACAATTGCAATTACTACGTTCTTTGGGACAGAGGTTCTTTTTGTCCCCATGGACAGTATAGAGAAAGAGAATGTGCTGACCATATTATATGTGTTAGAAGGATGCTATGACAACAGGTTTGGGATGATTTTCATTGGTCTGAACAGCCCTATTTTTCTTTATTTTTGCCTTCAAGTTTCAGTGGGATTAATATCTCTAGAGCATTTGTTTTTATATTTATAATTTAGATGATTCCAGGTCTAAGACCTATAAATACAGTTTATTGAGTTCTACTTTTTGTTCTCCATATGCTACATGATGTTTTATGTTTATTTTTAAAAGTTTTAGGGACTTTTAAAATGTCAACTGGATTTTCCAACTTCCCATGTCCTATCTAGAGAGCTTTGACAAAAAAAAAAGGAAGGGAAAAAAATCTCAAGAAAATAACTAGCAAATTAGCCAAGTCTGATATTATGTACAGTTCTCATACTCATGATTGGTGGCCTCTTCAAATAAGGGAGGGAGGTATGGTCTCCTATCTTTTATTTGGGAGCAAACTTTGCTATTCTATTTCTATAGAGTTAAATTTCCCATTTTCCCCATTTTCATTGTCATAATCATTGTATATACTGTTTTCCTGTGTCTGTTTATCTCCCTTTGCATCATTTCACCTAAGATATCATGATCTCAGATGGAGCTTCAGATAGACATGGAAACCATTCATTTCAGAAGTGGTTTCACAAGCAAGAAATGTGAGATGCCATAGATAACACCAATTATGGATATCGATGAATACAGCATTCAGACCCCAGATAACAGTGGATGTTGTACACCAGAATACATTTTCTTAAGTTGCTTTTCTGCTCAGTAATCTTTCATGGATCCCCATTGCCTCTAGTCCAGGATAAAATGCAAACTTGTCAGATACCATTTTATCACAGTCTGGTTTTTTCCTTCTTACATTCTACCCTTGTCTTCCATGTCCTGATGTCTATGTCTGTGCACTTGGCTTTTTCCCATACCTGGAACGCCCTCCTTCCTTATCTCTGCTTCTTAGAATCCTTTCCTTGGTTCTAGGCTCAGCTCAGGTGCCATGTCTAATCCGAAGCTTTTCCTGATGCACCTCTCCACCTATTAGTTGTTATTGCTCTCTCCTTTTTTTAAAAAATCTATTTATTTATTTATTTGTCTGTCTATATATCTGTTTATCTATCTATTTATTTATTGGGGGGGGGGGAAGGCAAGGCAATCGGGATTAAGTGATTTGCCCAAGGTCACACAGCTAGTAAGTGTCAAATATCTGAGGCAGAATTTGAACTCAGTTCCTCCTGACTCCAGAGCTAGTGTTCTATTCACTGTGCCACCTAGCTGCCCCGTTAGACAAGCTTGCTCTTTCCTTTCTCCAATTGCCTTGTATTTATTTATCTGTATATGCAATATTCCCAGCAATAAAATATAAATTCTTTGAGGTCAAGAACTGTTTTTCATTCTTGCCTTTTCATTTTTGTTTAGCACTTCATGGCTGTGGAATTGAATTGATTTGAAAGTAAAATTTAAATACTCTAACAATAAAAAGAATGAGGTAGAAATTTCCTATCTAACCTAGATCTTTAAAGCAATAGTTTCCACTGAGGTAGACAGGAGTTCCTGATCCAAACAAGTTAGGGAACTTAAAATTTTATTGTTACTATATTTCTAGATACTATATGTGAAAGTCAAGCCTAGAAAAGAATCAGAAGAGAAAAAATAAGTAAAAAAGAAAAAAATAAATAAATTGCCATTAAAAGCACTGCTGAAAGACAATTTCTTTATCAGTATCATAAATCAAACTTTAAAATAATTTCAAAGAAATCACTTCAATATTTTGTTTTGTATTTTTTCAACTGATATTTTTTAATTTCTTCCCTGACATCCATCCTACCCCATAAAATACCTGAATACTCTTCTATTTATTTAACTCAAGAAGGCATTTATAAAAAATCTACTATGTGTAGGGCACTGAGACAGATACCGTATAGGGAGTATGAGATGGAAAACATGAATCTATGGTTCTCCCATTTGGTGAAAGTTACCACCATACCTCTCACAGTGTGGATATCTTGAGAGATGAGTATGATTCTAGAATGTTCTCTTCATCATGTCCACAGTCCTCTGTTCTCCTTAGCTTGGTAGCACCAATGAGAGGTTAACTGGCCTTCGTAGGACTCCTGGTCATCTAGAAGGCCTCTGCTGTGTTCCCTTTAACTTCCCTGGGTCATTTCTTGCCTCTAGGTAAAGCAGGAAGAATAAATAAGGTAGTGTGATTGATGTCCAATGTAATAACATCTATATCTGAAGTCTTTTGAGGGCATTTGTTTTTTTTCCCCCTAGTCATCAATTTTTCTGTTTTTGTTTTAAGTGAAGTCCTGGTTATTGCCTCTCTCACCCAAAACTGACCTGGGTGTAAGGAACAATAAAAGACACATCCCATTGTTTCCATAGCTACCATCTCAGATCCATAGGTAGTCTGCCTTCTTTTAAAGAGACACTAGCACTTTCTGCTACAACTGTTTAAATATACTGAACTGGACTTTATGGAAAATTAAGTGATTTTCGAGAGTAATGTTGACCATGCACGATGGTCAATTTGTTCCTTTTAGAACTTAAACCCATGTAAGCTGTGATCCTGTTGTGATTAGAGCTGTCCAAGAGTAGAATGAGTTGCCTTGAGAAGTCATGAGTTCTCTCTCAGTAATGACAATAATAATAATAACAAAAATGACAATAATAATAACTTCAAATTATATAGTGCTTTATGGTTTTCAAAGCGCTTTACAGATATTATCTTATTGGATCATCATCACAACCCTGTGAGGTAGGTGCTAACATTGTTATTTTATAGATGAGGAAACTGAGAAAGGCAGAGGTTAGTGACTTGTCCAAGGTTATGTAACTAGTAAGTTTCCAAATTGGAATTTGAATTCAGGTTTTCCTGACCCCAGGTCCAGCACACCATCCACTACTCCTTTGGTCTGCTGCTTGGCAACTTGTCAGTAAAATTAAGGGAAATTCTTATTTAGTTAAGGAATCAGTTATGATGTTCATGCTCTGGAGAAACATGGGAGAGGCTTAGACCAACTAGAGAATAACAGATTCGTATTTCCTATCTAAACCAGATGGCCTCTGAGTTCTCTTCCAATTCCAGGACTCCCTCATAATGTGTAGGGGCTTTTAAAGCTATTTGAGAAACATATGAAAGGCTTTGTGGGCCTTGTGTCAGTATGTGACATTTTCTTAATGTTAACTACCACCAGTTGTTCTCTGTACTGCTAATCAGAGCAGTATATCTCTCTTTAAGGGAAACTATAATAGCTTTCATAGCAAGGCATTTGAAGAGAACTCATTGAGTTGGAAATCCAGGGTACTTCAGTTCTAAAGGGTCTTCTGGCATTTCCTCCTTCTATACTTAGTGAGAAAGAAGGAAAGAGTTCATCCTTTCTGTAAAATTTAGGTACATGATGGAGGGGATTGTAGTCTGAATTGTGGGGAAAAGGTAGAGAATGTAGGTAGGGGTCCTCTGTGGGAAGCACAGCCTGATAACCGGAAAACACAAAGAGACAGACAACCAGAATGAAGAAGGTCTTTATGCTCATGCCATATAAAGATCATCAGATCCAAAAACAGGAGATATTCTGACTGGAGAAAAGAAAACGAGGGGCTAGTGACATTAAAGCTGTTCTCAGATACTTGGAAGTAATTTGGAAAAGGAAATTAGACCTGGGTTGGAGTTTCATCTTGGTCATATGCTGACTGTGTGATCCTGGGCAAGTCACTTAATATTCTGGAGAAAACTATAAGATTGTACACTGCAAACAGGTGACTTTCTGCATTCTTAGAGAGAGTTCTCATCTGACAGCTTCCTACACTGGTGACATCTCTGGTCTAGATCAAAACAAATGATAACGCATTTACTTGTCTGCATATATTTTTTCTTCCCCAACTGAATTCATTGAAGATGGGTCTATTTCAAGTTAGCAAACATTTATTAAGCACCTACAATGTGTTGGACACTATGTTAAGTCCCAGGGATATAAACAATGGTGAAATCTATCTCTGCCGCTAAGAAACTCACAACCAAATGACATGTGAACAAACAAAAGTGTATATGCACGTGTATACACACATATACATATATAAACATAACATATAACTGTGTTTAATCAAGGTACATATTTTATATGTGATATATTTACATAATTTAATATGTAGTATAAATGTTATATAACAATAATAAATTGGAGTTAATCTCAGAGGGAAGGCACTAACATTAAGGAGTATTGGGAAAGTTCTTTAAAAAGCTTATATTTTAGCTGGGGAACTAAATATGAAAAGAAAACTATGAAAGAATGTAGTGAAGATAAGAAGGAAGAGACCTATGCTTCTTCTTTACTTACAGAAGTAATTGCTAATGCAGGTCTAGGATATATAAGCTTAAAAAAAACATAGAGGAAGTTGATTGGCCTCATTAATAGTTCCTATTTTTTTATCCCTTCCTTTGCCATGTTACTTTAGATAAGCGATTCTCAACCTGTGGGTTATGTTCAATTTGTAACAATGAAAATACATCCTGCATATCAGATATTTGCATTACGATTCATAACAGTAGTAAAATTACAGTTATGAAATAGCAATGAAAATAATTTCATGGTTGGGGGTCACCACAACATGAGGAACTGTCCTAAAGGGTCTTGACATTAGGAAGGTTGAGAACAACTGCTTTAGATAATCTCAATGAAACATCCTTTTGAAGGCATTGTGGATGTCCTAAGATAAAGTTTTTATTTCACCTGTTGTCTTTGAGGATGGAATTCTGTTTCTAGATGTCATGGATTTCTTAGATATGGACCAGAAAGTCTCACTTCACCCTCCTGATAGAAATCAGACAATTGTGGCAGATTATATTATAGTCAACTTTGAGAACTTATATTCTGACATTTTCTTTCTGACCTCTTAAAGATTCAAAACTGAATCACTTTTTGACATAGGTAGTAAATTTGAATCAAGTAGAGGTATTTTATTGTGGGCCTTGTTTTCATTTACTTATCTGCAGGCATAACCTCATTCTTCTGGGATATTTCTCCTTCATAGGTTTCTTATTTATTTCATCAAATTCTTACACCATGAAAGTGAGGCTTTTGTCTCTTAGTTTATGCTAAGGCAACAGGACCCTCAGTTCTATGAAACAGTCATTGTTAATCAGTCATTTTGGTTATGTCCAACTCTTCATCACTGTATCTAGGGTTTCCATTGTTAATCAGTCATTTTGGTTATGTCCAACTCTTCATCACTGTATCTAGGGTTTTCTTGGTAGAGATACTGGAGTGGTTTGCCATTTCCTTTTCCAGCTTCTTTTACAGAAGAGAAAACCGAGGTGAACAGATTTACGTGACTAGCATGATAGTTAATAAGTGTCTGAGGCCATATTTTAACTCAATAAAAGAAGTCTTCCTGACTCTAAGTCCAGCATTTTATCCACTCTGCCACCTAGCTGAAAAAGAAATAGCTAAGCGTTAAATTTTTGCCACTTTTTTTCAATACCAGGAAAAAGGAGGTTGAAAGAAAAACAACACAATATCAGAGCTGGAAGGAATCTAGTCATCACTTAACCTCCCTCCCCTCCTCCCTGCTATTTTGCAGATGAGGAAACAGAAACCAAGGGGGATTCATGACTTGGCTCAAATCACATGGCTAATTAGTGGAAGAGAAGGGACTAGAATTTAGATCTCTTTAATGTCTCTTCCTGAGCCCTTTCTACTATACTACACTTTGGACTGCTTAAACAGTTCTCAAAAAGGAAACAAAATATGTAACCAGTGGCTCTCTGTTAACCCAAGGGATTTGCAGACACTTAAAGGATTCAAAATATGGTCTGGTGTTACATAGCCCTTTGGCTCTGCTCTTGGAAGCCATATTGTCTGTCTGTGGCTGCAATTTCACTTGGAATGTGGATATGACAATCCCATGAATTTCCAAATCAATGGTTGAAAAATCCATATGTTTATTTTAACATCACATATAATAAGACTCTCTATATGTCTTAGCTCAGAAGACTTTTGGGTTGATAAAGGAACAGGGGGCAAGATGAATAAGAGTCCCCTGGCAGTTACTCATATAGGTTATTTCACTGGTTTCACCAGAGAACCTCTGCTTGTAAGAAATGTGAGTGCCCTGTAGGACTGATGCATGTTTGCCTTTATAACATCCACAATTTTCTTACATTCTGGCAAATGGCCCAGAAGACTTTCCACACAGAGAAAATGTAGCCCAATTTCCCCCCCCCCACCACCAATATCCTTGATTTCTTTAGGCTTCCTATATTGAGTACTTCTTGAGTACCTCAGTCATTTCAGATTTCCAGTCTATGATGTTCACCATCTGTGTTTTGAGAGAATGCAGAAGAGTGTGGGAAGGTGAATGATATGTGTCAATCATGATCATTTTTAAGTAAGGAAGGAAACAGACATTTATTAAACACTATTCCAGACATCGTGCTAAATTCTGGGAACGGAAATATAAATGAAGAGAAAGATAGTACTTGCCCTCAGGGAGTTTAATTTCTTATAGGGGAAGACAAAAGGGAGATGAAGGCAATGAGGGGAGAGATAGGGGTAATGAAAATACCTGGTGCATGGGGAATAGTTTTGAAGTTTAGAGAAAGTCAAGAATGGGATTGGGATGGAAATGAAGAAAGTCTGATTGAAGCCCCATCATGAAGTGGAGGCTCCAAGAAAAACTTCACCAAAGGGAGAAAAGGGGCATGGCTTCTGAAGGCATATTCTGGGTTGAACAGCCCATATTGAAATAGATAGGGTATTTTAAGGCAAGGAGCCTTCAGGAGCTCAGAGAAATTCAAGGGATGAGACAACAAAAGAGTCACAATTTTGAAGTCCAGGGAAACTGAAGAAAAGGGATGGGAAGGATATAAATAATTTCTGAGACTAAAAAATAAAGTGATATTTTCATCAAAAATGATAAGATTTTCATCCTGAGTGCAAGTTTCCGATATGGGTTTTCATCTTTTGAATGAAAATAGTGTCTATTTAAGTCCTCAGGTCTCAGTGTATTTTTGCTGTTACTTTTTTTGTTTGTTTTTTGATTTGTGATATGTAATCACTTTCAGATCACACACAGAATTTCAAATCTATAGGTAATTGACTTGTTTTAAAATGTCATATAATTCATATGATAGCCTAACTACATCATTGACTTTGGATATAATCATGACAAGTTATGCTGATTAATTTCACATATGTGATGTTAGTTCTTAAATGCAGCATAAAAATTAATGTTTTGTTCTTGAACCAGGATTCTAAATTCTTTTTTGCTTATTTAATTTTCAACCTGGACAAAAACAAAAATAGCTAAATACTATTAAGCTTTGGGACTGTGCTCATATTTCTAATATCAAAAAATGATATCTGGCAAAAATAAAGCAAAAGCAAGCTCTTTAAGAATATTTTCAAGTTAAAGTGATTTATAACAAGCAAACTTAATTTGGATCAAGGAGATTTAGTAACTGATCATTTACTGTTTTTTCATATTGTATTGTTATCATCATCATCACCATTGTTATTAATAGATAGAATAAGTATTTTTCTTGAGAAGTTCTAAGAACTATTACATAGGAAGTGAACTATTATCTTTATAGGGGCAGATTCATATCCTATACAAAGATGAGAATTATTATTGTCACTATTGCAACTGAGATGATAAGTTCTCAGAACCTTTGTTCTTTCTTTAAATAATTCCCGTAGTGTTGCGTAGGATTTTAATCTGACCTAATAATGAGTATTATTGTTATATAAGTCTTAGTACTTATTTATACTACCTTTCATCTAAGTTCAGTTAGCTTATTATAAAGCCTTTTATCTTCCTAATCTCCTGAGAAAGCCTGATGCTTAACATTTTGCCACATGATTAAGTAAAACAACTAAAGTTTTCCTTTTTTCCACATCACATCTTACAGGGGTCCTAATACTATCAGGACTTTCACAGTACCTTTTGTAAAATACTAGTGATCATTTAGCTGTTACTGATCATTCCTGAGATGGACAGTAAGGAAACCCTGACTTCATTTGGTTGAGAACAATTTTTCAGGGGTCAGATAATGTAAGATTAAATAGACTAAGGCATTTTAGCTGATGGTCAAACATCCAAATTGTTATCTTCTGTGTCTGACATACTCCTTGAGTGTATCTGGTCTGCAAGTGAGCAATATCAATAGAAGAGTGTCTAGTAGAAGAAAACCAGATTTTTTACCTTTCTGATACAATGGTGGACGTCAATCAGCAGTAACCTGTCTGACTGCATATCTCAGTTTCTCTCTTTTTCTCCCTATCCCCCTCCATCAGTATGTCTCTCTGCATCTTATTCTCTTTACTTCTTCTTTCTCCCTCCTTCTCTGTCTCTTCCTCTGTCTCTCTCTATGTGTCTGTCCTGTTTCTCTCTGCCTACCTATGTCTCTGTTTTCCTTTGTCTCTGTTACTTTGTGTCTCTGAATTTGTCCTTATCTCTATCTCTCTTTCTCTCTGTTTTTCTGTCTCTCTCTTTCTTGCTTGCTCTCTCTTTCTCTCTCCTTTTTTTTCACATACATAAATCAACACACACACACACATATACAGAGAAATAAAAGGATCCAAGCAGCTGGCATATGTCTTCCAAAGGTTCCAGTAAAGTTATTTAAGTAAGTTATATCAGAAGGACCTGTCACATTTGAAGGCAATGAAAATTTTCAATGTGATCTTGGCGAAGTTTCTATAGTTGTAAGTCATCTCCAGTTGGTACAATAGTATATTTTCAGAGTTTTCTTTGTTAATTTTTTTCATGACAGAATACCAGGATGTAGTACCTAGTACAATTCTGGGAAATTTGTAAGTATTTCATAAATATAATAAGATATTCTTGTTACTTATTTTTTTTAGTTCTAGCTATACCATTAACTGGATGAACAGCTAACTTATCCCTTCCAGTCTCAGTTTTCTTATTTACAAAAGGAAGGGATTGTATTAAATGATCTTTAAGGTTTAAGAGGCTATGGTCATTGAGGCGTTTTGGTAACAGTCCTCATCTGTCCCTTTTCTTGAACCATAGTTCCTTAGGGGACTGCCTTTGAAGATGATAGGGCAATTTACAATTGTACCAGCAACAACTGAGATGTTGGGGTGGTTTACTTAATCCATAAAAGAGCACTTAGTGACAGTGGACACTCTTTGGTCACTGCAAGAAAAAGGAAGTTCTTGTCCTTGATAACCTGGAAGTGGTTTGTCTTTTGTTACCTGACTCACTAACCATTTCTCTTCATGAAATAAAGTGTTCTAAGAAGTAGTTCATTGATGACTACTCTTTTCTTTTGATGTGCTCCTAGAACAAGTCCTCATTCATATCTTCTGTATTTAAGTTAGTTTCATTCCATTCCAAATGCATAAGGGCCGTATCTGAAACAGTCATTAGAAGCACAATTGGGCTTGCACTTTTTAATCATATCTGCCCTTGTCTCTTGCTGAAACTCTATATGGTTGGTGTTTACCTTACCTCTTTTATGGTACTCTAAATAGGTTTGGTGTTTAGAAATGTCTTTCTTTATAGGCTAAAGTAGACATAACAAGAGGTTTTACCTTAGGTCTCAGGTTCAAGCAATGATCAGAAACACACCAAAATATGGTTGGAATGTCACATAAAATATATTTCCCCCTTTTTTGCTTAAATGACCTATATATCTATGAAATTAGAAGTAGTCAGGTAGTATAATACTTACAAAATATGTAAATGGACAGAACTCCCAAATAGGTGTTACAGTGTGTTAAGATGTAAGTCTCTGAGTACCATTGACCTCAGGAATCTTGTGGCCAAATACAACTATGTTGAAAATTGTGACCTCTCATGTATAGTTAGTTACACATGGTGACGACAATGATGGCCATGAGTAGTCTCCATCTTAACATATTTTGTATTGACTGTTTATATGTTTTAATAAGGCATAAATAGTACATAATTCTAAGTTTAACCTTATTGGCAGCTGTAACTACTCTGGCAATAAGCTCACTACTCTTCATCCTGTGTGTCTCTTGCACTTAAAATAAAATTACTTCTAGTGGTTGAAAACTTAGTGTCTTTTCCAAATTATTTGGAATACTGTATTGATATTCTTGCCAGTAAGAGACAAGCTGAAGCTTTTAATATACATCCCAGCAAAATCTTATGGAGAAATGCCATTATATTAGGCAACCCAACTACACATGAATATTTCAAGTGTTTGGCCCTACTTGGGGACCTAACATATTTTGCAGTCAAAATATAACTATTAAATTTAGGTTTTCTAAAGAGAAAGAAAGTATTGTTTGTGCCAAAGAGAATTCCAGCACAATATTTTGAGTTTAGCTCACAGTTTAAACTATTAGAATGATGAATGATTTAAATATTAGAAATCTGAAAGCCAGTGTCTATTTCTGTCAGATGCCTATCAAACGTATACTAGTTGAGTGACAATATTACAGTTGTAGACATCTTTAGTTGATTTCACTACAAAGTAAGCTTATGCTTTGTCTAGCCAACAGTGTTAATAGATGATTCAATTGAACACACATTTATTAAACTGTTGTAGGCTCTGAAGAAGAACAAAGATATCTAAGACATAACCTTGTCATCCAGGACCTTACAGACTAGTGAGAGAGATATAACATATATCAGTTAGTTGGTAAACATTTATTAAATATCTACTCGATTCCAGGCACTGTGCTAAGGGCTAGGAATGCAAAAAGAAGCAAACAATGGTCTCTGCCCTCTAGGAGAGCGCAATCTGATGGGGGAGGTAATAAGTAAACACACACATACACATGCACACACACATATACATATACATACATACATACACACATACATACATACATACATATATACAAACAAACCATTTACAGGATAATTTTTAAAGAGAAGACACTGGGAGTAACAGGGCTGAGAAAGATTTTCTGTAGAAATGAGATTTCAGTGGGGACTTAAAGGAAGTCAGAGAAGCCAAGGGACAGAGATAAGGATGGAGAGTCTTCCAGATATGGAAAACAGCCAGAGAAAATGCCTGAACCAAAGACATGGAGTGCCTTGTTCATGGAACAGCAAGAAAGCTAATGTCACTAGATCCAAGAGTTCACAGTTTGGGGTTTGGTCTCTTTTGAGCATACATTGAAAAATTATTAAAGAATTCTATCAGTGGAATGACACAGTCAAGGTTGGCCAAAGGACTTGGTAGTTAAGGTGATAATATTAGACACAAGAAGACTGGTAGGGAATTGATTTTAATATTACAAGAAATATAATGAGAGCTTGAACTAGGCTAGCAGACATAGGAAGATGATGACAGATATGAAATATTTTGGGAGGATGGAATCAATGGTACTTAGAGATGGATTGGATATGAGTGATTATTCTGGGATAGAGCAGACTCAGGCCAGTATCCTGGTAGTTTATGTTTGATACTGGAACAAAAGGAGACACTTTTAATCCATTCTTTAGTTCATAAAAAGAAATGAACTTACCCATAGAAAGGGCGAGGTGTTCAATAAGGAGAACATGTTGAGTTGAGTAATTGAAGGGAAGCTCCTTTGACTAAGTTGTCATCATTGCCATTCCCATAAGCCAAGCGTCAGAGAGTAACTAGAGGTCTTTGTTGCTCTCTTGTATTTAAGCCATCAAAACTGATTTCCAACAGCCTCAGCCTCTAGTTCCTTGAACCAAAAAAGTTTTGAGGATGCCTTGAATACCTTTTAAGCAAGGTATTAATGCCTATAGAGCATGGAACAGGGATAGAGATATTACTCCCACCACAGGGGTGAATGAGCAGGAAGTATTAAAGATAAATCTAGGGTCTTAAGCACAGTAGGATTAAAAAAAATGAGTGACAATAACCAAAATAAGGGAAGCAGCAATTCTGGATTTAGAATAAAAAGACCTGGCACTAGCTCTGCCATTTACTGCTCATTAGCTGTTGGTATGCCATTTAATTTCTCTGGGCCTCAGTTTCCCCATCTGTTAAATGAGGAAATTTAGATGATCTCTAAGGTTCTTTCCAGGTCTAAATTCTACAAGTCAGGAGAAAGGAGAAGGTTTTGATGAATTTCTTTTAATATGTTAAGTTTGAGGTATCAGCGGCACATCTAGAAAGAAATATCCATTAATCAGATCTTTAGAGATAATACCGGACTAGAAATATGGATTTGGGATTCATCTCCTTTAAGCTAACAATCAAACCACAGGCCATGTGTATGATTACTAAAGAATAGAAGGTAGAGAGAGGAGAGGGGTGAATATTTTGGGAACCGGCCTTATAGAAGGAAGAGGAGCCAGTAAAAGAGACAGGAAAAGAGCAGTCAGATAAATACAGTAGGACAACCAGTCAATCAGTCAAGAGGGAGAGTCCAATGTCACGGGAGCTAGGAGGAAGGGAGTTGATCAAGAAGTACTGAATGCTGCAGAAAGATAAAGGATGAAGAAAATGGAGGAAAAAACCCACCTTGGTAGGAGACCATTACTAACTTCCTAAAGAACAGTGACACTAGAGGAGGAGAAGGGGAAGCCAAATTCAAAGGAGCTAAAGAGAGAGTAATGATGAAGTGAAGATAGCTCACGTTGAATACTTTTTAAAGAAGCCTGAGAGTAAAATGAAAGAGAAGTGAATGCGCCAATTGCAAGGCTTGTAGAAAGTCCAAGGGCAGATTTTTTTAAAGGTTAAGGAATTATTGGAACAGGTTCTGTTGGAAATGCCATAAGAAATGAATAGTTCAGTATTCAGTGGAGTTGTGATCTCATCAATGTGTGTATTTCTTCCATTGGTGTAGTTTGCATCCCACCCAGACTTTCTCTGTGATATTTTCTATATTTTCCCATAAATCCTCCCCAGAATATTGGAGCCCTTCCATTAGGTCTTTTATCTTTTTGTGCATGCCAATAGGGCGCTTGGGCTGTTCATCCCTTTTCAATTCCACATTCTGTCTATGATATTTCTTGCATATAACCTATCATTGGAAACATGTAGGAATCAACTGATATCCACAACACATATCTTCATTTTCCTCTGGGTGACCCGCAATTTCCATTCCTCAGAAATTATAATACTCCAAGTTTCACAACCATACATAATTGCTAGGAGAATATTTATATGAAAAAGTTAGGTCTTTGTACCAGGGAACAGTTTGGCATCAATAAAATAACCTTTAAAATTCACTTTTGTAAGATACTGTCATGTGTTTCTCTTCCCTCTCTAATTCATCATCCACACCACTGCCAAAATAATCTTCCTAAAGTCCATGTCTAATCATGTCACCCTTCCACTCCAAAATATTCAGTTGTTAACTGGAACCTTTAGGACGAAATACTAATAGCATTCAAACCCTTCCCAGCCTGGCTCTAATCAAATGTCACATTGTTCTCTAATGTATTCTGTTACAGGCAAAATGGCTTCACTATTCCATCTCCTACCTCCATGCATTTATTTGCACAGGTCATATTCAGTACCTAGAATGCATGCTTTCCTCATCATTGCCTATTGTAATTCATGTTTTCTTTCAGGTCTCATCTGATACACATCTCCATGGAGTTTTCCTTGCTTATCCCTGTTGCTAGAACTCTTAAAATTACCTTGTATTTTTCTTATCTTTATATATGCTATAATTTCCCCTACTCCAAACCCAGTAGAATCTTAGCTCTTTGAATGCAGTGATTCCTTTATTTTTGCCTTTGTGATCTCAGTGCCTACAATGCTGCCTTTCACATAGCAATGAATTTATATGTTTGCTGAATCGAACGCACTTGATCCATGGGAATAGCAAGCCAAGACACTTATTTTATATTACATAAGTTGAGAGCTTAAAAAATAACTATCATTTTATTTCTTAAAGATAATCTCTGAGGCTCTCTCTAATATCTGTTAGAACTCCGTGGTGAATTTACTCATGAGGAGTTAAAAGTATAAGAGCTGAAAGCAAAACATGTTTATTTCCAAGTTTTTTTTAACTTTTATACAGTGCTGCATCATGTAGAACTTATAAATAAAAATGTCAATGAGAAGAACTAACCAGGGGAGCTGTTCAGTCTTTGTAACTATCAAACTCAGTGGTGTCTATAAACATCAGTGTGTTATTAGTCCCTCTTGGTTTCATCAAAGCTTTCAGCTCACTTCAAGTAATGCTTTCTAAAATCTTTCCATGTAAGATCTTCAGGACAGCTGTCTCTTCAAATTATTGTTTAACCCCTATCTGAGGAGTTTTTAAAAAGTAGGAAATGATTTGCTTCCTGCTTAAAGAAAAACCATCATCAGTACTAACAGATGTAAGACACTGTGGTTTGTTTCTACCATTTTGATGGTTCCTATGACAAAAATGTTTTGTTGAACAAACAAACCATTTCTAGTTATCAGAGTAGAAAAAAAGATAAACAATTTTATTTCCAATGAGAGGAAAATTCCAAATTATACAGATTGAAATTTTTATGTTAACTAAATCATCATCATTTTAAAAACAATGACGACATCTCATTTATGAAAAACTCTATCTGTGGTATCTTGGTAAGAAATAAAAAAGTTATCTATATTAAACTGATGTAATCTTTGAAGTAAAACTTCCCAGTATCCATAAACAAATCCATGTCAAACACTGTTTTTTTTTTCCTTTCCATTTGTAAGGTAGAAGATCTGGGATTGGATTAAATGAACCACTTGCCCTCTTCTAGGATTATAAGTATAATCTTTTAGGTTTACTCTAAATTTGCTTTGGGGTAAAAATTGGCTGAACTATCATAGTTTAAAAACAGCCATGAACAGGAATGGCATAACACTTGTCCTTTGAAGATTCAACATCTGGACAACTAGAATTACAGTGTCCAGAACCAAACCGCAACAGATGCCTGAGCACCAAAGAGCAAAACTCCACTTGAAAATAGGCCAGATCTTGCTGTTTTCCTGACCAGACATATCAAAGTGTGAAAATGATGTGGGTGCAAGCATTTACAAATTGTAAATTAAAAAACAAAAATGAAGGACAGTTTGTAGTTCTATTGGAGAAAATGTAAAGAAAATAGGATCTGTAGTAGAATAGAATTCATGTAGAGGTAAGTAGGAAGAGACTTACAAGTAAGGGCATTAAATTTTCATGAATTAACATGTAGTATAAGGAATATATGAAAAATATAGATGGTACTAGTAACAAAAAAGGATTTTACTTAAAAAAATTCTCCCTCGTTCTGATTTCCTTGAAATAGTAGTCATTTTTAAACATGCACACATACTAATATGTAGGCATGGATACATATGCATGTGTATGTATGTGTGCATGAACATGTATGTATATGCAGACTAGGGACTGGAACTATGATTTTGTTGGCATAGGGAATTGCCAAGAAAGGAAACTCTGCAATCAGCACTTTCTTTGCAACTGAGAGTCTTAGTTGCCTAGAGCTTTGAGAGGTTAAAGGACTTGTCCAGGATCGTACTGGTACTGCCAGTCAAAGGTGGGACATATATGAACCCAGCTCTTCCTAGCTTTGAGCCTTTCTTTCTCTCTCTCTCTCTGTCTGTCTGTCTCTCTCTCTCTCTGTCTCTCTCTCTCTCTCTCTCTTTCTCTCTCTCTCTCTCTCTCTCTCTCTCTCTCTGTTTCTCTGTCTCTCTCTCCTTACATGTGTATATGTGTTTTGATCAATTTTTATTAAAATACCCCTCAGTCATTCAGGATTATACAACAGAGAATTATAAGACCTGTTTAAAAATTATCCCACAAAAGCAAGTTAACAGTCACTTTTACTTTATTAAATAAAATATTACAGTAACGAAAGTTAGGTCTAGCTATTATTCTTCACATCTCATACATTATTCTTTTTATCCCATTATCCAGGTATTCCCTGTTGCTAAACCTTAATTGCTTCCTATGATTAAATAATTCAAAAAATGTTAGGCAAAAAGCTAGAATTTAATATTCCATTAAAATTGATAGCTACAGGTTTGGGGAGTATTATATCAGCTGCAAATATGAAGTTTTTAATAGACACAGAGGTCCAGGCCAAGAATAAAACCAGCGAGTCTTTTGGAAAATTCATCATTTTTTTGAGCATTTTCCATGATAATTCAAATATTAGAGATAATTTATAACTCTATCTGTACCATAGTAGAGTCCTTGCACACTGAAACTTATACCACTTTTCCTTTTAGACAGTCAAACCACAGGTTCTACAAAAAAAAAATGAGGATAGAAGTCCACCAAAGCAATGATTTATCCTCAGTTAAAAACACAGGCTACATTAAAACCACATGTTGCTAAGTGCTGGATAGCCAAGGCCAGTATTCAGAATAAAACTCAAGGCACTGAAACTTGGATAAAGGAGATGTTCTTAAATGCTCAGGTCTGTGGTACATAATAGAGCATGTTAACCAAGGTGGCTCTATCAAAGGACAATGTCAGAAACTCAGCAATCTTGAAGAAATGTTAAAGGCAGAAACTCTATTTAACTCAGACACTGCTACAGGCAGTAGCCCAGAATTTCCTAGCAGAAGCAGAATGGATCTCCTTATATTATACAGCTGCTTTAACTATGGTTATGAAGTTATGATACAAAGATCCCAGAGGAGAGAGACCACCTTTGAGGAAGATCTTCTGCATTTGAAAAAAATCTTTAAGCTATCCTAAAGCAGCTGGTGATGCCTGAGCAAACTGGGGAACCAATTATTTTTAAATTAGAAAATTTAAGTGAACTATATTTTATGACCCAAAGCAAGCAAAATATATTCTTGAGGTACTAATCCTAGGCTCAAAGCCCCTGGGAGAAAGCACTGAGAAGCATTTTATTCTTAAAAATTGTTTTCCTGGCCCTGAAATCTCTATTAGGCCATAGTAATATTAAAACTTTAATTTTATCAGAGGCCTGAAAATGGCATTGGTAAATAATATAATTTATTATCTTAATATATTTGAGAATCACTCAAAATTGACATTATTAAGACAAGAAAAGTGTACCCTGAATTATTTATCTCATTTGTTCCAAGCAACTAAGCCATTTTATCTATATAAATTTCTAAGCACAATGCATATATATATCTTATATATTCCTATTTATTTACATACTGTTTCATTAATTACTCATTAGAATGTAAGTTCCTTATATGCACAAACTATGCATGCACACATACATATTATACGCATATATATGTATACACACATGAGTATATTTACTTATACACATGACATGTGCATGCACATGTCTATACATGCGTATGTGCATATATATGCATGTGTGTGTATACACACATAGACAGTGAAAGTATTCCCCGTACTTAGCACAGTGCTTGGCGAATAGCAGGCATTTAAGAAATTCTTGTTGATTCTTTGTTGTAGATCCTTAGGCATTCATTTTATTATCTCTCCATATACTAATAAAATTTCCCATAGTATTATATGCTTTGCCTGAGCACATTTGCATTAATTCATTGAGGATAGAAGAGTAATTTTTCTAAGTAGATAAAAAATAAAGTTTAATTTATAATTATATATAGGGATTGTAATACAGGAGAAATATTTGAATACTTTAAGCATCTTTAAGGGCATCTTGGTGGTGTAGTAGATAGAGTTCCAGGCGTGAAATCAGGAAGACTCATCTTGCTAAGTTCAAATCTGACCTCAGACACTTATTAGCTGTGTGACCCCGGGCAAGTCACTTAACCCTGTTTACATCAGTTCCTCATGGGTAAAATAAACTAAAGAAGAAAATGGCAAATCACAGCAGTACCTTTTCCAAGAAAACCCCAAATGAGGTCATAAAGAGTTGGACATGACTGTAACAACCCAACAACAATAACTACGGCTTTAATTACATCAAAGCGGGTGCCCCTTTCACTGATTCGGGTGACAGTCTTTCTAGGACTTAGCAGCTAGTTGTAAAACTAATGTGGTCCCCAACTTTGTCACTGTAGATAGTCTGGTGAGGATCTTCAGACTTCTCTCAGATGGTACTGAGGAAATAGTCTATCACTGGCCCATACTTAAAGCTTTTCCAGAGTGATGGCCACTGTCATAGCTCTCTCACTGTCATGCTCCAGAGTTTAGCACATAGTAGGCCCTTAATAAATATTTATTGATTGATTTGTTGATTGCTTCAAAAAGCTACAGTCACATCCCTTCCTTGAAGACAATAGAGTAGAACTTTTAGTAGAGAATGATGAAAAAAATCAATAGTTTAAACTTAGTGAAGAGTTTGGGGGAGCTCTTAGAATGCTTCCTAGCTTTCCACATTTTTTCTTCTAAATAGCTCCTTGAAATTGAAAGAGAAAAAATTCATTTTCTTTTTTACAACAGGTGAAACTGAGACACAATTAACTGTCGTAGTCTTCTACACAGCTCGAGTTCCTGCTTATGGACCTTGTGGATACCTCTGTTTCTCTAGGACATCTCTTGGTCCTTTCTACCTGTTCATCTTTCCCCTTTTCACTCTTGGAGTAAACCCCAGACTGTTTCCTTTTTGAAATTCCATCTGTCTGGAAGAGCTCATTTGAATGTAGGTCTTTGGTTAACAGATAGGCTACAGTTTGAAGCAAGCTTGTAACATCTACTTTTTATTAATAAGGTGTTTATCAATTTGTCACTGGAATTATAGTCCAAATTTTATGGGTGCCACTGTATTTCTCTTTTTTCTAGCTTTGCCATGGATCAAATGATTTCTTATGTTATCTAGTGTTATAAAGAGTAAGCAATGTCATAAATGTTTCAAGTACAGAATAAATTATCTTACTTTTCTTTAAGTGGATAAAAATTAGATTCTTTATAGGAGAATTTTATAGAGAAAGAGTGTTGGTTTTTTTCTCAATTCTAACATGTCTATACACTTTGTATGTTAATCTCAACATCTTTTTAACTTGATGCCTACCATTTTCTATTCTATAGATGTATCAAGGTGTGTGGCAGAAAGGAAGTATACCCAGGAACAAGCACGGAAGGAATTTCAGCAAGTTTTCATTCCCGAATGCAATGATGATGGCACATACAGCCAGGTTACAAACTCTTTTTGATGAAGAAGGGAGGGAGAAGGTAGTCCAGAAGCTGATGAATGCTGTACAGTGAGGAAATTAGTCATTTAGGGTTTGGTTTTTGTTGTTTTTCAATCATTATTTTCCTAGATAACTCTGGGAGAATTCATTTGCATACACAGTTTTGCATGTATACATTTATTATTCACTGATAGGAGGAAGATTTATTGCACTAGAGTTTATATTTCATGTATGATGAGTATAATATAGGCTTATTTACATACCGATGATTCTCATACTAGAGCATGACAATTCTTCCACTGTGACCTTTTAGAAAGGTGAGAATCTTTTTTTTTAAATGCTTGTTGTCACTTAGAGTCACAGAATGATAGTAACATTCTATTAAATTATCTAGCCTAATGTCTAAAATATCCATATGAGGATTTCAGAGATTTAGAGAGTTTAAATGATTTGTATTCTTTGTGAAAGTTATAAAACTACTGAAGGAGAATGGTAAATAGAGGTTGTTTTATGGTCCTTTTAAGCACATGATGCTTGTTAGATGGAGTCTTTGTGAAAGCGAAATCAAAATCAAGGCTTATGTAATAGAACAAAAGGTCACTTGAATCACCTGCACTATATCCTTGAGCAAATCACTTAACTTTTTTGGACCACAGATTCCCATTTATTAAAAAGGAATGGTTGAATTAGATGACCTGAAAGTTCTCTTTAAGCTCAAATATTTTATGGATAGAATCACTGAGCCATTTTTCCTTTATTATATTAGTTACCAACACATTGATGAGTCTGTGTGTATCATTCTGGCTAAAACGATTTTTTTTAATTTTTAATTTATTTTTTATTTGTTTTCTTGTTTACATTATTCATTTTCATTACATTTTGCATTACAAATTTTCTCCCCATCTTGCCCCTGCCCCAACCCTAAAACAGTAATCCCACTGTAAAGCCCCTCCCCTGCTTTGCTCTCCTATTTTCTGGTAGGGCAGGAAGGGTCTCCCTATCCCAGCCCCTGTATATCTTAATTCCTAGTTGCAGGTATTACAGAACTTTAAATTCTAGATTCTTTCCATTCCTCCCTTGTTACCCACCCCCACTGAAAGGGTTTGTCTGTTAAGATGTTTTTTAAAA
Source organism: Pseudocheirus occidentalis (assembly GCA_028646575.1). NCBI lineage: Eukaryota > Metazoa > Chordata > Mammalia > Diprotodontia > Pseudocheiridae > Pseudocheirus > Pseudocheirus occidentalis. The sequence goes on along the minus strand of CM053593.1, from coordinate 326,059,167 downwards.
CTACATTTCCTAGAATAAATATGGAACATCTTTCTATGCTGGAAGTCCATTTATTGTGTGATTTCCTGACAGGTACAATGTCACAGTTACACGGGATATTGTTGGTGTGTTACTCCCAATGGACGGCCAATCAGTGGCACTGCAGTAGCCCACAAAACACCCCGGTGTCCAGGTAGGTTTAATAAACTGGTCACACGTACATTGTCCTTTTGGTCTACAGGTCAAAGGGCAGGGATTCAATAGTTGGTGTGTTTTTGTTTTGTTTTTGTTTTTGTTTTTCTTTTTGTTAAGGGAGTTAATGATCCAGCAGTTTGAGTCTCTCTCTCTAGATGGAGTCATAAAGATGGTGGGAATGGTCTCTAATCACTGAATGGAAAAGTCTAGTAGTCATTCTTTTTTCCTTCTTCTACTCCCTACCATGTAAGCCTTTCTAGGGCAGGGGCCGTTTTCAATTTCTTCCTTTGTATTCTCACTCTCTGGTACTGTCCAGTGCGTGTGGTGAGCACTGAAAAAATGCTTGAAAGTGATTATCTTTCTTTGGGGTGGAGAGTGGGAAGACCATTTCAGTTAGGAGACAACTTATAAAATTTTCTGAAAGAAGCCACTATGAAAGCTGAATTGTAATGGGTTATGATGTCAGGACTAATTTCTTTTTCAATGTTTCACAAAGTCCCTAGGGAAAATGACCGAATATTACTTTTGGACAAAACAATTACATGTTCTGGTTTTGTGCATAACTCTTTGCTAAAGAAAAGTGCCTAGTCCTACATCACCCTGTTTCCAGACATTTTATTTGTGTTATTTTATTATCCATATAAAATGGGCTTGATGTACTAAAGGTAATAACATTGGCAGAAGAATAATCCATAAACTGGTCTGTTTTCTGTTACTATTTTATAGCAAATGCCATAAAAGATCCAGATCTTTTTCATTTTTAAAAGGTTTTGCTATTCAATTGCAGACTACTTTTTTGGGCTTGTCTTATCAGATCTGTTAAAACTTTGCATGATCAGCACATTAAAATCAGTCAATAGGGAATTGTGAGATGGGCACATTCATTGTTCATTTAAAGAAGACTAATCAAGTCAAAAGTGTATTTACTGATTAACACATATTGTGATACATATTAACATTTGAGAACTCAGAACATTTCCTCTTCAGAACAGTAGATCTTTTATTATTATAACTATTGAAAGCTTCTAAAAATTGTTAAATGTAGAACGATGAAATGCATATTTCTTAACAGATGTAAATATTTTCTTAACTATATAATATTTATTGAATATCTACTACAGAGTATCAATGGGGTTTCTTTTCTTTTTTTGAATTAAGTAATTATCCAGATTCTAAACATATCCTACTTTTAAAATAGACTTTTGTAATTTAAAATGAATTATATAGTAATTTAATGTTCAAAATGTATGGCATAAATGACAAAAATAATTTGTTTTAAAATTAATTGTATACTATATAATAATTTAATCTTTAAAATGAAAATAAATAATTTGTTCCTCCTCTAAAATTTTTTGAAGATTTACAAGCTATTGTGATTTTAGAAAGTGCTAATTAGGTTTATTAATTGAATAAATTAAAAATGAATTCTCTGCATATATTCTCTGGGAAAATGTAAGACGCAGGATTACACAGAACATGCTTAGAAGAAATGAATTTCTAAATTTTAACATTTATGTCAAATTAACCTTTCCCTCTTTATAGTTTATCTACATTAGTCTTTTCCTAACTAATTTTCCAATCAGCATTTTGATATGAAGCAAAGTACTGATTTTTCCTTCATAAATTCCTTTCAATTTTTGATGACGATTGGGCAACAAGGTTGTTGTAAGAAGTAGTTGAAGGGTTATTGATAGGTCATTGTGAAGATATATAAGTAATAAAAATACCCAGGGAAATAGTCATATGGATGGGAAAATGGTACCATAGAAGGTCGACTGAATACAAAATGAGATAGTGGGGCGGCTAGGTGATGCGGCAAATAGAGCACTGGCCCTGGAGTCAGGGGGATGTCAGTTCAAATTCGGCCTCAGACACTTAACTCAAAACTAGCCATGGGACCTTGGGCAAGTCACTTAACCTCAATTTCCCTACCTTCCCCACTCCAAAAATAATCTGTGTGTGAAAAGTAAGACAGAGCATACTTCCAATTCAAACATAATTGGCGAGGAATATAGTATAGAACATTCTAATCAATTCTGAAAAAAAAATACATTTTGAATTTGTTTTTAAAAGGAAAAGTTAGGGGCGGCTAGGTGGCGCAGTGAGTAGAGCACCGGCCCTGGAGTCAGGACGACCTGAGTTCAAATCCGGCCTCAGGTACTTGACACACTTACTAGCCATGTGACTTTGGGCAGGTCACTTAACCCCAATTGCCCTCCAAAAAGCAAAAACAAAAACAAAAAAAAGGAAAAGTTAGGTAGAACCTGTTCCCATTTATGACACTGTCTTCTAAAGCTGTTTAGTCTCCCTCCAAATGTTTGTTTTTTATTATGTAGGCACATCCTTAATGATGGTTTAGAAGCACTTCTTTACACCTGGTTGTTACTATTAATTTGTTCCACAAACCTCACAGAATATTTATATGGATTTTTTACCTCCAGATGTCATTCATGTTTTAGTTTAGAAAGGAAAAAAACATTAGTAGGGGAGCAGGTGCATAGACAAAGGATTCTTTTGGAAACTATATATAAATGTGGCAAGATGTCAAGGGGTTGTTAAATTTTAAAGCATGGGAAAGGAGTAGGAAGGATCTGTGCACGTTAAGAATATACTTCCACTTTTTATGGATGTAAATGGCTCTCTTCCCTTGCCAGCCTAGTGGAAAGCATGCCTCACATAGGGCCTGGCACATGGCTGGAGTTTAATAAGTGTTTGTTGATTGATTGGGGGTTTTTGTTGATTTGTTTTCATTTTTTGGTCTGGTTTGGTTTGCTTGTTTTGAGTCCAAAGAACTGGGTTTGCATCATGGCACTAGCATTTATTAACTGTGTGACCTTGGAGAGGTTACCCAATGTGACTAAGCCTGGTTACTCATCTGTAAGGCCCCTTCTAGCTCTAAATCTTATCATTTTAGTTTTACGTGACCCAATACAGATAATTCAGAACAATTAGACAGAATATTTTTCTGTTTCAATATTTATTAAGTAAATATTCATTAAGCACTTACCATTTGCCCGTCATTGTGCTAAGTGCTGTGAGTACAAAAAGAGGTTTACAGGATATAGAATATCTGTTTATAAGATATCATTGTTAGTACTAGGAGGAATACTTTGCCAAGGGTTCAACTGGAAAACCCAAGACTTTGAGCTAGAAAGATGTCAAAATGAAGCAGCCCTTCCTCTGAACGAGCTCACATTATTTTAGGGGTATGGTAGTGAGAGAAATGGAAGACAATAAGTACCTGAATATGTATGTGGAAAATATATACAAGAACAGCCCCCCACAGTAATTTGGGGGAGCAGGGCACCAGCAGTTGGAGGGGGAAAAGGAAAGATCATGTAGACAGTAGAGTTTGAGCTGAACTTTGAAGGAAACAAGGGATTTTAAGTGGGGAAGTTGAGGAAGGAGTGCATTCCAGACAGCAGGAGCGCTCACTCAGCACTATCATGCACTGTTCAGATTTCAAGGAGAATTGGAGTTGAGAAAAGGCTATGGTATTTGTTAAGTGGGAAATTTTCGGTGACAAAGGAAGAATCCCAGAACCCCAAATTTGAGAGCTAGATAGGACCTTAGTCATCATCTAATTTATATGTAGAAAATAAATCCCCACTTCAATGCACTAGCAACTGGTCATCAGATCTTTAAGGAACTCTGAGTACCTCCAGAAGCAACGTCTTCTACTTTTGAAGAATTCTAATTTCTAGTCAGTTTTCCTCCTACATCAAATTTAAACTTACTTCTTGGAAACTTGTACCTGTAATTCAGGGCCTTGCCTCTGGCCCCCAGGCATAGCATTCCATTTGTTGACGATGCTCTTCCAACATGGTTCTAGCACTGGAATGCTCAGTTAACTCCATAGTCTAGATCCTGTCTCAATCTCCAGCCAAAGGAGAAGACATTGACCTTCAACTTGAACTCTACTCAGCCTCACAGAATCTTAGAAATAGAAGGGATTTGCCTGGTCCATACCTGATCAAGAGTCTTCTTCACATCATCCTTAGCAAGATGTTTTCCAGCCTTCACTTGAAGATTTTCAGAGAGGGAGGGCCCATTAACTCCTGAGTCTGCTCACTCCACTTTTGGATAGCCCTAATTATCTGCAAGTTTCCCCTTACTGTATTTCTAAATCTACTTCTGAATAACTATTGCTCTTAATGAGCTATTACTGTGATTGCTCTTAATTTTGCCCAACAGGGCCAATCAGGAAAATTCTCATCTTTGCTCCATATCCTTTCTCGTTTTAGGTGAAACATTAGTTTTCTTCAACGTTTATCTGCATTGTGTTATACTCTCCCAGTTTCATTTGCCAACATTCAGTTTATCCAAGTTTTCCTGAGGGCAGTATGGCATTGCAAATGTGGTCTGACCCAGGAACCTTCTTGGCTGTTCTGGGCCTGAAACCTTTCTTTATGCAGCTCATTCTCAGCATTTTCAGTTGATACCAAACTACTTGGTAACTTCTTCTCCTCAAGGAGGGAAGGAAGCAAGCCTTTATTAAGCACCTACTTTGTACCAAGCACCATGCTAAGTCCTTTCTAAATATCTCACTTGAGGTGCTATTATGATCTCTGTTTTATAGATTAAAAAAAAACTGGGGGAAACAGAGGTTTAATGACTTGTTCAGAGTCACACAGCTAATAACTGTCTGAATCCAGATTTGATCTCAGGATTTCCTCTCTCCAGAGCCAATATTCTATGCATTGTGTCACCAGTTTCCCAAGTGGGCAAATGCTGTGTCAGTCTGCTGACTCATTTTGAGTGTGCAGTTCATTAAAGCCCCCAGATCTTTGGGGGAATAACTGTGATCCAGCTGTGGCTAACTTATCTTTTGCTTGTGAAGCTGAGTTTTTAAAACCAAATGTATTAACTTTGACTTTGATGGAATCCTAATAAAGCTGCCCCCAGCCCCAATAGTCTAACTTCCTTATACATAGGTCCCACTAAACAACAGGTCCACTGCACCTACCTAACCACTCACCCCCCGGCCCCCCACACTCAATATCTTGACTTCTTCATATATTCCTCACTCCTCACTAGAACAACCAGTGGGTCCATGAACTCATATTTCTCACAGAAAAAGCAGACAGGTCCATGTGATAGGACACCAGCCACTGCCTCTCACTAGCCATTGCCCCCAAACCCATTGCTCCTATTTCCTACACAAACAGCAGGCATATCCATGTACTCAACCACAACCACATCCACGTAGTCTCAGACAGGACCATAATACTCAGCCAATCAGAAAGCAGCGCCACCAGGATGCCCAAGTAGGTGTAGACCTCAAAACAATGGAAGGGACTTTCCTTATGCACCTGTGTAGTAATAGTAAAGAACTGACCAGAAAGGCTTATTGTGGTATCATTATTATATATACATACCCCCCAATGGGTTTTTCTGTATATATTGTGGGTAATCACATGCACAGTTCCACCGTGACCCCTCTCCTATTACCTAATCCTTTAACAAACCCCTCTTGCCTTTTTAACATTCATAATTTGTTATCTAATTGCATTTTTACCCTATAAAAATCCATCTTGCTTCCTCCAAATTTGCTGGTTCCTCTTGGAACTTGGCCTACTCCAAGAGAGGTGCCAATCTCAATAAATGCCTATATTTGGATTAGAGGTGGTCTGACTGAATTCTTTGAGACAGTTCCTCCACAACACATCATGAAACTGCAATAATTTTTGGCATCCCAGGGTGGGTAGAGCCTAAGCCAAAACAATATGACCATCCCATGGCTAAAAATTGTCATTCACATGCCTCGACTTTCAAGTCCCACACTTTTATGTAGGCACCTTCCTTCCCACAATGAAGGTTTTCTCGTTGATAGAACAAAAGCAAACTAAGGGTTGATTTTTTTTCTGTATTTATCTGTGATCTGTTATCATTTTCCTATTACAGAAGCATACATTCAGAATTGGAATGGGCCCCAAAGATAATTGAGTCCAACATTTTCCCTATACAGTAAAATTATGCTTTTTCTTTTTTCTTTTACCTACCTACCATAGCTAAAACTCAATCCCCTTTTGGGGGGCAAGTCTTAGCACATTCTGTGCTTTACCCTTCTTGTCCCTATTTTTAAACAACTAGCATTTCTGTTTACATGATACCCATTTCAATCTTACTTTAAAAGACACATCCTTTTCTCTGTTTCTTTAATATTTGAACTCATCAGACCATCTCTCTAGGCAGTAACGATTATTTCTTTTAATGCCTTGGCCTTTGCCATTGAAATTATTCAGGACCACAATATCAGAACGATTTTTTCCTTGAGGGCCTCCCATCCATCTCAGGCCAGTTTCTTCTTGATAGTCCCAGACTTTGGGATGCTAACACTTCCCTTCTCTCTGAACTTTCTGACATCTACTCTCCTGAAGCTCATGTTAGGGCTACTGCACCTGGCATGCCACTCCTTATCTGCAACAGCTCTAAGATGATGTGATCACTTTTTCCTCAAGGTTTCCTTGGTTTTATCTTCACTTAACACTTAAATGGTAGCATCTTATAGCGGATGGAGGGTTGGATTTGAGTCCTGTCTCTGCCATGACCTGTGTGATTTTAGGCATATTATTTAACTTTTCTGGACCTCAGTTTCCTGACCTATAAAATGAGGGATGTGGACTCTAATAATTATACTGGCTAGCATTTATAATTTATAATGCACTTTAAAGTTTTCAAAGTACTTTTCATATCTCATTGGATCTTCATGACAGTCTGGTGAGATAGGTGTGATTTTTACTCCTATTTTATAAATGAGAAAACTTAAGACTGGGATTGGCTAAAACAACTTTTGCTGAGGATTATTCAGCTAATAAATGTCTGAGGAAGGATTTGAACGCAGATCCTCCTGACTGCAAGTCCAATGCTGTGTTACCAGTGATTTCTCAGGTCCATAACTTATATCTCTCACCCTATGATACCTTTTGTTGATCAGATGCAGAATAACATTTCTTCATGTTGCTAATTCTGCTTTCTGAAAGATGGAATTGTCAACAGCACAAAAACAAAGTTGAAGATTCATCAGATGCTCTGGTTTTGCATAAGGGGACTTTAGCATAAGTCCATTTAAATGATGCTATTCATCATAATTCTGGCTTGATTCTGTGCAATTTTGTAATCTATGTCAAGAACCCAGTATCCATTCTTCCACCTGACCAGGTGGTCTGCAGTGTGTCTGCACAAAGATATTCTAGTTTTTTCCCTCTTTTTATTCTAACTTAAATACTATTTATCATGCTTCCCTCTTTGAATTGATGGAATTTTTGTAAGTGGTACACTTTTAGGCATATAGTGCTTCTCCACTGGCTCTTTCATCAATCAATTGGAAAAGTTAGAACATTTTCTATTTCCTTGTTTCAGTAATGAGCTTCATCACTAAGTTTCACTGATATCTCTTTTCATAGTTATCTCCTTATATTAAAATTTCATTCTTATTTTGTTTATTGCATATACCCCATGTTACTGGGGTGGGGAGCTAGCTAACCACCAATAGGAATATATAGAGATTATATATCTTTATCTATCTATCTACCTATCTATCATTTATGTGTGTGTGCGTGTGCCTGTGTGTGTGAGAGAGAGAAGGAGAGAGAGAGGAAGAGAGAGAGAGAGAGAGAGGAAGAGAGAGAGAGAGAGAGAGAGAGAGAGAGAGAGAGAGAGAGAGAGAGAGAGAGAGAAAATAAAAAAAAAATAAACTAAATTCCCGACAGTTCTCCACTTTTTATAGGGAAGACGGCACTGGATTTCTGAAATTAGGTAGGAGACAGGAAAAGAGGGTATCTATTATCCATGAAAGGAGACATCTAGGTGTCTCAGTGGTTATTGCACTGGTTCTGGAGTCAAGAAACCCTGAATTCAAATCTGGCCTCAGTCACTTATTAGTTGTGTGACCCTTGGCAAGTCACTTAACCTTTGTGTGCCTTAATCCACTGGAGGAGGAAATTGCCAAACTACTCTAGTATCTTTGCCAAGAAAACCCCATGGACAGTATTGGCTTGCTGTGGTCCACGGGGTCATGAAGAGGTGGACATGACTGAACAACAACAACAATTATCCATGAAAATGACTATCTGGTTACCCTGACATAGTGTTTTTTGGCTGACTGGGGAGTTATATGCTATGGTGGAAAGAACATGATTTGAAGTCGGGCGACTTGAGTTTCATTTCTAGCTTTATTTTTAACAGTCCTTGTGATGTCACATGAATAACTTTATGTCTTTGGGGCTCATGTTCCTCCGCTTCAAAATGAGGGATTGGACTAGAGATTTACTTGCTTTCTTTCACTTCTGTGACTTTAAGATTGCTTCATGGTTTTGACATATGGGATATGCATATCATTTTCCCCTTGAGCTAGCAGGTAAAAATATGTTTCAGATGCTAAGAGGACAGGAGCTAGGAATTCCCTAATGCAATATGGATGCCTAATATTAAATGCTGATCTTTAATGAGCTTCTGTTAGATAAAATGGGTCTCTTAAAAAACTGAATCAGTCTAATGGATTTCCAAGCTAATGTTTTGCTTCAGATAAAAACCATTGGATAATCTTTTTCCCCCCTTTCCTTTATCCTCTGACTCTCATAGTCTGGAGATTAAATTGTAAGAAAAGGAATTAATTCCACTCTTAAGGAAAAGTAGTGGATGGAAGTGTTGACACCAGCTCTTTCGAACCTCCTTGATGGTTCTCCTGTGTCCTATGACAAAGAGCAAATGATGAATTTGCTAAGAGAGCAGAAGTTGTCTTATCCACTGGAGGGATAAAACACATTTACATGTCAGCTAGTGGATAGAATTCCAGGCTTAATGTTGCAGAAACTTTGCATGTTGGTGGGAAGGGATTTTAGAAGTCCTCTCCTCCAGGAAGTACCTGTTTGAGAATTCATTCTTTACCAAACTTGCTATTGTTTAAAAACTTAAGAGTAATGGAGATTAAAAGATGAGAGAGATGAGAAACAGTATTTGACCTCCAGCCAGACCATTTTTTAATGGAAGCACAGTTCCTTCTGGATAGGAAATTTTCAGTGAAGAAACTCCCTCTGTCAAGGCAGATATACAAATGTTCTGAAATTTCTAATCTTTCAGAGTAGCCAGAGGTGGGTTGACATTTTAAGTCATCTGCCCAGTGTCACTTGGCCAGTAGAGTGTCAGGCTGTGAAATCAGGTCTTCCTAAATCTGAGGATAGTTATCTATTCACTGCACCTCAGGACCTCTCATCCTACTTTTGGATAATCTTTAAATTATTAGGCAAGTTTTCCTTACATTTAAACTAAATATGTCTCTTTGCTAGACTTGGAGCCAGGAACCCCTGAGTATAAATCTGACCTTAGGCACTTGATAGCTGTGTGACCTTAAGCAAGTCACTTTGTTTCTGTCTGCTCCTATTTCCTCATGTATTAAAGAGGGATAATAATAGCAGCTATCTCCCTGACTTGTTGCGAAGATGAGATCATATTTGTAAAGCACTTTGCAAACCTTAAAGCTTATAAATGTTTATTGTTGCTCTCACTGGTACTTCTACCCACTGGTTTTGATTCTGTCCACCAGGACTCAACTGAATGTATCTAATCCCTTTTCCATATGACAGTCTTTCAGAAAACTGAAGGGAAGTATCACCAACCTTTCTCTCACCCCACCCCAGCCTTCTCTTCTCTGGGCTAACCATCCCCGTTTATTCAAACTATTCTAGTTGGATTTAAATGCTGTTCTAGATACTTCCTGTATGACCATTTCTGACTCATTTAATCTCAGAATCTTAGTTTTCTCTTCTGGGTATAATTATACTTGTGAAACCTACCTTAAATGGCTAGTATAAGGAATGAGTATTTTTAAGTACTCTGTAGAAGTGATTGATTATGATGAAGGTCATTGGAGCCCCCTGGCAGAGAACGCATAGCAGTAAAAGTGGGAGAGTGGGTCTACAATCCTAGAGTCAGAATGTGATAGATTGTAAAAATAATAAAGTTTTGCTTTGGGTTTTTTGTAAGTGTGTGATGATTTGGTAGAAAGTTAATTAACTAAAGCATGTGTGATGTATGTCTTTCTTTTTTAGGAAATCAGTTTGACCTTGACCCTTACCTTTCCTCCCTTCCTTACTTCCATCAGCAGGAGGACAGGCTGAAAGGCCTTTAAGTAGGGATGGATAGTAGCTTTTGGACATTCTCTTCAGGATCAGAGAGACATTTGTCAAGGGTTATCAGTGATGTTTTGTGGGTATGTTGGTCCAATAAATTTCCATTGCCTGACTGCTGAAGCTTAGCTGTAGAAGCTTCTAATTGGTTTCCTTTCCTCAAATCTCTCTATACTTCAATGTGTCCTACACTCAGCTACCAAAGTGATTTCCCTAAAACGTAGATCTGACCACCACTGACAACAAGCATTCATTTAAAGAATGTTTTGTCTTTTCCCAATTTCATGTTAAAGCAATTTTTAACTTTAAAAAAAAAGTTTTGAATTCCAAATTTTATCCTTTTCTCCCTCCCTCCTTTCCATACCCCCTCCCTGAGACAGTAAGTAATCAGATGTGGTTATACATGTGCAATCATATAAACTGTTTCCATATCAGTCATTTTCCAGCTAGCATTTATTAGACAGTTTTTATGTGGCAGTCACTGGACTCAGCTCTGGGAATACAAAGAAAGGCAAAAACAGAAACAAAACGTGATCTCTGCTCTCAAAGGGCTCTTATTTTATTGTAGGAGACATGTGACCTACCATGTTCAATGGACTGTAGTGTCTATTTCTGCCAGGATGCAGAAATACATGCAGAAATATGCATATATGTATATATGTGTGTATATACGTGTTCATATCTATCTGCCTATCTATCTCTCT
>CM053593.1:326014374-326047662 GCA_028646575.1 Pseudocheirus occidentalis | reverse complement strand
CTCTCTCTCTCTCTCTCTCTCTCTCTCTCTCTCTCTCTCTCTCTCTCTCTCTCTCTCTGTTAGTGTGTGTCTGTCTATCTGTCTCTTTCCAGCTCTCTCATTTATGGTTCTCTTCCAGGAGGAATACTGTAGTCTGATAGCTAAGGTCTTAGGGCTATTATTCTGTAATAGTTACATGACATGGATTTGGACAGTATAAAGTTGGGTCTGGGATTTTTTTTTTAACTCTGTAGAACCACAAGAGAATGCAAGCAAACTAAATATGGAGTCAGATATGGTTTCACTTATCAGCCCCCAAATACTCTGTTACTGATTCATTGGTGAATTATGATTGGTTTGGATACACTTGCGACCAGCACTAGTTTTGGAAACTAAAGAGATATGAGCCAACTTTGAAATTAACATGATAAAGAACAGCTCTTTTAGACGTTTAAATATGCCAAATCAAGCCTCTAATCTTTGCTATGCTTCTCATGACTAACCTTTATGAAATAGTAGCAAATGAGACAAAAATATGTCTTCTTCCCTTTCCCTTTTCTTCTCTGCACTCAATTACTCAGACACATAGGTCCTCTGTTAATATGGACCACAGAACTGAGAATTTAAAGGGAACACTACAACAGCTAACACTTATAAAGGATTTTCTGTGTAAATATGTCCACTGTACGCCAAAGCAATCCTTTGTTTCAGTCATGTCAGTTTCCAAATTCTACCCCAAATAGTTGCTTATCCCCACCTCCACATTTTTTGTTTATATTGTCCCACATGTCTAAAACACCTTCTTTCCATTAGTCTAACTTCTTTTATTCCTTCAAGGTCCACCTGAAGCCCATCTTCTCCATCTTGCCTTCTCCGAACATAGGAGCCCACAATACAGCAATGACTTTTGGGATACCCTATATTTTTCCTTTTATATTTCTTACAAGGCCTATAATTGGTGCTCATAATGCAGAATTTGAGTATAGTATATGGTGCCTTATGGTATTATCTTTTTTCCATGCATATACAATGAGAAATAAAAGGTTTTCATGAAATAGCACTGGACCTACTTAAATGTTTAATATTGCTCCCTCGGCAGCAAATTGGATTGGTTGCAATCAGAAATGGGCAAACACTCAAGAGGGAAAAAGCAGGATTTAGAAATGAAACTCATACACATGCTCAAGCACCCTGAAGTTGAATGGCATACATTTCTACCTTCCATGAAATGAAAAACTGAAGAGTAGCAGGGCGTTCTCAATTTAGTCTTTAAAAATTGAGTTGGAAAATTCACAAGAAAGGCTGCTCCAATAGGATTTGGCTTTACTGTTCATAGCATCTACCAAGAGCTGGACATATAGAACCACATTCAAATAAAAAAACACATTTGTATGCATATTATTTATGAAATATGTATATATGTATGTGTGTGGAGAGAGAGAGAATAGTTTTTAAAGTTAATCAACCTTAAGACTGAAAAATATTAAATTCAACTGTTGATCAAAATCTGAAGTCATTACTACTACATACTTTGTAAATACAAATTCTAAGATCAAACCCCAAGAACAATATAGTTTGTTGCTTCTGTGTCTCACATTTTATCTTTCTCCAAAGGACTCAAAAGTTTTTACTGACTGATTCATCAAATTTAATGAAGATGATGCATTTAAAATATAGTCTTATTTTTATTTTCTGAATGAAAAACTTCTTTGCCTCCACCTCTTCATTTATTTATCACCTCCATCTATTACTTCACTGTGCATATTTATGTCACAAATTAAACTACTTCTGAAGAGAGAAAACATTGTGTTGGCCTCAGACTTAGATTTTTGCTCTGGCTATCATTCCAATGTAAAATTTCTTCTTGCTCTAAACCTGTGATTTCCTTGTTATAGCAACACCTTTGATCAATGTAAAATTGCTACTGAAACTTAGAATCTTGGAGGATTACCTGGGCACTGGGAGGATAATCAATTTTTCCCAAGGTACCACAACTAGTATGTTTCAGAGGCAGTACTTGAATTCAGATATTCCTAACTTCTAATACTAAATTTGTGCTAAATTTACAAATGGCAGATGTCTTTTATTATTATGTGAATGGATATTTTCTGATAAATAGCAGCTAATTGTTCCTGGTTAACAATATATTAAAAGATTACATCAAAGAAGAAGAAATATTTAGCATGTAAAGACATATTACAAGAAAAATGGGACCACCAAAGAAGAGATGTGAGAATATACTCCCTCACATCTTGGTAAAGGTAGGAGACTATCAGTACAGACCATAGCATTTAATGGAATTTTTGCTTTATGTGTTAGGTTTTTTTAAACTGTTTTTCTTCCATTTTTTTGTCTTTGTTATAAGACACAGCTCTTCGAAAGGCATATATTGGGAAATTAAGGTAATACGAGAACAAAAAATATCAATATACATTTTAAAAGATAATAAAAACAAATATTTATGTAGTGTTTAAAGTTTGCAAAATACTTTCCAATTATAATTTCATCCTTACTAAAAACTTCCAATAATAGGTGCTATTATTATCCCTATTGAAAAATGAAGATAGAGGTTAAGTGACTGGACCAGGATCACACAGCTAGAACACGTCTAAGGCCAGAATTGATCTTTTGTTTTCTTCTCTCTGGGTCCACTGCACCATCTAGCTACCTCACAGAATCAGACTCTTATCAATTGAGACATACAGAGCTATATAACTACTCAAAACACAATATTGTCAGAATACTCTGAAATATACATTTAACTTTAACCCTTGTTATGTATATGACAGTGAGGATTCTTTCCTTGTGTGGGTGCTGAGGTCTCTTCCAGCTCCCAAATTCTCTGATCTTGTGACCAAAGGTGAGCTTGTTCAGGCCATGCTTCTTGATATCACAATGCTTGCTTTTTAAAAATAATTTAGTTATTTAAAAAATAATTGCTCATGGGGTAGCTAGGTGGCACAGTGAATAGAGTCCTGGACCTGGAGTCAGGAGGAGCTGAGTTCAAATCCAGTCTCAGACACTTAACACAAAACTAACTGTGTGACCTTGGGGAAGTCACTTAACCCTAATTGCCCTACCTTCCCCCCTCGAAAAAGGCAGGAAATAAATAAATAAATGAATGAATGAATGAATGAATGAATAAATAAATGGATGAATGAATGAATAAATAAATGGATGAATAAATGAATAAATAAATGAATGAATAAAAGTCTAATGCCATTTGTTAGCAGTCTTGAATTAAAGAGAAATGGGGATATTTCCAGGAGGTTGGGGCAGGGAGCAAGGTGCTACAATGAGCTAATGAAGGTATCAAGCTACTGGAAATAACCCGGAAATCAGGCCTCCCAAACAGAGATTTCATAGCATTCTCCCATCATCCCATAGCATGGAAGAGTATAAACATTGCTTCTGCCTTCAGAAATTTATCCCATGATATTACATATTTACACCATTTATCACATTCTAATGTGAATTATATGCTATCTCTGTATTTGTCTTATCCCCTCTAATATATTATAAATACCAAGGCAGGGGCAGTGCTCTATCTTTGTCTCCTCCATATAGTCTTACAGATAGAGCTCATTAATTATTGCTGAATGGTTAAACAAGCATTCTTAGAAAGGTGGAGAATATGATATTCAATATATTATTTATGAGAGACTATAAAAATGGAGAAGAAAAACAGTATTTTTAGAGTAGGGTTCAAAACATGTTATCATTATACCATAAAAAAGGACCTTGATCTTTATGGTTGTCAGTCGAATCCTTTAAGGAGGAATGATTCTTTAAAAAATTGTAAAAATAAATAGGTTTTCTTCAATGACCTCGACCTCCACAGAAATTCACATCTCCCCCAAATCCCTGGTCCTTTCCACCCAATGTATTTTCTCCCTTTCCCCAAGAAAATGTAATGCTCATGCTTTTCTCCCCTTCTCTCCTACCAAAACTTTATCCCCCAGTAAGGATTTACACTAAGATGCTAAAGGATGGTAAGGAATTTAAAGTCTTACCCCTGGAAAGAGTATTTTGAAGTATTAGCAAACTCTAAGGCTACTGGAACAGTGAACAGAATGCCAGGTCTAAACCTACAAAGACTCATCTTCCTGAGGTCAAATCGGGCCTTGGACATTTGCTAGCTGTATGACTCCGGGCAAGTCATTTTAACCCTGTTCATCTCATTGCCTCATCTGTAAAATGAGCTAGAGAAGAAAATGACAAGCCACTCCAGTATCTTTGCCAAGAAAGCCCCAAATGAGGTCACGAAGGGTCAGACACTACTGCAAAACAACTAAATAAGTCTACAGATGCAGAATCTCAAGGTACATACAGTGGTTAGAGTAAACTCGGAAGGGATACAAAGCTCTCTCTCCTACCTCCTTTATTGATATTATATTGACACTGTTGTTTATTTTATAAAGGAGACAGACAGCCTTTGGAAAATAACAATCCATTTAATGACACTAAAGTGTCATTACACAACACACGTCACGTGTCATTACAATGACACATAAAGTGACATTAAAGACACTAAACTAAAAGCAAGTCCTATTTTTAGATACTGATATTGTCCAAGTGATATCGTAAAGCTGTGAAACAGAATACCCCAGTCTCTGAAGAACCGAAGTTCACGACTACCCGGCGGCCAATGGGTAACAAGTTCAGAGTGTGTGTGCTCAGGCCTCAACAGATTTTAAACAAGCAGGAGTGTAAAGTATGTTATAAATGACATCTACGACACAGACATAAGATAGGTTGGTCATAGGTTGAGAAGAAGGAATGACCAGGGGGCAATTTTTCTGGTTTATTAGTATCTGCATAATGCCAAGAGACTTAAAGGGAAAAAGTAGCACAGTTGTTGGATTCCAAGTGGTAGGAGAACATGAGCAGTGTGCCACCCAGGATGGGCGGGCATTGATGGACTGCCCCTACATCATTGGAGGGGATACCCAAACATAAATCCCACTGGAATAATAGAGAATCTGCCATTTTTGGTATTTTCTGCCAGGAAAAAGGCTGGGTCTTCTAAAATATCATGCAGCTTGAAAGACTAGCAAATTTTTTAAACAAGTGCAGAAGTTATATGACTCTTATGCACAGAAGTCTCTGTATTGTGGTCTATAACTGATTTGCTGGAAGAAAAGGAAGCTGGATTTCCAGCCATGTCTATGATATGCAAATCAAATTCAGCAAAGCCTTGTAAATCTGTAGAAGCAAAATACCAAAAGGCAAAATTTTCTTTCCATGTTTTAAGAAAGAAGAAGTATTTTTATTTTAATTAAAGATGAGGCAATACTGCCTTGTATAGAAAAGAACTGGCAAGAAACAATTCTTTTGCTAGTCCCATAACATACGTGATTATTGTCATTAAATAGAAACTGAACAATGAAAAACATTCCACAACTCTATAGAAATGGAAAGCACAAAATTATTTTAAGACTAAATAAAGATTATAAGCCAAATAGGATATCAGAACTCAGTTCTGATAACCCTTTAAAAATTTCAAGTAATCACAGAGCATTTAATAAGCATTTGCTAAGCACTGTTTTCAATGCTCAGAACACAGAGTAAAAATGTCACAGTCCTTTAACCCTCAGGAGGTCTTATTGGGGATACACGTACATGTATGTGTTGTTTTCATTAGCTGTTGTTGAGTGGTCTAGAAATTTTACTATCAAATGGTGCAGAAGGAAGAACTGATAAAGTCGTAGAAACAAAGTCCTAAATGCACCTGATGTAATTTTTAAAAGAAAAAAGTGATGGAGAAGGCACTAAATTCTGAAAAAGTTACCTTTTAGAAAATTCTAGCTGTCCTTTTATCATTGTATGTTTTCAAATGATCTTGTATTTTTTTTTGTTTTCTGGGTGGATTCCATAAGGATGAATATAATTTAGGGGGACAAAAGCTGTCATTTGCCATGTTCAGTCTTTTAAAAAAAGATTCTTTAATTTGTCCCCTTGAAAGAACAGTTATACAGTTCTGAGGACTGGCACTGAAAGACTCCGTGCTTTTTCTTCCACAAAATAAAAGCTTAATTAATGTTTGTTAAATGTTTTGTTGAACGTGGTTGAAGAAGAGGAAAGTAAATTACATTCTATATTGATGAATTTGTAGTCATGTATGTGTGTGTGCAAGCATGTTTATGCACGTTTTATTAATAGAAAGATGTGGGGAAATGTCTTACTTCTAATCTTGTATCCAGTAATGGGTGCCATATTTGGAGTTAGAAGGCTTTGGTTTAAATATTGGCTTTCATGCTTACTTCCTATGTGGCCTTAATCAATAAGCGTTGTAACCACTCGATAAGCATTTACTATGCACCTGTATGACAGTATGACATACCACATACTATGATAAAAGCAGGAGAAACAAAGACAAAAATGAAGTAGTCCCTGCCCTCAAGACATTTATATTCTACCAGAGAGAAAAATATACATACATACATGCATGTATATGCGTATGTGTGTATATACATTTACATATATGAAAAAATACAAGGTAATTTCAGATGTTGGGAGAAGTCACTAGCAACCAGAGGTATCTAGAAAAGCCTCATGGTCAGGGATGATGAAATAAGGCATTCCTATGAGGGAGTGCCTGTGCAAAGGTACAGGGGTAGGAGGTGGCACACGAGGTATAGGAAGACCCATTTGCCTGGAATATAATGTGGAATGTCATTGGTCCCCTTTGAAAACAAAGGACGAACAACAATATGGAGTGTGACAAGGGAAGTCATGTAGAAGAAGCACAGAAAGACAGAATCACCTTGTGGATCTCGAACCAGGAGGAATCCCAGGACCATAGATTTAGAGCTGGCAGGGGCCTCTGATTCTATCCTCCTCATTTAAGATGAGAAAACTGAAGCCAAGAGAGGAGGTGAAGTAGCCCCAATGGCCAGAGTCACAAAGGATCAGAGGTGAGATTGGAACACAGGAATTCTGACCGCTTATACCTGTGCTTTTGGTATCACTGCCTTCTTGAGGGGAGCCAAATCAAGAAGGGCTTTATATTTGATCCTAAAAGTAATGGGGAATCACCAGGTTTTTTAAGCAAGGGAATGACAAGATCAGACCTGAACTTTGGCACTTTCACTTTGAAGTTGTATGATAGATTGGAGTGGGTAGAGAGTTGAGATAAAAAGACCAATTAGTAGTCTATTTCAATAATAAAGGTGAGAAGTGATAGAGGCTTAAACTAGGCTGATGGATCTGAACAGAAAGAATTGGATGAATGCAAGAAATAATGTAGAAAATTGATAGGACTTGACAACTGATTGGATATGTGGGGTAAGGGAGAATGAGGAGGAAATGATGACCCTGAGGTTGCATATCTGGGTGACTGGGAAGATGATGATACCCTTGAAAGAAACAGAGAAGCTTGGAAGAGAGGTAAATTTGGGAGAAAAACTTAAAAGTATTGTCTTGTTCACATTCAGTTTGAGATGTCTTTGGGGCACCCAGTATGAATAACCCAACAGGGACTGGACTTCAGAAGACAGACCCATGGCTGGACATATGCGATATAATTGGAAGTCATTTGCATCGAGATGATAATTGAGATCATGGACGCAGATGAAGTCACTGAAAGAGAGCATAGGAGAGAAGACAGCCCAGGGAAACTTTCAAAGTTATGGTAATATGATATGGATGATAATCCATCAAGGGAGATTTAGGAAGCACAGTCAGAGAGATAGAAGGAAAACGAAGAAAAAGAAAAATAAGAGAGACAGAGAAACACACACAGAGGAAGGGGGGAGAGACAGACAGACAGACAGAGACAGACAGACAGAGAGGAGAGACAGAGACAGAGAGAGAGGAGAGACAGACAGACAGACAGAGATATTAAAAAGCAGACAGACACAGAGAGGGACAGAGACAGAGAAAAGACATATCCAGAAGAGGAAAATCAACAGTGTCAAATGATGCAGAGAGTACTGGAAGAATGTAGATTGAAAAAAGTCCATGAAATAGATTGGTGGTAACTTTGGAGAAAGTAGTTTTAGCTGAGTGATGAAACTGGAAGCCAGATTACAAGGAGTTGAGAAATGAGTGCGGGGAGAACTATAGACAACTATTAGAGAAAATTTCCTGAGCCATCCCTCCTCCTTAACCCCTCCCCTAACCCCCACTCTGCAACCAGGAGTTTGACTATTAAAGGGAATAGAGAAAAGACAACAGCTGGAAAGGCTAATAGAGGGTAAATGAAGTGAATTTTTCTTTTTTAAGGATGAGGGAAAGCAACAATACAAGGGCCAGGGGATAGAGAGGAAATTTTTAAAAATTAGCAAGAGAGGAAGGATATTAGTAGAGGGTACTTAGCCAGAGAAGACAAGAGGGAATGATATGGAGCATACAAATATTTTCACTTATTCTCTCTGGGCCTAAATTTACTCATCTTTAAAGAAAATGAGTTGGACTAGATGGCCCATGAACTCCTTTCCAGCTCTAAAGTTCCAATCCAACTTTTTATCCCACAATTTGCAGCTGAAGACACAAAAATGAAATTATTTATTAAATGAATTGGCCAGTTCCATTGACTTTTTAGAGATATGTCAGTATTTTAATGAACACTTCAAATTGGAAAATTTGACAGCATTCCGGATATGGGTAAATAATCTTTGTCTTTAAAAATGTCATCTGTGTTGACCAATTAAGTTGGTAAAAAACCAAAATGTTTTTGCTTGTTTTCATCACAATGTGATTTAATTTGCTTAGAGCAGTGGTTCTCAACCTTCCTAATGCCGCGACCCTTTAATACAGTTCCTCATGTTGTGGTGACCCCCCCTCAACCATAAAATTATTTTTGTTGCTACTTCATAACTGTAATTTTGCTACTGTTATGAATCATAATGTAAATATCTGATATGTAGAATGTATTTTCATTGTTACAAATTGAACATAACCCACAGGTTGAGAATCACTGGCTTAGAGGCTTGAATGTGTGCGGTGATTTAAAATACTCAGTTGACTTCAGGGACATGACTTGCAGCTTAGAAGGTTCAAAAACAATTTGCTTCTGTATCCAAAATTCCACCCTTCTGTATTGCATTGATCTGCAAAACTTGACTGACAAAAGCTTTATCTTTTCATAATGTAATGATTCCATTTGTGTTTAAGAACTTAGCAGCAAGCTACTACTAACAATGAAAGGCTGCCACTCATTTCAAGTTTGTCTTTCTTCCTCAGCATTTGCAGTACTACAAAGATCTCAGGAAAAGAAGGAAAAAAGCAAAGTCCTGGACATGAATTTCAGGGGGTGAGCTGTACAACTACCACTCATATTGTCTCCTCATCCTAAATGTTTCACAATTCAGGTGACTATGAGTAAAGACCTAAGAGTGGTGTTTCTTATCTTGGATATAGTTGGGATCATCTCAAAATGTTGGGTAACAGAGGAAGAGGAGAGTAGCAGTTTAGTCCCTTCCTTCATTTACCCCTCTATTTAAGAATCCCTCACAAAGCTCATTTTAGTGAAAAGACAGAGATGGCACCACATAAATGACCAAAAGCCTTAAACAGGTGGGAATGAGTTGGGATCCAAGAGCCATCCAGACGTCTAGTCCCAAGCCTTCCACTTACTCACTGTATGACTCAATCCAGCCGCCTTCTTCAGGTCTCGGTTTTGTTATTCTTAAAGCGAGAGTTGAATTAGATAATCTCCAAGGTCCTATTCAGCTCTAACAGTCTGTGACTAGTTCTATGAATGTAGGAAAATTTAAACTCAAATGAGAAGTTTATCCTAGAAATCCCAAAGGAAAATTATTGTGCTTGAGTACATAACTGCTCCAAAAGCAGATGGCTAAGCAGTAATATGTAAGATGTTCATTGAAAAATTTGCAGTGATATCATAGGAAATTCCTTTCCTTCAGTTTTTATGTACCCTATTTGTGTTATGTCTTTGCTTTAAGCATTTCCTTTAGTTATTAAGTATAAAACTTCTGAAAAAAACTGACTAGAACAGGTTAAAAATCTTCGTTCTTTAAAACTTATTATGTTACTGCTTAAATAATGATCCTTTACTAGCACTAAGAGACATCAGCATCTAAGTTTGTTGGTAACAGTGGACATAACTTCTATCCATCTCCATGCATAATATACTTGCAATAGCAATGCAAATGAACCAGGAAAGAACATGCTCTTTCCAAAGAAGTGTTCAAGGAGCAGCTGGTGATTTGGATTCCCACTGCACCATCCACCATTCTTTAGATCAACTGAAGTGTCTTTGGGGAATGAGTACTTTTCTGATTATCATGTTTGTTGAACCTCTCTCGCCAACCCTGTATCCTTCTTCCCTTCCCACACATTAGCCCTGGCTGACATTGGAATAAACATATTGCAGGTGTGTCCTTATAAGAGTTGAACTGTGAAGTATTGGTCTCCTGGGACATACCACAGAAAGCTCAAATATTGCACTTATTAATACTCATGGAAAAATATGCTTTCTTCTTAAAATTGTCTGCAACTGGAGGAAGAAAAAGAGGAAAATTAGGAAGTTGTGTCCTCAACTGCCTGTCCAGGATGAAATGTCCAAATACAGACTTAATCACATCCAATGCTCCTAATGAATCACTTATTGTATTACTTTAACCCTTCCTTGATTTGCCACAACATAGAGACAATGACTTCCCCTAACTCTTGTCACTGTATTTTGTCTTTACCCTGGAGGGAGAGCTAAGCTCTCAAGTCAAATCTTGTAGGAAAAGGAAGCAGGCTATTCTCTCTTGGTGCTCCAGAATTGGTAGGTTTTAGACTCCAACACTGTACCTGAATCTAAGCAACTGGGAAATAATTTGCTCTTTGGGTTGGCTTTCGGACATTGTTGTAAAAGCAGATATTTGGTTATACAGACTCCAGAAACTAAAGAGGAGTATTCTTCCTTCAGTATCAGAGGCAACCTCGGATGGTGGAATAGATGATGGACCAAAAACCAGAAGACCAGGATAGCTAGCTGTATTACCTTGTGCAACACATATAATCTTTGGGGATAGTCCATTCATTTATAAATTAAGGGGGGTGACTATATGTAAGTATATCTAAGCTGTCTTTTTATGTGCCTATGACTGAAGTGGTTCAGGTGACTCAGAAAGAGGTTTGGGGGACCTTTCTCATCACCACATCATCCAAGGACAAGAAATACAAACAGCTGGAATGATATAAAATGGAGGTTGGAGGATACCCATTGACTCAGGCAGTTTATTTCTTGGCACTTCTAGCATTCCGATTTTCTAATCTGGAGCACTCTCTGGCCCCAAATCCCTGCCCAGGAACTTGATCCAATTTGTCTTAGCCCTGAGGACACTGGTACCTCACAGACACCCTGATACTGCTCTCCTCCAAACTAGTCCTCTGCCTTCTTGGACCAAACCCCTGCCTTAGGGCTGGCTTAGTTATTAGCATGTGTGAGCCTTACCCCAGGTCTAAAATTCCTGCCTCTGCTATTTTATGGTAGCACCCTCATAAAGTCAGAAATATAACTACAGAAAAGTGCAGATACAATGATCTGCACCCATCTTCCTTAGTGGGGACCATTTAAACCAAGGTGAAAAGGCTTTCTATATTGTATAGCATAAGGCAAAAAAACCTACTCAAAGAATTAAGGAAGCAACACCCCATGATATTGTGAAAGCTGACAACTTTCCCTTTCTATGACGAAGCAGGGACAAGTTCCAATAAATTCAGCTGTCAGGATTGCCATGGGGGAGAGATGGGGGCAAAGCTGGAGAAGAAGAGAATGATGCTGGCTAGAGAGCAGTGTCCACAAAGTAAGAAAATCACTCTTTTAAGGGGTGGAAAGAGGTGAGGGAAAATAGCTTGGCTTTTCTACCTATGATATTTGTACCCACAGACATTTCTAAGTATAAACACTCAGAACTCTGGCACATCATTTCACCCAAATATTCAAGAATCAACAACATTTCCAGGACAGTTTTGGTTTTATGCTATGAAATATTTATATCTTATATTTATATGGCGCCTTACAGCTTTGCTTGATATCCTCCTTCCTTTCACAATATATATCCTTGGTACCCTTTTGAATGTTTTCATAGATACAGTTGATGAAATGAAGTTAAAGTTACATTCTGTTGCTGTGGTGAATGGTTTTTTTTATGGAGGTAGAATGAGTCTTATTAATATAATTTTGAAAATGACCTGAAATCCTTCAGGATATTACTGCTACCATGTATATTAATCATAAGAGCAGACTGAAGCATATGAGATTTCCAGGTCTGCCTATCCTGGACCTGTCTGGAAATATTACACTATCTGTCTGTCATGCAGTACTCTGGAACTACAGCTTCTGAATCTGGAAATACTGAGATGGTGTTCATGAAACTAAATGGGGGAAAATCGTTAATTGAATTTTCATAAAAATGAATTATGTCTAATCCAGGCTATTCATTTCTGGAAGGCCCCTACGGTGAAGCATGGTGAATGGTAATATACTCAGAGTGGGTACTTGATGGAAATCCCTACCGCTCAAATATTCTCACAGTCACCTGGGGAAATGAGTCATTATCAGTGAGTTGCAAAGCCAGTCCCCCTGGAGTTATCAGAATGGAAGGGGATTCTGAATCATTTGGCAGAGGGGAGTTGGAAGAAGAATAATTCAAAGCAAAATACATTACACATTCTAATTTTGTCAGTCCCTCTGTCCACAAGGTCAACTAACTCGTGGAAGTACAATATTTTCTCATATGGTAGCACCACCTGTATTAACATCTCAGTTTCTTATGTCTTTTTGATGTAATCTATAGGTCATTTGAGCAGACTTATGAAAATGATTGATTTTCAGTGCGCTTATTTTTTGGGTAAATCAGAGGGTTCACATTGGCAGTAGTTATTTTAAATGTTTCTTGGTCCTTCTAAAAATGGCAAAGGCCCCTGTCTCCTCTCTTTATACCAATTATTCAATGGGCCACAATCTCATTGGTGTCCTTAACAAAAAATGGCTGGAAGTCATTTGTGAATAACTTACGACGAACAATAGCTGTCACAAAGCTGATTTGCAAAATCTATCACCATTGTAGCAGTCCCCTTTCCAGCAACTCTAACTTGCTTGATTCATGCCTTCAGTGAAGAGTACAAATGGTTTTAAATGTATTTTGCCATGCCCAATCTGGGTTTCCACTGGAGGCTGGAATGAGCAGTCTTCAGCTCTATCTACAATAAGAGGAGAAAAATGTT
Source organism: Pseudocheirus occidentalis (assembly GCA_028646575.1). NCBI lineage: Eukaryota > Metazoa > Chordata > Mammalia > Diprotodontia > Pseudocheiridae > Pseudocheirus > Pseudocheirus occidentalis. Next base: position 326,034,498 of record CM053593.1, on the reverse strand, counting down.
ATTCCTCTACTTAATCTCCCAAAGTGGCTATTTTCTCAAATAAACAAGATTCATTTTATTATTGCTTAGTATATATTTTATTAAAATTATATTTTCTCAAATAAGAAAGGATATTACGTAGCTGATAAATATGTATGTCTCTTTAAAAGAGATCAGAAATAATCTTTTAGGACTTGCTTACTGGCTCCTGTTAGTCAGCAGTCAAAAGACCACTGCCATCTTGATTTTTAACTGAGTCCTCTCTTTGGCCATTTGTACTACTGTTGCTAAATAAGTTCCTACAAAATTAAAGGGACAGCTTGAATAATAAAGCCATTGATATGGTTTTAAAAGATAGAAAGCTCAAGTGTTGAAACATATGATACTGATGCAACTTTAGTTCAGAATGGAAAGTCAAACATCCTTCCTAGCAATCCCCACAAAAATAAAAATTCCATTTACAATATAAAGTAAAATCTTTATTAGCACTCTTCCAAGTACATATAATTATGTAATTTTAAAAAATAATTAAGTACCTTTTATTGAATAACCTTTTCTTTTTCACCTATGAAATCATTCGTAAAGCTTCCAGGACTTCATAAAGAGTATCTTCAGTACTGCCAAAGACCTGTGATTTCATTGGTGTCGAAACTACCTCCCCCATTGACAAAAATCACACCCCTTCCACTCTTTATTGAATAATCTTCCTGATGTTAAAAGGATATTTCAAAGCCCCTGAACCCCAACTTACATAACTACTACATTTGCTCTACATTTTTTAGGTGAGAACACCATTTTGATTGAGTTACAAAATCAATCAATCAATCAAAGGTTTGAAAGCTTATGTGCCTAAAGAAGTAACTCTCCTCTGCTGGTTGCATGATGGTTGTCTTATCCCTTTGTGAAGTCCTCAAGAAGCTCCCCTTTGATATTTGTACCTTTCTTCTGGAGTACAAGGGTTGATGCACTTGTAGAACCCTGAGGTGCCTTTCTTTGGTGCATCTTGATACCAACATTGTCTTACCATTATTATTCCATGGACACTGTTACCAACGTAGACGGTGAGTCCAAAACTTCTGACCTTTTAAAGTTCACAAGATCACCCCTTGGATAAGGCATGAGTATATATGAGAGGAGACAGAGATTTTGTCCTCATCCCAAGTAATTCCCCCTCAGGGGCTTTGTTTGTGCTATTCCACAGTGGCCTGCCAATGGATGCTGGACAGTGCATTTAATAAGCACTTCGTATAAGTACTGAAGCTACAAATACAAACAAGCAAAGGAGCTCCTGCCCTCTAACGGAGGAAGTCAGCACATAAAGTGGAAAAGAAGTGGGATGGGAAATAGAAGGCTGCATGGCATAGAGATGGGCCTGGGAATAGACTAAAATTTCTGGTTCCAGGCAAGATGAGATAAAAGTTCATCTGTTAAAGAGTTCAGAATTCCAGGTATGGTGTCCAACGTTCCATTGCAGGGCGGGGGGTAGAAAGGGGGAAGGTCAGGGAGGATGATAGACAGGGAAGTTTTAGATGGGATTCATGTAAAGGACTAGCAGAACTAGGAGAGAAAATGGTCTATAGTGGTTTGAACATTGGCTTTGAAGTCCCAAAACCTGAAGTCAAATCCTGACTCTTCTGCTTACTACCTAGGCAACCATCAGAAGTGACTTTATGTTCCTGAATTTCAGTGCCCTTATCTGTAAAATGAGCGGACCAAACTACAGGAGATGAAGTCTACTTAAAACTTTAGCATTTTATAATTCTAAGAACAGGAAAAAGAGAGAGTTGCCAGAGAGCCAGGAAAACTAGACAGGACCCTAAAGAGCAGGGCAGGGACCAGAGGGAGGAAAGACTATAAGAGACTAAGGAAGCAGAGAAGAGGGGAATATTTGATATCACATTTGAATAACATGAATCTGAGGGAGAAAGAGTTTGTGCTACTAAGGTTGATTATGCAGGTAAAGTAACAGAACTTCAGTTAAGTGTTTAACTGAGACTTCATTTTACTAAAATGGATAAATTCACAAAGCACATTACAGCTAGTCCTTATAATTCTAGTAGTACTATCTAGGGGGGAAAGCTCATAGTCCCACACAAATGATTTTCTGATAGTACGTTAAGAACTAATCCTACTTGTCAAAATGCACAAACATCTGCACAGCAGTAGCTTACTGTGCTATCTGGTGTGTTTGCTTTCTTGTTAATTCACCAGATTTGATCATCTGGAACATACTTCTCCATTACTGCCAATTAGCAAGGTCCTAATGCATTATTAGATTCTTAACCATAACAAAGTTTTCATTCTGCATCCAAGATGCTTCAAGCTTCATTGGAGCTTCACAGAAATGTCTTATTAAACAGTAAAAGAAAGCATCAGGAAATTCAAAGTAGTCCCTATAAAGCCAATAGAATGCCAAGTTATGGTTATGGGTTCTTCAAGGAAAAGAGTGAGTACAGCATAAGAAAATCCATTTGTCCTAGGCATTCACTTATTCCTTTTGGGGATCTGTCTGATGTTTTTCTCAATATTCTATTCACATGTGTTTCACTTTAAACACATAGTATGTCTAACACCCTAGGGCAACAATGCTTAATTTGACTAACCCTTTCGTTCAAGTCCTCAAAATTTTGCCTGAGGCACAGCAGACCTGACTGAAATATGCTAGGATATTTAACATTTTGACTCCAAACAGACCATAGACCAGTTCTCAACACTCTTATCCCTAAGAACTGACAAAGTTCACCATGATTAAACATTCTTACTCTTGCTGATGATAAGTTTTAAAATTAAAAAAATCCAAGTCAATGCTCATAAAATTTGACTCCTATATTTTTAATCCAAAAAAATGATGATGATGATGATGATAAGGAAGAGAAGGAAGACGGTACTAGTCATTTGTAAAACATTTTATATAAAGCTAATGTTGACTCTCTATTACCACATTCCCAATAAAGTCAGTTCTTCATAATAATGGGTATAGGATAACTATCATAAGCGATTTTAATGTTGTTCTTATGTTTCTAAGAGGACCAATAACATCATGAATAATGTCTTGACTTGCATGCGAACTGACTTTAAGTGAGGCAGAGTTACAAAGTTGTCAGCCTCACTCTCTCTTCATGAGTCATCAAAGTCTGTGTGACCTTGGGCAAGTCACTATTTACCTATTTACCTCAATCCCCTCATTGTAAAATGAGCTGGAGAAGAAAACGGCAAAACATTCCAGTATCATTGTTAAGAAAACCCCAAATAGGGTCATAAAGAGTGAGACATGAGTGAAATGACTGAACAACAATAACTATGTCCATGGGATGAATCTCTCTATGTTTATGTATTGACTGGAATAATACGTTCTAAAGAAGGTGATGTTATATCCGAAAGGAAACACATCACCTCTGTTTCTACAGGAGACAGTACAATTCAATAGCATTTCACTCACATGCGCCCTAGTCATATAACTCAAAATAAAAGGGGGAAAAAGTCTATTGTGGCACAGAAATTATACTGGTTGTATAGCTACGACATTCCTGTTACTTAGCAACTCGATAACTGGAGGTCATCTCTTCGCAGTCATTCAAGATGGATACAGGCTACTCAAACCTGAGAGGGATCCTGTTACCCAGTTGGGTACACTTACAAATCCCTCTCTCTCTTTCATGAGGCCTTCCATCTCATGACAAGTCCATGAAAACTTTCAAAGATATTTTAAAACAAGCTCTCAAAGCAAAACTGTCCTAGCTTTTTCTTTAAAATCTTCTGAGAAAGATACCCAACCATATCCCTTAAACCTACACCTGCTCCTGTATGTATGAGTATGAGGAATATATCTGAGATTTATCATTGAAAGGCATCTTAGAGATCATTTACATCTTGATTTTGTCTGTATTAGAAAAAAGCAAAGAGGGGTAAGTGATTTACTGAAGATCACAGAGGTAGGGAGAAGTAGTTGAATCCAGATGCTCTGTTTCCAAATACAGTGTTTTTTTCCCATAATACATTGGTCACACTTTTATTTTTTTACTCAAGTTCAAGGTGAAGATAACTTTGGTGAATAGAATTCAATTAAGAAATGTATCATTTTTATCCACTTCAAATTCAATACTATCGCTTCTCTTTGAGGAATATTGGTCACTTAAGGCAGAGTTGTCTTATTTCCAATCGGTCAAAAACCCTCCAATTGGCTAAAAATGTTGTGAAGGAAACCTATCAATACGAGCATTACTGGAGACCTGTCTCACCAGAACTGCGTCCTTTAGATTTTCAAAAGACTTTTATGTTTCACAGTAGTTTATGCCACTTTAAAGAGAAAATAGGACCCAAGCAGACAAGTCAGATCCACTAAAAATATGTTAGAAAGACAACAGAGAAAATATTCTAAAGAGGAAAGACCACTGCATCTTGAGTCAAAGGTGCTAGGTTTGAATATTGACTGTCATTACCCTTGACTCCAATGTCCCACAAGTCTCAAGACCTGCCTCTGCTTATTTGAAAAATGATATATTGAGACTAAATGGTCTCTTGTGCTTCTTTTGGCTCTGGAGTCTATAAATTAATAATGGGATTCAAATTCATAGCTTATGTAGTGATGTACATGTGTGGTTCTTGCTACTAGAAGAAGCTGAGGCGGTAAACAGCTTGAACTTGAGTGTTTCAAGCTTTAGGGGGTCATCCGGATGCCCAGACATTGTAACTGGCCCAGGTTTGAAATGGAGCAGATCAAAGATACTGTGATGAAGAGCAGTGGGATCAGCCCATGAGTGGCTGCTACATTTGAACCTGGGGGGAAATAGGGGGATCCAGTCTTTAAAAAAAAATAGTCCAAATTGAGAATCAATGTGAGATTGCCCTCATTTTGATAACTCCTAAGTTTCCTATCATTTCTTTGGTTCACTGACCTTTTCTGTTTAAAAACAAACAAATAAACAAATAAAAACCCTCATCTCTGTGTTCCTAATCCATGAGACAATCCCTTATTATGTTTGCTTAGAAAATAAAAATGATAATACATTCACCAAACCAGATAATACCTACTTTGCAAAGTCTTAAAGAATGTCAAGCATTTGTGTGACTCCTTTAAAATCTCTCTGAATGTCTTTTCAGGCCATTTTTCTTCTGATACTGAAGTATATAGATTTATTGTCAGGTTATCTTGTTTTGCTATGTTTCCTTTTGATAACTTGGACTCCCATTCAATAAAAGCTGGTATCATTATCTTTCAGATGGAGTTCATGAGTCCATTAGAGTTAGTCTTTGAATAGCTGCTACAAGTTCTTCTGGGTATCAGGGTCAACTCTAACCTTTGCCTTTGATTTGTCTGTAGTATAAACCCCATAGCACTGATTTTATTTGTCCATCCCATTCTATATATAGTGAAATAAAGTAGGCAGGACAAATTTCTAAGCTATATAATGGGTTCTGTCCATTGGAGTCACATGCAAAAAAATGAACCCTCACCTGTGTATTTGCAGTTAATTTTGACCCCACGTGGTAGTATTAGCAGCATAACTCCAGATTCCAGGTATTTGAGCCCAAATTAGAGAAAGAGCTTTATATTGACTATAAGACAGCTAGGTGGTACAATAAATAGAATTTCAGAACATAGAATCAGGAGTTCAAATCTAGCCTCAGACATTTATTTGCTGCGTGACCTTGTTCAAGTCACTAAATTGCCACCTGACTCAGTTTCTTCATCTATGAAGTGGGAACAAGAAGCATCTACCTCCTGGGGCTGTTGTAAGGATAAACTGAAATGATACTTGGAAATTGCTTTGCCAACTTTAAAGTGCTATAGAACTACAAGCTTTTATTATTATTAAGATGAATAGGTCTCAGTGTCAGAATTTCCCTCATACGGCGTATCTTTTCTCTCTCAACATAACAATATAAGGTCAACTTCATCCATCCCTGGCCAAACCCCTTCTAGTGTCTGTCTTTTTAGGGTCCCTTCCAATGCTGCAATTTTATGACTCAATGAGTTGATTTGTAAAGTTGATTTCTCTATCATCTAAAGGTCCAACAGAGAGTCACAGTATAGTAGTATAGGGAGTAAAGTCTCCCTGCCTCCCTGCCTGTCTGCCTGTCTGCCTGCCTCCCTGACTGCCTGCTAAGTAACATGCAGAGAATTGTGCGGCTAATCTCACATCCGTGGCAGCAATCAGGAAGGTGTCTTGAAAAATTTGTCATTGGGCTTTGCTTTCTTTCAGCCTGAAAGGATTGTTTTAACCACATATACAAGATTAGAATCTGGCATCCTGTGTGTTTACAAATGATGTCTTCAAGGCACCCTGTAAGCAAAAGAAGAGGATTAAGTAACTGTGGCTTAAGTGACTCCTTCCAGGAGTGTTCTTTGTAGCTGAATCAGTCATGGCAAAACCAAAATCCTCCTGGCAAACCTTGGTATTTTGTTTAGCAGCGTGTGGTGATAGTGGTAGGGTGGGTTTTTCTCTGTTTGTTTTGTGTTAAATATGAGATTTTCAAAGGAAGAATAATATTCCCTGGAAATCACACGAGTGCCTTTAGTTAAAGGGATCCAGCGGAAATAGGTATTTGTTAAGTACCAACTACACATAAAACATTGTGTTTATTTCATAAAGCTAGGGAACAGTGAAGAAAGGCAGGTATTATTAATTTCAGTTCCTAAGTGATGCAAAGTGAGGTTAGATGATTTAGCTAATGCACACACGCGTACATACATACACACACATGCACACACACGCACGTACACAATGAAAGCTATATAAGAATCTAAAATCAATGTTCACTCAACCTTAGAGCTGAGCGTTTGGAGTGGAGTGTTGTGGGGTGAGGCAGGGGCCCGTGTGCAGGGAGGGAAAAGAACCAAAGCCTGAAATGTAAAGTACCAACAATAAAAATTCTGGCACATGTGTGCACATCTGTTTGTGGGCTAGTCTTTTCTTTTTTTATGGTGATTGTTTTAGGGTCCTTCCTGAGAATACAGCCTGTATTCTACAGGCATCAGAATCTGAACTCTGACCTCTGAAATTCTGAAGCATTTGACAACATTGTCTTTTCCATCAACCATTTGTGTTTATTCTCTCTCTTTTCCCTACTACTATCTTCTCTCTCCTTCCTAACTTCTCAAACTCCTCTTTCTCTCTCTCTCTTTGTCTCTCTCTGTCTCTCTGTCTCTGTCTCTCTCTGTCTCTGTCTCTGTCTCTCTGTCTCTCTCTCTTCCTCTCCCTGCTCTTCTGCACTTTATACAAACATCTCTATCTAGTTTCCTTCAGAAAATAACCAATAATTCAATAAAACCTTAGTCATCAATATCAAATGAAAAAGTTGAAATGAAATGTAGATCTGGAAAATTTCCCTTCTTATTCTGATCCAGCATCTGTCATCCAGAAATCCAAAGCACTACACCAAAGCTTACCATGCATCTTTACTATATTCCTCAGAAGTAAGTAACAATTTTGGCATTCTAACACTATTCAAAAAATTAGCAAATGAAGACCAATCTGGGGTTCCCACTCATTGATATAAAGGAGGGAAGGAGAGAGAAACAGACAGAGAAGCAGAGACTGAAACAGAAATTTAGATAGAGAGGCAGAGAAAAACAGACAGACAGAGAAAGAGAGAAACATCGCATGGTCCAGCCTGTAACAGGTACCTCATAGGGCTGTTGTAAAGATCAAATGAGATGCATAGATAAAGCACATTGTAAACGTTAGAGCATCATAGAAATATTAGTTATAATATATAAGTGATAACTATTTGTGTTAATATAACTTAGTGTTCATAAGTTGTTGGTAAGGGCAATGTTACTTTTAGAAAAGTCCTCACAAGTAGTTCAGCATCCTAAGGGTTCAGGTCGCTGCTGCTCTGCCAAGAGGGAGCATGAGTTTCCTAAATATCCCAATACATCAAGTATTAGAAGGAAACTAATGGAAGAGAAAGGAGATCTAGGCTGAAGATGGAAGCACTCAAAATTCATTGATTCCACGAGTATGTTCTTGTCATTCCGTGCTTTCAGTCATGTGTGACCCTTCATGACCCCCTTTGGGGTTTTCTTGGCAAAGATGCTGGATGGTTTGCTATTTCCTTCCCCAATGATTCTACATGTGCCTACTGATTTATGATGTTTCCCTTCCCCTTTCCCACCTCTGTACCCTGTAAACCTATATTCTAAGACTGATTTAAGGATAAAATCATCCTCTGCTTTCCCTCTCCATTCCAGGGTCTATGATTAGAAGCTATGCCACTGTGACAATCAATGTACTCTCCTGTAGGTAACTGAGAATGGGATCTGCTTTGCAAATTAAATGTGAATTAGGCCAAAAGCAAGTGTCATGATCGACTGGAATAAAAGGTAAATCATTCCCCATATATTCATTCCTTTCAGACATGAACTGGTCTTGTACCCCAACCATATGATTTACAAAAGTTCAGTTGTTTCTCTCTTTCCCTCCAGACCCTCACCTCCTCCCATCTCAGTTGTACATTCCTTTACAATCTCTGGTTTGGGCTAGAAACCAAAGCACCAGCACACCTCAAAAGGTTGTTTCTGTGCTATTTCCACCAGGCTTAAAAATGGCAGTCTTGATAATCTGGTGAGGAATTCTCTTTTGATTCATGATTCATATAAGAAGACTGAAATAAAAGGACAAAAAAAAATCACTTCAGGTAAGCATTACATTTATTTTTTGGATACACACTCAAACTCCTCAAAAAAGGCAAGAAGTATCAACAAAAATTACCATGGAATATTCTCTCCACCACCGAGATTGTTTTATTGTAAATAGGGTACCCCTATTAGTCTGGAGGATATGAAAGCTTCCTTTGGGTGTGTGCAGTTTTATTTGATGGAGCTTACTGCTGGCTCCTACGGCTATACTGAGTAGCTTCAACTTTTTAGCCACATTTTATGTGACATGAGCTTTTTTATAGGTATATACTTAGATTCATATATACCTAAGTTTCTGATCTATAAGGTATTCTGTTAATCATGTTGTTTCCAAATGATTCCATAATAGCTCAGATTTATCGCATATATCCTGCATATAACAGAGTCTTGATTACTTTTCTACATAACAGGATTGATATGACATCCAATAGACACTAGAATATGACATAAATGTGAACTATAGTTTAATATATACTTAGATATATTGAACATTAAAATTAATTATATTTGAAAACAGAAAAAATTCTAAAGTAGTATCAAAACTGCCTTTAAACTAATATTGTAGATACATAAAAACAATACAGTGATAGCAATAGAAACCCTAAGGCAAAGAGTGAAATGTGTTGTTTTGTTGTGAGTGTCCCACCTCTAATCTTTTGCTTGGCCTCCTTCTGCAGGTGGTTTTTGTTTTGTTTTTTTCCCCAAATCTCAGAGTATTAACTAGTATAGGAAAATAGACTTTGACCCCAGAGCAAAATTCTTGGGCTTGTTGGTTCTCTACCCAGAAGAGAAAGAGATTCTAGGTCCCAGCATAAGGATCAGACAAATACAGGGTCAGCTGGAGAGATGCTGAGTAGAGAGAGAATGTAACTCATAAAAAGCCAAAGGGTAGCTAAATTAGGATATAAGCATCCCTCAAACATGCCCCCTTCGCTCTTCTGACACTGCCATCACTCTTTACTTCACCCTGATCCTTTTTACCTATTCACTATTACAACAGCCCACTGGTGGGTCTGCCTGCCCCGAATCTCTCCCTACTGCAACCCATTCTCCATTCAGTCACTGAAGTGATTTTCCTAAAGTATAGGCCCCATCATATCACACCTATATTCCCATCAACTCCAGTGCCTCTTATCACCTCCACGATCAAATACAAAATGGTCTGTTTGACATTCTAATCTTTCATAATTTAGCCCCCTCCTACCTTTCTAGTCTTCTTAGATCTTACTTCTCAACACATACTCTTTCATTCAGTGACATTCGCTTCCTGGCTGTTCCACAAAGACAGTCCATCTCTTGGCTCTAGGCACTTTCTCTGGTTGTCCCTCCTGCCTGGAACACTCCCTTTTCAACTCCACCTTCTTAGTTCTTTGGGCTCCTTTAATTCTCAGTTAAAATTCCATCTTTTACAGTCAGCCTTTCCCAACCCCTCTCAATCTTTGTGCCTTCCTTCTGTTAATTATTTCCTATTTATCCTATTTATAGTTTGTTTAAGGGCATAGATCATATTTTGCCTCTTTTTGTATCCCCAGTGCTTAGCAAAGTACCTGGCACATAGTAGGCCCTTAATGAAAGTTATTTATTGGTTTTTGGAGTTGGAGTCAGAAAGAGCCAATTTCAAGTCCAAATCCTGCCTTAGATATTTAACAGCTTTTGTGACCCGACAACTCGTTTAACTTCTCTGTCTTGGTTTTCTCATTTGTAAAGTGAGGATTCGATGACATAAACACGTAAAGTGTTTTGTAAACCTTATAGTGTTATGTAAATGCCAGTTGTTCTTGTTGAGTTAAGCAAGATGACTTCTTCCCAGTGATCACCTTTTAAACAAATTTGTATTTGGTTAGAGCTGTCAGATTTTTGTTTTCCAATCAGGCACACATGCCCAGAACCATTCAGACTGTAGATGGAATGATTGATCTATATAAAACTAACTTTCCAGTGGAACCTGAAAGAGTAGGAAACACTTAAGTTTAATACACAAACATATACACATTCATACACACACATGCACATACACACACACATACACACACACACCCCTACCTATTTCAATGTCCAGAACTCAAATATTAAATAAAGATTAATCCCAACAAAAATTGAGACAATACAACAAAATGCAAGATGAACTCCAACGACATGAAAGACATCTGACCACCCCTATGGTTGGTAAATTACACATAACTACCATGTGGTCAGCTTTGTCTTGCTTTAAAATGGTCTGAACAGACTGAACCAGAGAAGGGTCAAATCTAGGTTGCAAACACATTAGAATACATGCTAAAAGCACTCTCTAAAAATGTTGATGAAAGATGACATTTCATGAGAACATGTAATGTTACAGATGAGAGCATTTCCAAGTACTATCATTGCTATTAATGTAAACATTTTCCATTAAAGCTATAATTCTCCAAAATGAAATTGTCTTTAAAATATTAAGAGTAATGTTGCTTAAGAGTACCTCAATTTACAGAATAGTCAGTCTCAGAAAAGAAATGAATAAAGCTGGGAAACAATTTTTAGAGCCAGTGTCTCTGATAAAGACCTCATTTCTCAAATATATAGAAAACTAAGTCAAATTTATAAGAATACAAGTCATTCCCCAATTAATATGTTGTCAAGGAATATGAACAGGCAGTTTTCAGATGAAGAAATCAAAGCTATCTATAGTCACATTAAAAAAAGGCTCTAAATTACTATTGATTAGAGAAAGGCAAATTAAACCAACTCTGAGGTACCACCTCACACCAACTAAATTGTCACAGAAAAGGGGGAGGGAGAATGAGAGGAATTAGACCAGGAGCAGTGATTTCTTAGTATAAAGAAGAACCAGGTGAGAAAATTCGTATCACAGCAGGCAACTTTTCTTCAACTTATAGTCTTACAGAGTTTCTCAGTGTAGTGAGAGGTAAATGTGTTGTCCAAATGGATGTGTCAGCAGCAGTGCATGAAGCCAAACTCAAGGACAGCTCTCTACATATTCCATCACACTTCCTCTCATTGTCCAAGAAAAGCAACCTTAAAATGAATTTGTGTATACTGAATTTCACTTTTCCACTACTCTTGCTTTTTAAAATGGATATATGATTCCCTAAAGAAGTACTTTGAAACAAAATGCAATTTTAAAAGAAACAGACTAAAGAAGGCAGTGTAATATTGAGAATCATATATATTTAAAACTACATTCAATCCTAGGATGGGGCAGAAATGATGCCAAGTCATACCCATTCTCCTCAGAAAGTTTATCCTGCTTTTTACCCCAGAGCCTTCACTAAAGCCTATGTTAACCCAATTTTTCCTTGAAATATAGATAAGTTTTACTTTAGTTCTTTATATACTCAATATTACCTGTGTTCTCCTTTGTTTTTCTTTATAGAGGAAGCATTCTTAACCTTTATTATGTCATAGATTCCTCTAGCAATATAGTAAAGCCTAACCCTTCTCTCAATGTCTTTAAATGCACAAAATAGAATACAAAAGGTTACAAAGGGAATTAATTATAACAAATGGCAGATATCAAAATATTTTAAAATATTTAATTGAATTGAATTGAATATTTAAAGATTCTCAAAGGATCCCAGGTTAAGAATCTCTTCAACATCATTTAAATGAAAAGAAAGAAGATTGTGCTTTTGAGAGTCTTTCCTCAACTTATTTGTTTTCTATCATTAATATTAATTTTAAAACACAAATAACAAGGAGTAGCAAAGGAAAGAGAGAGTAACTCATTCCTATGGCTCTCAGAAGAAGAGCAAGAAGATGAACCCAGACTAAGACTGACAAGTGTCCCAGTTTTATACTAGCAGGAAACACCAACTCCCTAAAAACCTGGCCCCTACCCTGAAGAAGAATGGATGCCAGGCCAGAGAAATCACCACTAGTCATTGAGACCTTGGAAAGCAATGATTCCTACTGACCAGCAAGATGTGGAGAGGGGAAGTCCACTGGATGAAATGATGTCTGTACTTAGAAACAAGAAAATCCTAGGTATGAAACTTGACTTTGACCCTTATTAGTTCTGTGACCATAGGCAAATTATTTCACCTCTCCTTTAACTGTGAAATGGGGATAAAAAAACTTCTATTACCTACTTTGCAGGGTTATGGTTTTTCTTTAAAAAAAATAGATATGTACTCAAAATCACTTTAAAGCCATAGAAATATAATCTATTATTTTTTGCTTTGGCTACCAAAAATGTAATGTTTCTTATATTCCAAGATGGAACTCTGGATTCATTTTTCCATAGAAATGGGGCTTTATCTCTATTTTGACATCATATTACACTTCAGGCATATTATGTGTCAAATAGGTTTTCTTGGGCTGACCAGAGAATCTAACCACCTCACATCTGCAAGAAAATGTTTTTAGTGTCAAACTAACTTAAAATGAAACTTATGGAACACAACCCATTGTAAGTTGAAGCTCCCTGTATTTTGATATTTTTTTTTTGTTTTTTGGAGGGAGGGGTAGAAAGGGCAATTGAGGTTAAGTGACTTGCCCACGGTCATACTGCTAATAAGTGTGTCACGTGTCTGAGGCTGGATTTGAACTCAGGTCCTCCTGACTCTCTACTCACTGTGCCACCTAGCTGCCCTGATAATACATTTCTAAAGAAATAAAAATTTTAAAAGCTTGTCTCTCTTTCAATATGGTCTCTTGAATTTCAATTCCCCCACTTCTCTGTCTTACTTATACAGAAGGGAGCACTCTCTAGTTATAAATAGGTGGATAGATTATAGAGAGTCATGAATTTTGAACTGAAACAAAGCTATCTAGTATAACCCTTTCATTTTACAGATGAGGAAGCTGAGGCCTCAGGAGGTTAAATGATTTTCCCAAGGTCATCCAGGTAGTAGCAGAGTCAGGATTTGAATCCAGGGCTCCAGAATCTAGAGCTAAAGTTTTTTCCTTTGTACCTACTATCTTTCACCCTAAGACCCAACAGGACTTTTTATGATCTTCTGTAGAACCTTTCTTCATTCTCGGCTAACTAAACACAAACTGGAATGCCTATTAAATGACACATAAACTGAGATACATGTTGACAATAAGTAAATAGAAGTTAACTTTAAAGAATATTTTATCTCATTAATATGGATGCTCGATAAAGCAAAGTAGATCCCAACCTATGTGTGTCTGCCCATACTGTTACTCTTATTCATGGACTTTCACAAATCTGTCACCACAAAGCAACCATCCAACATGCTGAGACCCTTTCTTTATTCCCTAACATTGCATTATATCAGTAGTACTCTCAGGCTGACCATCGGTTATCACTCTCTATAGAGCCAATCTATCTTTTGAATTGTTATACATTTTTCTGGCATAATATTCTAAGGGTTCTTAACCTGAAATTGGCAAACTTGCTTTTAAAAATGTTTTGATAAATATATTTCAATGTAATTGATTTCCCTTTTTATGTATTCAAAGAAGGGGTCTGCAGTTTTCACCAGACTGCCAAAGTGCCTATAAAATAAACCCTCTGCTCTAGAGGATGTTGTCAGAAATATAGACTGGATTATACATGGTAGAGAAATTCAAATACCAGGGTCATCATAGCTTGTGGCCCAGTAGCAATCCTTTGAAAGAACTTTTTATTTTGGACTTTTCTAGTTTTAATGGAATTACACAAAAACCAACAAAACTGTTCCTTGCTTTAATGTAGCTAATAGCACACTGCCTTACACACAGCAGGCACTTAATAAATGCTGATGTCAATGAACTAAAGTAGGTCTCATGCATTGTAAGGGCTGCATTGTGAATCAATATTTTCACACATAACTCAATCAAACCATGGCTGTGGTTCAACTCCATAAACATTTATTAATGCCTACTGTTGGCACAGCATTGTATAAGAGAAGATATGAAGTTCAGATCACAGACTGTTGGAGTTGGAAAGAACCTTAGAAGTCAAGTAATTTAACCCTGTCATTTTTATGAAGAAACTAGTGCCCAGGGAGAATTTCCCAAGGTCTCACAGGTGTAGTAAGGCAGTTTGAACCTAGTAACACAGAGCACTATACTTGCTATCAGGAAAACCTGGTTTCAAATTCCACCTCTGATACTTGCTGGCTATATATGGCCACAAGTAGGTCATTTAATTTACCTGAATCTTGGTCTCAGAGAACGGAATAATAACAGCACCAGCTCATAGGATTATTGTGAGACCCAAATGATATAATGTATATAAACCTCTTTGCAAACTCTCAACTGTTATCTAAATGCCATTTATTATTATGCTACAATGACCCTTTAATTAAAACATGTTTCCTATCCTTAGGAAACTTACAGTCAGGTTGGGAAATATGACGGGTGCACACATAAATATAACATAAAATAATATATGATATGTAGTTAAGAGAAAAGAATGCCCATTGGTAATGGCTTTTAGGGAGGGAGTTTTAATTATCTTTGAACTGCAAACAATGAGCAGTAATTTTGCAGGTGACATGGACATAAGAAATCATTCAAGGCACCAGAAACAGTGTGAACAAAGGATTAAAGGTGAGAGAACATGGGGTGAAAATGCGGGATGCATTAGTAGAAGAGTAAGCAATCCAGTCTGATTTGCATATAGAGGGCCTGGAAAGAAGTTGTATGAAATAATATTAGAAAGTCATTTATGACCAGAGATGACAGATGAGTTGGTAAACTAATAATAAAAGTAGAATAGTCCAAGAACATTTCTTAACTTCTTAGTTCACAATCAGTAGACACAACAAAATTATTAAATTGTAATGACCTTTTATGTTTTCAAATCAATAAATATAAACAAAATTCACATGATTTTTGGTTGCATTGCTTTGTATGTGATTTCCTCAGTTTGAAAGCTCTACAGCCTGATATGTGATAAAGACTCCTTGGAGAAACTTTGATGCTTCTGGTGACAGAAGGTTTCTCATCTCTAGTAAAGTGGAAAACCTATGGAAAATCTAACTGGGAGATTATCTGAAAATGAATATCCTCTTGCTTTCCTCCCTATTTCCTTTCATGGAAATCTAGGTTTGTGAAAGAACTCTTAGCACATTTTCCGTAAGCAAATGCTTGCTTTCTTCAGTGGCATGAGAAATGGTAGAAGGTGGTAGAAAAGAAGAGGCTATAGGATGGTGTTGGCAAATGAGGGTGGGGCCTAGGGATGGCAAAGATAAAATGGGGTAGAGCCAATGGAGATTTTTTTAAATCAAGATTATCAGTTATTTGTGCTGAGGAAATATTATGTGGCTTCCAAACAGCATTCTAATATATGATCAATAAAAAAGTTATGAAAAATGGGAAGGTAGCCAATTAACTCTTCAAGTGAAGTACTCTTTCCATAAAGCCATATTTGAAGTCTCTATGGCAAAAGGCTTAGTGAAAAGGTGACTTTGAAACCCTCAGCACAGTCTTCAGATTTGTAGCAGCTAAATCCTTTCAGGTCAAAATCCATCATAAAATTTGACATGCTTGAGAATGGCCATCCCTTGAGAACACTGAAACATAGTCCTATAAATTCAGCAGAGAAAATAAATTAAGTCACCTCTTTAAATAAAATCTGATTCACCGAATGAATTTGTATTGCTGTGGAAAGAAAACAACATGTAAAGTCAACCAACCTAATGTTTCAACAGAGAACTTCTTAACAATCTCCCAGGTAAGGTAAGGGTAAGAAAGGGATAGAGAAAGAAAGAAAAAGAAAGAAAGAAAGAAAGAAAGAAAGAAAGAAAGAAAGAAAGAAAGAAAGAAAGAAAGAAAGAAAGAAAGAAAGAAAGAAAGAAAGAAAGAAAGAAAGAAAGAAAGAAAGAAAAGAAGGGGAGGGAAGAAAGGAAGGAAGGAAGGAAGGAAGGAAGGAAGGAAGGAAGGAAGGAAGGAAGGAAAAGAGAGAGACAGAAGGAGGGAAGGGAAGGGAAGGAAAGGGAAGGGAAAGGAAAATTCAAGAACAGCACCAGAAAGCCCTTTTCTTAGATCATATTTTGTATGTCTAATATTAATGTCTAATGTTGTGTTTGTAACTAAAATTACTAGATTTTTAAAAAACTATTTCTTAGGTTTCTTTATTCTACACTTTTGCATCATGTATCCTAATAAACCCAGCATTTAAGCACTGGAAGATAGACATGAAAACCGAGATCAAATGTTAGGTGATGTGGGGCTGATGTTTGCAACCCAGATGTTAGGAACAGAACAGTGAAGCTTTCAGGTGCATGGCCCAACTCCAAATCCCACCTTCATTACCCCTCCCCCAAAGTCAGAAGAGATGATGTTTGTTCTTGGGCTCCCTCCTGTGGTAGATACAGGAAATACTAGGAAAAATTATTTCCAAAAAAGTTAAGATGTCAGGCAATTTCAAACCCTGCCTGAATGATAGCACCTGGGTATTTCAGGCAGTGTATAAAAGGATATTATGAAGACAGGTAGAAATGAAAGCCAAGAGTGGGGGAAATAGTCTTGACTCCACCTGGATTATATCTGTGAATAAAAGAAAGATCTATCCTTGGCAACAGCCTCCAAGAGGTAAATCTTTTAAGTATAGAGAACTGATTATCATAAGCACATATCCGTGTATCTGGCAAAGTTATAACTCATAATAGACATGTATGTTCAGGTCAGAGCTGCTGCTCACTTTCCTTACCCTGAGGTGTTTACTAAAACCTAAAATATATACATACTGAATATATCTCTACCTGGCGGGGAAGGATAGGAGGACATGAGGACAAATGAGATAATATTTATAAAATTGCCATGAGCTTTGGGAGAAAAAAGCATAAATGTAAGCTCAAGATATAATCTTACCCCTGGAGACTTGCTGTAATGCTACGTCTGGGGTCTACACCATAATACTCTATTCTAAGATAGTTTTAGGCGAGGAATAAAACGAGAAAATATGAGTTTCATATATTTGTTGCTGGCTGAAAAAGAGTATCCAGAGTTGTAACCAAAATAGACTGTCTGGGACTTAGCTCCAAGGCACTGTTATTGAAAGGATGCTGATAATCTTCCTGGGTGTGCTTCCTAAGATACAAGTGCACACTCACATCTCCAGTGGCCATATTCCAAATGACATCTTCTTCATCATCCCCCTCCCTCAATATTCCTTAAAATACCTCCTATGGTGACTACTCCACGGATCTTGGCCAATGCTTCTTTATCTCTCTCCCTCCCCCATCTAGGTTTTGCAGCAGCAGCAAGTCCCCTCAAAAGTATAGAAACGTCCCACAGCATGCTTCTCTTTCTAAAAGGCCATACTCCAGGGTGAATCATCCATTCTTACCCTAGGCACAAAATTTCTGTGAACAGACCAAAACTAACAAAATGTAACTTGTTAGGAGCAAATATCTTATACTTAGTTCAAAAACAACTGTAAAAGCATAGGATTGAAAATGCGTGATTTTATAACATGTGAAAAAGATCTACAGACTTTGGATGTCTACAAGCAAAACATGATCAACAGTGTGAAGTAACTATAATCTTAGGCTTAGTTAAGAGAAGTAAAGCATCCCGAATAGGCAAGCTGACCTTTCCCCTATACTTATATGGTTCATCATATGTCCATTCTGTGGAATATTGTCCTCATTCAGATCTGGTCACCATATTTTAAAAGGGATATATTGAGGACAATCAGAGGAGCACAAACAGAAGGTAAAAGATCTGGAAATAATGGCATACTGAGGATGGTTGAAAGATCTTGGGGTATTATTAAAACCGGAAAAAAAAACACTTAGGAGGGACATGATAGCTGCCTCAAGTTTGTGAAAGGTTGCATTGTGGAAGAGGCATTAATCAATGCAGTTAAAAGGGGCAGAATAAAATTGCTTGGCATAAGAAACTCTGATTTTTAGCTCAATATAAGGGAGAACTTTTCAAAGGCCAAGAATATACAAGGAGACACTGCATAGCCACTTGTCAGAGATGCTGTAGAGTCAGTTCTTGAAGAAGCATGATATGGTGAAAAGAACATTGGCTCTTGAGCCAGAGAACTTGGATTCTAATCCTGCCTCTGATACTTAGGACCTATGTGAAGTTGGACGAATCACTTAAGATTCCTGAGTCTCAATTTCTCCATCTATAAAATGAAGGTGCTGGGCTAGATGGCCTCTGAAGTTCCTTCCAGTTTCAGAGCTAAGAATCTAGAGCTCCTCATTCTCTATATCTGTAGCCTTGAACCAGTCAACCTCTCTGAGGTAGCTATCTAACTACAAGGCTGAATCCTAGGGCTTCTTGTCAGGATCAAATGAAATTATGTTTTTGAAAGTACTGTATAAAATGTAAAGTGCTCTAAAGAGAGCAATGTAGTGTCAATAACACAAAAGGTGAGAGTACCTTTTTTAGGAGCTAATATCTTTATATATATATATATATATATTGCTATAGAATAGCCAATATCTGAAAAGAAACCATTTTTTTATGGAGCAAAACTACTTGTTCTTGTCTGATAATGCAATAAAGGAATATTTGTGGTTAGGGATTAGTCAAGAAATAGGGACGGTGGCAAATACATTCTTCAACACTACTTTGTCTTAACTTTCATTTCAATGATTATGTTTTAAAGATATATATATTATAAAATATTTAATTTTATTTCTTTCTGAGACAGTTATCAGGGGAAAAGAAGTGGATTTTTTTTATATTTTATTGAAAATAAAGATTTGTAGAAAACAGTCCTTTTTTAATGTTTCATTATCTAGAAACTTTATCCTCAAAACATTCTGAAGTTTTTTCATTGCCCTGAGACCGTCGAACATCAGAAAATATGGGGAAACCATCTATGCAACCTAGCTTTTCACCAGACTCACTAAAATTCTTTTTGATAACTTGAATACTTAAGGCCCACAAAGGCCCAGGTGCTCCATTATATGAAGTATTAATATAATGCTATAAATTTCTACTATACTCTAAATGCTCTAAAAACATCTCAGCTTTATTTAAGCTTTTTAAAAATCAGTTTTAATCCACTATTGACATTTTGTAGAGCAAAATTAAATGGTCAGTCTTTATGAAGGAAATTATTTTTACTAAAGGCTTCAGTGTATATTTTTTAAACAAAAGGAAAAAATGGGATAATGATCAGGAGATCCGAAGTTATGTTATGGATTTGCAAAGCTTCTCTATTGAAAACAGCTTATCTGTTGAATAGTCTTTTCAATGACTAGGATTGGGTGGATCCTCTGTGAGGAATGTATCTGACAATATGCATGAAAGTCTCGTGGGATGAGCAGGTATAGATGGGTTGTGATCTGCATCATTGGAATAAATGCCAATATTCAGACTAAAAATCCATTGACGTACTGGATTATATTAGTCACAAACATATATGAGCAAGTACTCTGGGGGAGGTTTATTTGTAGAGAGTCCACAGTAATAATAAATGAAAATAGAATGTATATAATTTTAAACTAGCTAGGTGGCTCAATGGACAGAGTGCTAGGCCTGGATACAGAAAGACATCTTTTTGAGTTCAAATATGACCTCAGGCACCTCCTAGCTGTGTGACCCTGGGCAAGTCATTTAACCCCGTTTGCCTCAGTTTCTTC
>CM053593.1:325985566-326007012 GCA_028646575.1 Pseudocheirus occidentalis | reverse complement strand
CCTGGAGACCATAGACAATGGTGGACCAGGCCAATTCAAGGGTGGGAAACTATTGGAACAAAGTGAGCTAAAGACTTGGGCAGAGCCGCATCTCAAGGCCCATGACCTCAGGCAAATGTCTTCCCTGGGAAGGTTTACTTTCCCAGAGCCTGTACCTCAAAGAATCAAGGAGAGCTCAAAAAGGGGGGAGGGGTCCCAGAGCCTACACCTCATCATAATTATCATTATCTATGTTAACTATTAACATAAAAATAACATATTGTTAATATTTATAAATCATTCACTATATGGCATCAGTGTTAATAATATTGATATTATGGCAAATATAATGTCATTATATAAAATCCTCAATTATAGTGTTAGTATAATATTGATGATATAATATTATTGTTATATAATACTATTATTGTTATTAATAACAATCATTATCATCTTAATTTCCTGTTGATTCAAGAGCTGATTTGTTACCACCCTGTTTTTGTGATAAAGCCACCTTTGGTAATGGGAACTGTAGGCACCTCATGGGCTGACATATATATGTACAAAGATAAAATGGTCAGTGAGGGAACAGATGCTTCTTTACACTGAAATGAACAAGCACGATCAGTTTAAAAAATGTGAGAAACCAGGGAAAAGTAAACAGACCTGTTTGTTTGGCATGTGACACTTTTTGAAAGGTTCCCAGATACAGCAGCTGCCTGGGTTGTGTCTACATTGGAAAATTTCCTAACAATTTGGTCAGTCCTTTGAGAAATGGGTCTCTTTCCCAACAGTCCTCTCTCACTTTCTGCTCAGCATTGTTTCTTGCATATATAACCGAAAATTTGGCTGGAGAGAAAGGATAAAGGGAAAGGGTTAGGGTTTTCTAAGGACTGATTCTCTTAATAGGTAACTCTTTCAGATTGAGTAAAGCCTAACATCTCTTTGTTCCAGTTTATTTGTTTTTCTCCTCTTAAACCAAAGAGATTTGGGAAGCACTTTCTGATTGATTAGGAGATGATAGAACACTCAAAGTCTCAAATATTATCGGGGGTGGGGAATTTGCTCCCTTGCAGTCACATGTGGCCCTCTAGATCCTCTAGAGTGTGGTTCTTTGACTAAATCCAAACTTTATTCCTGTAATAAAAGGATTTGTTCTGTAAAACTTGGACTCAGTCAAAAGGCCACACCCAAGGACCTTGAAGGCCACATGTGGCCTCAAGGATGCAGGTTTCCCACTCCTGTCTTTAGGCTGCATTCAAAGTAGAAGGGACAGGTGGGAGAAACTGTATACCCTCCATCATCCTTTCCCTCGAAAAACACCATTTTGAGAAAAAAAAAAGGGGGGGAGGAAAGATCCAAGTACTTCTCCTTACCCTTCTTCACCCCTTCCCTGCCCCATGCCTGCAGGGCATTCCTCTTCCTTCTAACTTCCAATGCTTAGAATCCAGAGCCCACATCAAACTACTGAAGGTTAGCTTCCATCATGAGGCCTCTCCTGATTCCTGCAGTGGTTAGTGCCTCCCCCAACCCTAGATTAACTTGTGGTTTGTTTGTATATTTGTATATTCTTTGTCAGTATATTTAGTGTATTCACACATATACTAAAAATATACTTAGCATATCAACACATACACACATGTGTGTACACACAATTTATGCACATATGTATATATATACGTGCAGTGCACACATGCATACATAAATAACATATATGTTCATGATAACCTAATCAAATGTAAGTTCCTTGAGGGTAGGGACTCTTTTATTTTTATCTTTGCATCCCCACATTCTAACACCACAGTCTATGTTTAATAGGTAAATATTTTTTTTATTGATTAATAATTGACATTTGTATAGCACTTAAACATAAAATTACTGATATCTTTTGTTTTGGCCTCATCTTTATTTCGCAATGAATCCCTGACCCTTTTCTCATTTGTAATGCTATAAGTTCCACAAAATGTTTTCCTCACAGTAACTTTTTATTATTATCCTCATTTTAAAGATGAGAAAACTGAAGCATGAAGAGGGAGCAGCTTACTGAGGATCACTAGCTGATCCGGGTTGGAGGTCTTAGATTTAGAACTTTGATTCCAAGTCCAGTCTAGAGTCTTGCTTTATACAAATTTCACCTCCACAACTCCTATATGCAACCCATGTTTCAGCCAGCTGGCCAACTAGCATTTATTAATCACTTGCTATATAGGCCTGACTGTCCCTGAGAAGTTGAACTCTATGTTAAAAATTGTACATTGTTTATGTGCAACTGGGAAATAAGTTATACAGGCAATGGAGTACAGAAACCTATCTTGCCCTATAGGAAAATAGGAGGGAAGGGGGTGAGAGAAGGGGGGATGATAGAAGGGAGAGTAGATTGGAGGAAGGGGTAATCATAATGGCAAGCTGTCTTGGGGTGGGGGAGGGGAGAGCTGGGGAGAAAATCTGGAATTCAAAATCTTGTGGAAGTGAATGTTGAAAACTAAAAATGAATAATTTTTTTTTAAAGTTGCATTCTAATGGAGAAGACAACCTGCAAACAACTGGGTATAAACAAGATGTATACAATGTAAAGGAATGTCAAAGGTCCTTTGGAGAAGATTATATTAGAGCTGGGTCTTGAAGGAAACTGAAAAATCAAGGAACTAGAGGTGAGGAGAGAGAGAATACTCACGGCCCTAGAGAAAGCCAGTGAAAAGACACAGAGTCTGAAGCTAGAGTGTTCTTGGAAGCCTGATTATGGGGTATTTGAAATGGAATAAAGTTTTAGATGTTTGAAAAGGTAGAAACCAGGGTGTGAAGGACTTTTATGGTCATACAGGATACATTTGATTCTTGAGGTGGTAGGGAGCTACTGGATCTTATTGTTTGGGGAAGGAAGGGAGGAGACATGGTCAGAGTAGTGCTTTAGGCAAGTCCTGTTGGCAAGTAACTCAAAGAAGGAATGGAGTGGGGAGAGTCTTCTTTGTCATAGGTGTGATCTTTCCATGGCTGATTGGGAAAAGTAGAAAAATAAATATCCTTACCATCCTTACCATTTGTCAACGAGAGAGACACCATGTTTGAAAGTGGCACAACAAAAATGTGCTGTCCCAATTAAACAAAGACTCACTGTCAGCCGGGAATGAGCTTTGAGTTGTTTTTCCAGTAGGGGGATTTGTGTTAATCCCTCAGACCCTCTTGCTCAGTGACCAGTGGAATGCATCAGCAGGATGGTTGGACTGGGTGAGACAGAGAGGTGCTGTCTGTGTCTATGAAACAAAGGGAAGCCTTTAGTGATGCACAAAAGATGTTTCAAGTAGGAAATCAAACTTGACTTTGAAAGTATTAAGGAATGGATGGAAGTAACTAATTTTTGTCTTCTTCCCTTATACTCATTATGTATATTGATAACTAATACTAATTTGTGTGAACACTACTAGCATAATACTATTAGTAGAATTATATAATTAATATAGTTAATAAAGTTAATATATAGACTTTCTAAGAGGATTGAGAATCAAATCCTGGCTCTGCCAGTGTGCCCTGGGATCAAATACTTCATCTGTACAGGTCATTTTCTTGATCTTTAAAGAAGGGAGTTGAACTTTGAGATCATTGGCATGGGGAATTTCTACCTCAGGAGTTCTCTATTTCATAAAATCTTAGGTCAGAAAAATAAAAAAAAGTATATATACATGCAGAAATAATGTCTAAATATATGACACAATGTAATGAAATATTATTTAATGTAATATATATACATATACTATACTTATATATAGAATAAAAACTATAGTTAGTTTGTACGTATATATGTACATATGTATGCATATATTAAATATTTTCTATTTACTAACATGTTACTATTATACAGTAGTTTTTACTATAGATGTATGTATACACATATGTGTATACACACATGTGTGTGCATGTGTGTGAAAGGGTGTATATTCCTAGTCTAACAGTTTTTTTCTGTCATTCTTAGGCTTGGGACATTGATAGGTTACATCACTTGTCCAGGGTCACACACAGCCAGGATGTGTCTGAGGCAGAATTAGAACATGGATCTTCTTCACTTAGAGGCCAGGTCTCTAGTCACTATGCCAAGCTACTTTTCTACAATTAGTATAATATTATTGCCATAATAATCTATATCAAGACAAATTAGAATTGTAGTTTTTACTTCGTTTCTATCGAAATTCCAATGTAAACTTCATCCAGCATCTTCTATTTAAATTCTTTATTGCTCTCCTCTTTCCTTCCAGACTCATATGTGACTTGGAGTAGAGAATGAACCATGTGGCAATCAGGAGACAGAAATGTTGCCATATTGGCTACACTGGTAGCAAAATTACACATATCCTGGCTCCTTCCTCTTTTCCTCCCAGTCATATCTCCTTCTTGGTATACAGTGACTTAGGAAATGTTCACAGCTATCGAGAACCATATTTTCAGTTGTTTGTATATTCTCTTCCACATTAGACTTTGAGTCTCTTGAGAGCAGGAACTGTTTGTTTGACCTTTCTTTGTATCCTCAGCAACTCAACACAGTGCCTGGCACACAGTAGGCACTTAAATTCTAGATGACTGGTTATTGACTGATGGGCAAAGCTGAGCGATGCCGTTGGGTAGGGAAGGGGATGATAGAAATCCTTAACTCATATAGGGTTTTAACCCAATCAGAGAACTCAGCATGACCTGCTTTCCTCCTAAATGTGCATTACCTTTCTACCTAGACATACAATAAACCTTAAGGAGAGTTTTTGCAGTCTTTTTGGTGTGGTAGAAGCAGGAAGAGGTTGTCCTCATTTCGCTGAGGGTAGCAGGTTTCAAGTTACTCTCATGGAAAGTCAGTGACTGAATTTAAATGTTCAATTTTAGGTTTTCTATGATAGGAAAAAAATGTTCCCTATTTCCTTTGAAGAAAACCAATGTGTGGCCAACTATTCCCTAGAACTTGTACCACATGTCTCTCCTCAGTGAACCTCTGTTTATATTGGAGAAGGGGTAGGGGAGCTCCTCTTTCCTGTGCCTCACTCATTCCAGGGTAATCCAGACAATCACCTACATGTTTTTGAAGACACAACATTTCAAACACCTTATGGATGGATGTTTATGGAGCCTGACAGAGAGTTAAACTCACCATGAAAAGGAAGGTTTTTCTTTAACTGTGTGAAGCCAACAACTTGCCTAGTGTCAAGCAAATAGGAAAGAAGGTCTTGGCAGGTTGTTTACCTTAGCGGTCAGGTCCCAGTCCTTGAGCCTGTAACTTGGTTTGCATTCATTATTAACCATAACTTCCCCTTATCCACCCTAAAACAGCTCTTCCTTTCCATAGGCTTTAGGATACATACCCAAGAGTGCTTCCCTAAACACTTAACCCAAGGCCAAAGTTGAAAGTGTCCATATACTCTTGTAATGACCTCTTTTCATTAGTCGTGGATTAGAATGCATGAGTACTGAGATTGCAGAGATTGTTTTTATTGGTTAAAAAGCTGATATCAATATAGTCACTTTAAAGTTAACAAAGCATTTTCCCAACAACAAGACAAGATAGGTATATAAGTATTATCCCCACAGAATAGGTGAAGAGCTAAGTCTTAGAAAGTGGAAATGACTTTCTTGTGTTCAAACAGTGTGAGAACCAATATTTTGCCCCAGGTTTTCTGACTCCAAATTTCTCTCTCTCTCTCTCTTTCTCTCTCTCTCTCTTTCTCCCCCTTCTCCTCCCTCTCTCCCTCCATATGTCTCTCTCTTCCTCCCTTCCTCCCTCCATCTCCTTTCTCCTTTCTCTCTCTCACATATAATCATCCTCACGATCCTTGATGGATCTTAAAGAAATTTTTAAAATTTGGAATTTGCCATGTGAGTTCTTGTTCTACTTTTAGTGTATGGAATAAATAAAATAGAAGTAAGGAGGGATACTTTTTGGAAGTGATGGTAGTTTGACCTATAGACGGTCTCGTTGAAAAGAACAATAACAAAAAAGGCCTATCACACTGGTGAACTTGAAATATTATTTAAGCAGTAAAGAATCAACAGCTCACAGGGAGCTGGATTCTCCTTTTATAGAATCCTGCAAAGGGACAACCTGAATTGTTAAAATAGTTATTTTAACTCAGGAGTAAGTAATAGAGATGATATTGTCCCCTTCTAACAGTTGTAGAATAGGGCTCAGCTGTAGCATATAGGAATACTTCTGCAGGGAAACTAATAAGATAAAAGTCATTAAGCAAAACAACACGTTTTAAAATATCCTTACGTTTTTGTTTTTTTTTTAAGATCTGTGAGTTGTCCTGAGTGGTTCCTTCCCCAAGCAATGAAGATTACAAAACTCACCAAGGAACACTTGGTAGTTTTTCAAAGCTGTTGTTGCTAGCTCTTATCAGAGGTTTGTTTTTTTTTCTCCTCATAGCTTATTTGACACTTTTCCAGTATGTAGTGAAGACCATCTGCTAGGCACTCAGGCTGGGGCTGCACTGGGTGTGTGGAAGTGTTAATGAAATTAAAGAAAAGTTCCTGTCTGAAAGATGTCAACAAGGTAGTGAGGAAAGCAGAATAGAAACACCCCAAAGGACACAGTGGCATATTGATAAGCATAAAAAGACATAGAATAAAACAAGGAATGAGGGAATGTCGATCAAAGAGATGAGCAGGATTGGATGCAATTTATCAATCAGGAAAGGCTTCCCAGGAAGTGAGTTCTGGCCTGGTCCACGAAGTGAGAAAAATGAGCATTGATTAATAGAAAGGAAAAAGGAAGGGAATCTAGATTGGGGACTAAAGGCATAGAAATAAAGTTCAGCAGATCCTAACACAATATTATTTTCCCCATTCTTTAACAAAAGAGCTATTTTGTTTTATTTTTAAACCTTTTTAATGGACTTCCTCTCGGACTCCAATGAAGTGATTTACTTTGCTTGGAATGGAAGCTCCTTGAGAAGAAGATTATTTGGTTCTTTGTCTTCCTATTTCCTGTGAATCTTATAGTCTTATAGTATCTGCCATACAGCAGGCACTTAACACATACTTGTTGATTGATTATCCCTCGTGCATTTTAATTTAGAATCATTAGAAAACACCAGTGGGTCAGAAGTCAAAATACTTGGATTTTACTCCCTATGTCTCTAAATGTTGTTTCATCATTTTTCTGTCATGTCTGACTCTTCATGACCCATTTAGAGTTTTCTTGGCAGAGATACTAAAGTAGTTTGCCATTTTCTTCTCCAGGTCATTTTACAGATGAGGAAACTGAGGCAAAGAGGGTTAAGTGACCTTTGCAGGGTCACACAGCTAGTAAGTATCTAAGGCTAGATTTGAACTCAGGAAGATGAATCTTCCTAATTTCAGACCTGACTCTATCCACTGTGCCACCTAACTGCTCTTCTGCCCCCAATAAGTTTATGTTAATTTAAACAAATGACTTTACCCCCTGCGACTCAGTTTTCTGGAAATGAGAGTATTACCATTTACATACTTCACAGAATTATTGTGAGATAAAATGAAACAATTATGAACATGTTTTAAAAATTAGAAGCACCGTTGAGGAATGATAATTTATTCATTAGGATGTCTGTTTTCTCATTTTTATATTTAGCACAATTTCCTTTTGACTTTAAGAGACCTTCACTCTCGGTAGGGAGAGAGGCACAAAAAAGCAACATTCTCTAATCCCTCCTTCTGAGAACTTATCTCTAAAGTTGTATAACCTCCATCCTCCAGGATGAAGAATTATAGTGCTTAGAAAGCTGGTGTAGCTAATGCTATAATTTCTTCTCTTGGAAGGGCAGAAAGGACTGAAATTTGTCCACCAGTTTTTCTCCAAACAGACTGATTACAAGAGATGGATTTATTATTTTTTTAAAATAAAGCTTGATTTCTGTCTGAAAGATGTTAAGTGTTGTTTCTTCTTTATAGAACTCATTTGGAAGATAATTATTTAGGAATAAACTATATTACATTATTATGGAACTACTGATAAGAGTCAAAGATATGAGTTCAAGTCTTTTCTACTTATTGTCTTATCTGGACAATTTTGTTCGCTTCTCTAGACCTCACTTTCCTCATTTGGTACATGGCTAGTGGTCTGGAACTCAAGGGGATCCCTCAAGCAAAGGAAATTTTCATCAATGAGTCTGTGAGACAAGAGCAGAAAGGTATGGATGTGACACATGAGCTGAGTCAGTTATTTAAAAGCTTTCCCCAGAAAATTCATTGTATGGTGACAGAGTTATGAGGGATGAATCTCTCCATACTGAGTCCTCAGTTTTGTCCTCAGATTTGTCCTCAGACAACAGAGTCTTTCTAGCATGGAAAGTTGGGAGAGTTCATTCTCTTATTAATTAATTAGTCTTTGCTTTATGGAAGGGGAAGGCAGGCAATTGAGGTTAAGTGATTGTCCAAGGTCACATTGCTAGTGTTTAATGTCTGAGGGCAGATTTGAACTCAGGTCCTCCTGACTCCAGGACCTGTGCTCTATTCACTGCCACTCTAAGAGCTCACTCTCTTTTGACAGAGGCTTCATCACTTGAGGGTTACCTCTATGTCCTAATAAGAGACTCAAATAGGACATTGTAGCAGGTTGGGTCTATCTATTTGAAATTGTTGGTGATTAAAGAAGTCTTCATTTTCTTAAATATCTGCTTCTACTATAGAAAACCTTAACCTGTTTCTTAATTTAAACTGCTACACAAAATTATCTTGAAAAAACAGGTTGAAAAAACAGGAATTCAACCAAAATTGTCCAGAAAGTTATGATTCACTAAATGTAGGATCATTATGAAAGTCTGTGATTAACTGTAACATATTGTTCTCAATATAGGTGATGCTCTTCCCTCAAATTAGGCTTTAATTGATATCTTTTAGTACAATAGACACAGCATGTCTCACTAGTCTTGGACTTCAAAATCTATTTCTTCTAGATTTTTAAACCTAATTTCCAACATTTTATTCAAAATTCTATACTTTCTTACTTTACCGGGTTCCTTTGCATGGGATCATTAGATCTTAAGATGCATGAATGAATGAATGAAAGTGAATTTAATAAGTAACTACTATATTCTAGATCAGTGGTTCTCAACCTGTGGGTTGCGACCCCTTTGGGGGTCAAACAACCCTTTCACAGGGGTCACAGGGGTCACCTAAGACCATTGGAAAACACATATTTCCAATGGTCTTAGGAACCAAGACACCGCTCTGCTATCCGTTTCCAGGCAGGTCCATCCACATGCAGATATGCCCACATACGAGTATTAAAGAGTCACTGTATTAGGAAAGTTGAGAACCACTGATCTAAACTAATCTCCTTCATCTATAGAGGAATAAAATAAGAAGTGATTTGTCTAAGGTCATACAAGTAGTAAACTCTTGGACTGGAACCCTAGTTCCATGACTCCAAAACGAGTATCTTTTCTACTGTATTAGTCACATTCTCAAAGGATTATAGATTTAGAATTTGAAGACACATCAGACAACTTCTAATAAAAATCTCTTCATTTTTTAGATAGAGAAACTAAGGCCTTGGAAAGGTCAAGGGACCTGTCTAAAATCACATAGGTAGTAATTAGCAGGACTGGGATTTAAACTCAGGCTAAATCCATTACAATACACTTACTCATTAAAAACAACAACAACAACAACAACAAAAACAAGACAGGCTTTGAAAATATAGGTTATTCTATTTTTTTTTTTTGTTTAATATGATGATTTTGTGAAGGGGAAAGGTATGTGGCGCAGGGGATAGAGTGCTGGTCCTGGAATCAGGAAGGCTGATCTTCACAAATTCATACTTGACCGCAGCCCTTAGTAACTGTGGTGTGGGACCCTGAGCAAGTCACTTAACCCTGGACAAGTCACTTAACCCTGTTACCCTCATCTGTAAAATGACCTGGAGATGGAAATGGCAAACCACATTAGTATCTTTGCCAAGAAAACCCCAAATGGGGTCACAAAGAGTCGGACATGACTGGAACAACTGATAAACAAGAACAATTCTGTGTAATAACTTTCCAGTGTATTTTTTGCTCACAACGTGTACTCACAGGGGAACGACTATCCCAGATTCAAGGTAATCTGTGAGTCTTTACTCTTAAAACTATAGCTTGCAAAGCGATATGGATACATTTGGCTTTATCCATCAACTATATGAAATAATAATCTCAAAGATATTTGCTTAAATGGAATAGTAATAATAGGGCCTATACATGGTACCTTCATAAACCTGGGGCACATTCTTCCACAAATGTGATGTCAGTGAGAAGCATGGGCACAGAAATAAAAGTCAGCTAGTAAAGACACATGAATATCTAGACATGTATTTTCTTTTTCTTTTCAACGAGATCTCATCTTTTTTTAAAAAATTTTTTATTGACTTGTTTGTTTACTTTTAGTTTACAATATTCAGTTCCAGAACCACTTAAGTTTCAGATTTTTCTCCCCTTCCTCCCCACCCCATACCCCCACCATGGTGGCATACAATCACGTATATGATCTGCAAACTCTTTCATATTGTACAATAGTCTGGTTGTATAGGTATTATAGCCAATGGAGTGAACAATGAGAAAAGTAACAAAAACCAAACATAGAAAAGAGTGATAGCATGCTTTGCTTCAGTCTCCATTTAACCTCTGGTCTTTCTGGATCTTTCTCTGAATGTAGACATCTCCTTCCCTCCTGAGACTTGTAGAGTTGTCTTTTAACTGTGCATTGCTGTGAGGAGTCCAGTTTTTCAAAGTTGGTCATCACACGTATGATGCATCTGTGACTGTGTACAAATTTTTCCTGGTTCTGCTCCTCTCACTTAGCATCAATTTGTATAAGCCTCTCCAGGTAGAGATCTCATCTTAAGGGATAAGATTTTACTGTGATGTTTTCTACAGTGTTTCCCTACTTTCTATTAGTCTATACCCATCTTTTCCTTCAAGGTGTATCTTGAAGTTTAGCTCCTCCAAGATAACCTTCATTGATCAGTCAATGGCATCTCAAGAAATCCATTTTAAAAAATTAATATTCCTTATATATTTGTGTTTCCTACTATGACATTTTGCTGATATATTATGTAATTGTTCATATATATATATATGTGTATATATATATATATATATATATATATATTTCTTTCTCTTCTTTACTCAAACTGTTAGCTTCACTTAGGCAGAGAAAGTTCTTTGGTATCTTTCCACTATGCCTACTGCAGAAGTAAAAAGAAATATGATCTAAATGAACAATTAAACATTAGATAATGGAAGCCGTAGACTTGTTTTACCATTGCTGGGGTTTTATGTGATCACTGATGTATTAATTAATGAAATTTGTAAACTCTGTTGTAAAGACATTTAGTTCATTGGATACACTGAAGTTCTTCATATACCATGAAGGGAAGGGGGGAAAAAAACCACCAGAAATGTTTCTAGTTATTTAAGAGTGAGAAACAGTAGCAACAAGAAGCAGCTGCAGCTAAGGAGTGAGATTTGCTCCTCTTCCAGGACATTCCCTTGAATGAACTACTCATGTTTGTGCCAAATGGACTACATGATAATGAGAGTGAGGCTAATTCTCCCTGGGGGGTTGGGGTTGCCATGGTTTATAGGTCTGAACAGGCCCGGGCAACCCTGCTCTTGCTGCCCAGTGTGGAATAATGGGCTTCTTCCCGTGCAAAGAGAATGTGGCTTTATTTAGGAACATGCTCCCTTTATACACTGGTCTGCATAACCACCCTGGTGACCTTGAATAAGAATAGAGAGGAATCAGCTTGCACTTCTTGCCTTCATTATCTGTCTCACTCACACTGCTTTTCTCCTTAACAGCGCTCCCCCCCCCCCAACAAAAAATCCTTGACCTCACCTCACAGGAACTGAAATCAATAACAAATTATTTGATTTTCAAATAATCAGAGCAACTTGAAGTGTTTTGTTAATTTGGGGTGTCATACTTAAAAGTGAACATTGAACAAACACATGCCATAGATAGAGTGGATTAAGATGGTAAGGGAACTTGTAATCATGTTATACAAGGAAAGGTCAGAGAAACTGGGGTTGGCAAGCTTAGAGAAGAGAAGGCATGTATACGTGTGTGTGTGTGTGTGTGTGTGTGTGTACAAGAGAGATGTCATAAAATATTTGAAAAGTTGCCATGTATATTAGGGATTACGGGATTATGGTAATTATGTGTGGCTCCAGAAAAAAGATCTAGGACCAGTGGTTAGAGAAGGGGATCGTGAAGATTTCATGAAATATGAAAGAATTTCCTGACAATAAGAGTTATCTAAAAATGAAATAGGTTGCATTGAGAGAGTAAGGGTTCTTAGTCTTTTTTGTATGTGTCATGGACTCCTTTGTCATTTGGTGAATCATTTGAACCTCTTCTCAGAATAATGCTTTTAAATGCATAAATAGGATGCATAGTATTATAAAAGAAATGAATTATATTGAAATAAAGTTAATTTTTTTAAAGTTCATGTACCTCAGGTTAAAGACCTGAGTTAGATTATGACTTACTCATTATTTACTACAAATAATTAAGCAGAGACTGGATGAACACTTATCAGAGATGTTGTAGATTGGATTCTTACCTGAAGTAGTATAGATGTGGACACTATTTAAGAAGATGAACGGATTTCCAATTCTAAAATCCTGTGATTCAATGATTGTCTTTCTCTTGTCCCTTGTTGCCTTCTGCCTGTGTATATCAAGCAATAGTTCCCAAATATCTTGGTTAGAGGACCACTTTAGTGAGACGAATGCCCAACTACAACCTCCATATTCACTTGAATTTAGCCTTCCATAAAACTATCACCTGGGGGCAGATTTGTTTTTTTATACCTACTCTGAAGATATATGGGAAAGAAATAAAAAAGTATGAGTAATGGAGAAAAGAATGAGTGAGACAGACCCCTGTCAGATGTAATTAGCTAATTATTCTTCTCAACTAGGCTTTCCACAACTTCCCTAACTCCTCTTCCCCTCCTCTCTCTCTCTCCCTTCCTCTCCCTCTTCCTCTCCTTCTTCCTCCTTCTCTCTCTCTCTCTCTCTCTCTCTCTCTCTCTCTCTCTCTCTCTCTCTCTCTCTCTCTCTCTCTCTCTCTCTCTCTTCTTCCACTTAGCCACAACAATTTTGTAATTGTAGAATCTTAGAGTTGTAATGAACTTCCTCCAGCCACTACCTGAAGCATGAATCTTCGTGGTATCTTCATAAATTATCACCAAGCTTCCATTTGAAAGTTTTCTATTGAGTTTTGGGGAACTCACTAGTTTCTGAGGCAGTCCATTCAATTTTTAGATAGCAAAAATGATAAGGAAATTCTTTATATTGAGGTTGAATTACCCTTTTTATAGCTTTAACATATGGCTTTCTCTTGAAATCCAAGACGAATAAGTAGATTGTTTAAGGAGGTAGTGTGTCTCCAGTCTTCCTTCACTGGAATGGGTATGAGGGAGGGTCTTCAAGTAAATGCTGGATTCCTACCTATTGGATATGCTATAGAAGGGACTTTCATTCAGCTACAATCTAGGTTAGATGGCCTTAAAGATCCCTTCTAATTCAGAAATTCTCTGTGTGGAGTTTAATTCCTTTTCCACATGACAGACCACCAAAACTTGTAGAAAACAATCATAAATCTCGTAATTCTTCTCCTCTATAGGCTAAACTTCCCTAGTTCTTTCCACTAGATGTCTCACTAGCACCTCAAACTCAACATGTTTAAACCTGAACTCATTATAATATTTCCTCGCCATCACTTTCCCTTCTCAGATTTGATCATGACACTCCACTGCTCAATTTCCCTATCTCTGTTCATGATCTAGTCTTGTCAATTTAAAACCTTGAACTCATCTTTGATTTTTCCCTTTCCTTCATGTCCACATCTATTCTATTACTATGTTATGTTTCTTCTTTCTCCATTTTATCTCTTGTATTCATCCACTTCCTTCTACTTCCATTGCCACCATTCTAATTCATGTTCTTATTATCTCTCATATGGACTCTCATAGTATTTATCTCAAATCAATCTTTCATTCCATTTCCAAAGTAATTTCCCCTATGCAAAGATCTGTTCACATCACTCCCCTGCTCAAAGACCATCAGTGGCTCCCCACTAGCCATAAGCTAAAACACAATCTCCTTTTCATGAAATTCAAGATCCTTCAATCAAAAAAAACCTTAATTCTATGTGTACTTAAATTCCCAACAAAACTGGACTACTAGACACTCCTTGACCTCATTCTTTTCTTTCCTACTTCTGTATTCATGAAGGCCACCTCTCACTTTTGGAACACTCCACACTGTAAATTGAAATCCTGCTTTTTCTTCATAAGCTAGCTCAGGTGATAACTTTTCTTTGAGTTCTTCTCTTATGTCTTATTGTTTCCCAATCACTTATCATTTGATTTGATTTCTATACAATTATATGCTAACTAATTATTTATGAACATGTTATTCCTCTTACCTGTAAGCAATTTGATTGTAAATTTCTTGAAGGCAAGCCATTATCATCTTCCATCTCTGCATATTCAAAGTTTGCAGGATGTATCATGCATAATAGATGCAGCTATTTGCTGAATCAAATTGCTTTAACTTCTGGAGCAGTGACCTGAATATAATTGGCTCACCATTCCAGTTAAAGCCTCAGAAAGCACTCTATCCTGCTAATTAATAACTTTTCTCAAATGACTCCCAGAATTAAATATAGTGTTCTTGACCAGTAGTCTCGACAGTTAGAATATGGGACCATCCTTTCCTTCATTCTAAGTCATATCTTTATTAATAAAGCCTAAAATCAGATTAACTTTTTTTGGGTACCAGATCTCAGTATTGACACATTTCAGAATGGAAGGATCACTGACAAGACTCAAGCTGATAGGGATAGCGATACAGTGAACTTAATGCTCAATGTAAGAGGTACTTAATTTGGTATCCACTGACCCTGTGGAAAAATGTCAAAGGCTCTATGAACTTGGATGGGAAAAAAGGCACATCTTTGTTTTCATTAACCTCTAACTGAAATCTAGCATTTCCTTCAATTAGTTACAAATGTGATTCTATGAACTATTCTATAGGCTTCACCAGACTGTCAAAGGGGTTGCCCACAAACATAGGGACCCAATGGACCAACTTGGCCTAACACCAGTAATCTCTATGGATCATACTTTCAGAACTACTATTTGAATTTCAAATTTTTATCCTTTGAAATTAGAGGATTAGAATCTATTTACTTAAACTATGAGTTTCTCATAAACAGAGAATATACCTTTCCATAAAATAAAATAAAAGTATTGTGTTTAATGTAGAGCTTTGGGTAGAGATGCTGTTCAATAAAGGTTTGATAAGTGATTAATAATACTGGCTATGGAACTATATATAGTTTACTCTGAAATGATAAATTATGACTACAAAGGACTGATTGTAAAGCATACTACCCATCTTCTGACAGAGAGGTATGACAAAGAAAAAGAATGAGACAAACATTTTTGGACATGACCAATGGGGGATTTGTTTTACTTGACTTTGCGTATTTTTATAAAGGTTTTCTTTTTCTTTTTCTTTTTTCCCAGGGGGTGGGGGGAAGCTGAGAGAGAGAGAACTGGAGAAGGTACTGAGTTGCTCCACCCCCATCCCTTCCACCAAAAACAAACAAAAAAACCAAAATAAAGGAAGAGAGGGTCATCAAAACATTTTCAAAGTATACTGAAGAGAAGATAAGGAAATTTAGGAGGAATCACCATTAGGACATCTTTGAAAACTGCATGTTCAATTTATAACAAGAAAGCAAATTCTCCATGACAGACATTCTCAATTTCACCCTAGGTGCTGTTACCCCAGAAATCACTTTATACATATATTAATTTCCTTCTATGTGCACATCTCCCCAAAAGAATTTAATTTCCTTGACTTTTAAGGACTGTTTCATTTTTGTTTCTGTATGCCCAGTGACTAGTATAATGCCTAGTATATACTGAGCAATTTCATTTTTTCTTCCATTTAAAATAATTATTTTTTCATGTTTATTTTATTTTTAATTTATGGAATAAAACAAACACTTCCATAACATAGTATAATTTTGAAAAATGATTGCACATGCAACTGTGAATCTCCTATGTACAACTTGCTGTTCCTTTTAAATATATATTAAAGTTATCACATAAATTTCTTTTTTTCCTTTTTTCTTCCCTCCCTGCCCTTCCTTCCCTTTGCCCCCAGAGACAGCTACCATTGACACAAATGATACCAGGCAATTAATAAATGTTTGTTGAATAAACGAGTATGTGAATTCATGGCACTATGCTAGAGAATGGAGTTTCAAAGACCGAAGTATCAGTCTCTGTCCTCAAGGAGGTTCTATACTTCTATAAACACACGTGTGGTGACATGTACAAAGGCAGCAGTTATGTTCATGTTTCTGAAAATGGAAGCAAAAGATCAGACATTTCTTTAAATTACAGATAAATGAACATATACATCCAAGTGTATTCTGGTGATTTTTTGCCTCATCCCATTTAAATAAATGGCTATGAGATGCTATGAAAATTAATTTTAAAATATACATGAAAGGCTTTGACCTTCTGAAAAAGATTCTATGCAAACAAAGGCAGACTGGATGATTTGCCAAGGCCTCTAAACATGTTTGCCTCGAAGCACACAGTGGAATTGAAGTTTCTTAACTCTTGGCCCTACGGTCTGTCTATGGTTAGCACATGCTGTTTCGTTAACTATGAATGTACCCTTAATAGCTCCTCCAGGCTTTCCTGATGTTCTGGAGAACTGAGGTAGCCAGTGGGGAGGAAGCTGTTTTTGGCATCTGTCTGCATTTACTCGAGCAAGCCTCAAAATTATGAGATGTAAACTACTGTTCTAGTCCAATGAAGGGGCTGACTGCAGAGATCTTCCCCTCCCCTCCCCTGCATCAGCAAACTGGGACCCAACAAAGGGCAGTGAGGACGGTGCTGTCGTTTTGTACAGATGGCCTTCAGTAGGAGATGATTCTAGGGCCACCACTAAGTTACTGGTTTATAGTCACTGTGCAAACAGCAGGCCAAGGGCTGGCATGAGGCCAAGACTTTGTGGCTTTCCCCACCAGAGTTCAGCTGTGTGGACATACCTAGTTTTCAGCATAATTCTCGTGAAATCTGCCTCCATCATTTTGTATTCATATCAGTTGAGCAAAGCAAACGTAACTTTAGGACATGTCAAAAACTGTACAAGTCCCAGGTGGGCTGGGGAAGAGGCAAAATTGGCCTAAATGAGCCAAGAGTTTTCGTTTGTTGATGAAAGGTAAAATTACCCACCTGGCACTCACTGAACTCCTGTTCTACAGTGAAGAAACGTTTTTTTTTCCCTGACATTTTTGTTAAGCATTTTTGCTAAGCTGGGCTAAAATGGAAATGTTATTCACATATGACAGAGCAGGGCTTGCATCTACTTTCCTTGGACATGGACTGAAACTGAGATGAAGTGGATTAAAGTCCCCAAAGATCCCAGGATCTGATACACTGAAGGATTACTAGTATTTTGGGAGTTTGTCAACATTTTATGAATTGTTCTGTAATTGTTGTCTGCAGCCAAACAATGCATGCTGAAGCTTTCTTATAGTGGAAGGAAAAGGAGAACAAAGAAAGAAAAAAGAAAAAGAGGGAAGAGGAAGAGGAGAAAGAAGGGGATATAGGAGGCTAAAATGGAAGAGGTAAATGTAGGAAGAAAGAGGAAAAATTCATAGGCTTTAGGATCTTAAAGGCGAACCAATAAATGAGCTCTCAGTTTACAGAGGAAGGAACTGAGACCCAAAGAGGATTAGTAACTTATCTGCGGTCATAGAAGCAATAAGCACCCCAGATCTAGGTTTTGAATGGAGGTTTTTTGATGCCAAATTCAGTGTTTTTTCCATCACAAAGCACCATCTTTTTCATTTATCCACACCAAGAGGAGGGTATGTTCGTTCAGTGGCCAGGTCAACACAGGATCATTTCCACGAACATTTTATCTTCAGGAATTCTATTGTCCTTGGATGCTCTTAAAACCCTGCACATACTAGTCAGTGCAGTTGTGTGATTTTTCTCTGGTCCAATTCAGTAGCAGGCAGGTAGGAACACAAAGAAAGCAAGCATGAGTCATCTAAAGTTAGGGTTTGGTAAGGAATGAGCTACAATAGGGCCACAGAAGGCGTCAGGTTCATGGGTAAGAGGAACAGTGATCTCAGTGAGAGTTAGGATCATTTTTTTTCAAGCATCCAGACTTTTAAAATTGTGTATGCCAGTTGGATTTTTTTTAAAGTGGTCAAAATGGCTCTCTTTTCTTTTTTTCATCAGAGAGTTTGGGGACTATGAATGCAGAATGTTACATATACTGCCATACATAATTGTCATGTCATTTGTTTTTGCTTAATTGTTTTTCTTGGTATTGAGAGAAGATTATTGAACAGGGATAAGGGAGAAATAGCTGGAAAGGACAGTAGTGCAACAAGGCTTTGATCAAAAAAATCATATTTTAAATTAAAAAAATAAAAGATCCTGGCTATAGGGCCAATATAAATTGTCAGAATTAGAATCCTTTCTGCATTACACAGAGGTCTTTGGGTAGACAATTAGCTGCCCTCTTTATAATTTTAAAAAATCTTTTATTTATTTATTTTTAGTTTTCAACATTCATTTCTACAATATTTTGAGTTACAAATTTTCTCCCCTTCTTTACTCTACCCCCCCCCCCAAGACATTGAGCCTATTGAATACCCCTTCCCCCAATATGCTCTCTCTTATACCCTCACCCATAATCCCCTCTAACTTTCTGTTTGGGCAGGATGGATTTCTATACCCTAGTGCCTATACACCTTATTTTCCAGTTGCATGTAAAAAAATTTTTTTTTCTAACATTTCTTTTTAAAACTTTGATTTCCAGATTCTTTCCCTTTTGGAAAGACAAGCAATTCAATATAGGTTGTATATGTGTAGTTATGCAAAACGTTTCCATAGTAGTTATATTGTGACAGACTAACTCTATTTCCCTCCATCCTATCCCACCACCATTTATTCTATTTTCTACTTTGACCCTATTCCTT
This sequence comes from Pseudocheirus occidentalis, assembly GCA_028646575.1. Taxonomy (NCBI): domain Eukaryota; kingdom Metazoa; phylum Chordata; class Mammalia; order Diprotodontia; family Pseudocheiridae; genus Pseudocheirus; species Pseudocheirus occidentalis. The sequence goes on along the minus strand of CM053593.1, from coordinate 325,988,013 downwards.
TTCAAAAGTGTTTGCTTCAGGGGAGGCTAGGTGGTGCAGTGAATAAAGCACTGGCCCTGGAGTCAGGAGGACCTGAATTCAAATCTGGCCTCAGACACTTAACACTTACTAGCCATGTGACCTTGAGCAAGTCATTTAACCCCAATTGCCTTCCGAAAAAAGCAAAAAAAAAATCCCCCCAAAAGTTTTTGCTTCTAACTACTCTTTTCCCCAGTCTGCCTTACCTTTTATCATCCCCCTCTTGTCCTCTTTTCCCCTACTTTCCTGTAGGGCAGTGGTTCTCAACTTTCCTAATGCCCCAACCCTTTGATACTCATATGTGGATGTATCTGCATGTGGGCAGACCTGCCTGGAGATGGATAGAGGAGTGGTGTCTTGGTTCCTACGGCCATCGGAAATATGTGTTTTCCCATGGTCTTAGGTGACCCCATTTGACCCCAAAGGGGTCGTGACCTACAGGTTGAGAACCGCTGCTATAGGATAAGATAACCACTTGAGTGTGTATGTTATTCCCTTCTTAAGCCAAATTCAGTGAGAGTAGGATTGACCCATTCCCTTTCACCTTCTTGCTCTTCCCCTTCATTGTAACAGTTTTCTCTTACCTCTTTTATATGAGATAATTTACCCTATTCTGTCTCTCCTAATCTCCTCTCATTATATTCCTCTCTTACCTCTTAATTTTATTTTTTAGATATCATCCCTTCCTATACACCTTATTTATATATACATACATATATATGTACACACACATATATTACCTTCAATTATCCTCATACCATACTTCATACCAATAATACTTCAACCAAGTCTCATGAATTATAATGATCATTTTCCATGTAGGAATGGAAATAGTTCAATTTTAACACATTCCTTATGATTTCTTTTTCCTGTTTACCTTCTCATGCATCTCTTGGTTCTTCAATTTGAAAGTAAATTTTTCTGTTCAGTTCTGGTTTTTTCAACAAGAATACTTGAAAATCCTCTATTTCATTGAATGACCATATTTACCCCTAAAGCATTACACTCAATTTTGCTGGGTAGATGATTCTTGGTTTTAGTCCTAGCTCCTTTGACCTCCAAAATGTTATATTCCATATTCATACCTTAATGTAGAAGCTGCTAGGTCCTGTGTTATCCTGATTGTGTTTCCACAATACTCAAATTGTTTCTACCTGATAGCTTGTTATATTTTCTCCTTGACATGGGAACTCTGGAATTTGGCTATGATATTTCTAGGAGTTTTCTTTTTGGGATCTTTTTCAAGAGGTGATTGGTAAATTCTTTCAATTTCTATTTTGCCCTCTGGTTCCAGAATATCAGGACAATTTTCTTTGAGAATTTCTTGAAGAATGATTTCTAGTCTCTTTTTGTGATCATGGCTTTCAGATAGTCCAATAATTTTAAATGATCTCGCCTGGATCTATTTTCCAGGTCAGTGGTTTTTCCAATGGGATATTTCACATTGCCTTCTAATTTTTCATTTGTTTGGATCTGTTTTATAGATCTTGATTTCTCATAAAGTCATTAGCTTCTATTTACTCCAATCTAATTCTGAAGGAATTATTCTCTTCAGTGAGCTTTTGAAATTCTTTTTTCCATCTGGCAAATTCAGCTTTTTAAGCATTCTTTTCTTCATTGCCTTTTTAGACCTCTTCTGCCATTTGAGTTAGTCTATTTTTTAAGGTGTTATTTTCTTCAGTAAATTTTTGGGTCTCCTTTAGCAGGCTGTTGACTCACTTTTCACAATTTTCCTGCATCATTCTTATTCTCTTCCTGATTTTTCATCCACTTTTCTTACTTGATTTTCAAAATTCCTCTTGAGCTCCTCCATGGCCTGTAACCAGTTCATATTTTTCTTGGAAGCTTTTGATGCAGAAGTTTTGACTTCATCTGGTTCCATGTTTTGATCCTTTTTGCCCTCCCCCCCCCCCGAAAAGGATTCTATGGTCTGATTGTGCTTCCTCATCTTGCCAGCCAATTACTTGATTTTTGAGCTCTTTGCCACAGTAGAACTCTGCTTCCAGAGTGCAGAGAGCTATGTCCCAAATTTCTGGGGTTTTCAAAGTTGTCAGAGGTCTGAGGAGGGTGTGCTCTCTACAGCCACCACAAGCTCTGGCACACTGGCCACACACACCAGGACCAGGACCGAAAACTGTGACCCAGATCCAAGCAGGTCAAAGCAAGAGTGATTACCCTCTGAATGGTTGCTTGGTTCACCTACGATCTGCAGGTGAGGAGCTCAGGAGGCAAGCACCTGGCAGCAGCTGCAGCTGCCAACACTTCTTACCGTGGGGGCAGGGAACAGACCATGCTCTTCTCCACCCAGTCCCAACAGAGTTTAGTACTGACTTTTTACTTCCTCTTTGGCATTTATGTATTGAGAAGTCTGGAAACCACCACAGCTGCAGGTGATTCACCCTCCTGAAGTCTGCTCTGGCTGCTCTGTG
>CM053593.1:325961653-325985466 GCA_028646575.1 Pseudocheirus occidentalis | reverse complement strand
CTGCTTTTCCTTGGCCATCTTGGCTTGACACTATCCTCTTTATCATCATCAGTATCAGCATCAGCATCAACATCAGAATCAATGTTGTTAGCAGTAGCAGCCATTAGCAGTAGCCATCATTAAAGACCATTACAACAATGTGTTCAGGAGGGGAGTACACACATTTTTATCCTCATTTTTTGTCAGTGATGAAACTGAAGCAGAGTGAAATTAAATGACTTTTTCAAGCTCGTGCTTGTAACACAAACAAATGTAAGAAACTAGATGTGAATTGAAATTTTTTCACTCCAATACATATATTATTTCTACTAATGCACCTCTGGCCTTCTAAGTTCTTCAGAACCCATTCTTACTGGGTCCTTCCATTTCTTCTGATCACCATTATCTGTCTGATTCTTCTCCCACCTCCAACATGGTGATTGATAGTGTTATTGACTGTTGGATTTAAAAAAATAAACAAACATGTTCTCATGACTTAGCATTTTTACATTCTAAAATTCTTTAGCACCCATGACTTCAGATACAGCAAGGAGCAGCTTTTTAAGGAGGAAAGAAGGTCAGGAAGAGAAGCATCTGCTTGAAGATGACACTTGGATAGAGCAGAAGGAACATAAGTCCTAGATCATTGAGTAAAGAGGTCAGAGGCAAGAGATCAGAAAGAGTGGTCAGGCAGGTAAAAAGTATAATTAATGGGCAAGAGTGTCATGGAGAGCAAAAGAAGAGACAACATTGAGGAGGAGGTTAATAGAATCAAATATTTCAGTGGTCAAGGGTGAGGGTTGAGAAAAGGCTTTTGGATCTGCTGATCATCATCATTGGTAATTTTCATTGATGTCCTTCCTAAATTGTGACTCTAGTGACTGAATATGATTCTTCAGAGTTGGAGTGATAAGGGCAGAGTACAGAGAGACTGCCACATCCTTACTCAGGGACACTACCTCTCTAAAGGGAGCCTAAGATTGCATTAGCTTCTTTGATTGATCTACCACACTTCTTACTCCTATAGAGCTTGCAGTCCTTGAAGCCTTCAGGTACTTTTAATTTGAAAAAAAAAATTTCAATCAAGGCTCGTCCATTTTGTAATTATGAAGTTGATTTTTAAACTCAAGTGTCTTTACACTTATTCATATTCAGTTTAATTTCATTAGATTTGTGTTAATGTTCTAATCTTTCAAGATGGTATTGAATTTTGACTGTTTAGCATAAATATAATTTTCATTCCTCAGATGAGGAAACTGAAATTATGAGTGTTTAAGTGATTTGTCTATGATCACTCATGACTTGAACTCAGATCTCTTCACTTTGAGCCAAGCACAATGGCTAAGCCTTGGATTATTATATGTTTATTAAAAACAAAAGAAGAAAGATTTGAACAAATTTTTCCACAAATTCCTTTGTGTTCACTTTGTGAAAGTATGGTTTCAGGGCTTGCTGAATCAGGTATCACAACTGATTTAACTCCAAGGGATTGTCCAAATTGTATTGGAATTCCTGAAACCATCAAGTCCAATCTATATACCAAATCACTTCCCACTATTATATATATGACAAGTGATTGTCTGGCCTGTTTGAAAACCTTCCAGAAGGGAAACCTACCTCCTCTCAAGGCAGCTCATTCTAGTTTTGGAAAGTTATAAAGTTATAGAAAGTTATGTTATAGGAAAATACTGCAACTTTTCCAATTTCTCCTGGTTCTGCCTTCTGAGGTAAAGCAGAGAAAGTCTAATTTTTTTTATGTGACAACCTTTCAGTTACTTGAAGGTTTCTTCTGCCAATGTGTCTTAGAGCCTAGATATTTTTCTCTCTTGAACAACCTCCTGCTCCAAGTTACCAAACTTTGACATTTACATGATTTAAAATTCAGTTCAAATGTGTCACATTCTCTATAACACACCAGGTTGAGCAGTTGACAGATAATGCCAAAATTAAATCTATGTAATCAACCAACTCCAATAGTCCTCTTTTGCATTACTCCAAAGTTAACATTTATCTAGTGCTTTAAAGCTGGCAAAGGCCAACCTTATTTTTACAGTTATTATCTTATTTGACTATCAAAATAATTTTAATGGGCAGGGACTATTAACCTCATTTCATACATAAGAAAATTGAGGATGACATAGGTTAAGTTACTTGTCCAGCTAGTTAAATGTCTGAGGCAGGATTTAAACTCAGGTCTTCCTCACTCCAAATGCAGAACTATCTACTATGCTACTATGCTTCTTCCTAAAAAATTATAATTATATTTGCATAAGTATAGATTAAAAATTGTCTCTAACTTAAAATTTGAAAAAAAAATCATGTGGACCCCATTTTCATCAAGATCAAGTGGACACTGCCCTAATACTCTACAGAAAATTTCAGCCCACCATTACAATATCCATTTATATGGATTGAGAGGTGTTCTATCCAAATTCCCCACTGGCTCTGTCACAGTCTCAAAGGGTGCTTCATCCATCATCAGAGGAATATCTTCCACCAAAAGTCTCACTTTGGTGTGAAGGTTCTCAAAGACTAAATCATTGGACAACAAGATCTGGCAGATCCCACCAAACAAGAAAGGCTTAGAGGAGGGGTGGGGAACTCCTGGCTTATAGTATGGCCCTGGCAATAGCCAGTTTGTTTATTGAGAACCAGCCTAGTGACGTACAGAGAGGCTCATGATCAGTATAATGATCACTTACTGATGAATTATTTGGTCTAACAATCCCTAAAACAAAGGAAAATGCAATATGCTAGAGTGGGTGGAGGCAGACAGTGCTAAGAATCACATGAGTACCAGTCCTTCTATAATTTTGAAACTAACGTTTGTCATTCTAAATGTGGAACTCTTAGCCAATGTATTCAAGGTACTTAATTTTATTTGTCTTGACATTCTCACTGGAAATGAAACTAAAAGACAAAAGGAAATTGCAGTTAAATGGAAGGGTGGCTCACTTGTTCTCCTTGTAGAGATATAAAGTCATTGGCAATTTTCATTTTCTCCTTGGTTCAGATGCTACAAAAATACCATTTCACAGCACATATGGTTATCTTATATTGCAATGCGTATGATAAGAATTTTCAAAAAGACCAACATGCAAATTATTAGAGATAATATACCAGCTTCTGTTGCAAAGGATGGATAGAGGAATTCAGTAAAGAACTTAGTGAGACCCTCTAACTTCAATTAACATATATATTTATTCTAATGACTTCAATGAAAAGATAAGAACAGGGAAAGATGGAAAAATACATATTTTGCAAAATATGAAGCATTAGTAAAGAATGATAAAAGCCAAAAATTTAGAGACTACACAGAAGCTTTTTTCCTAGAGAACTGAACACCTTTGTTGAAAACAGAATCAGAAGACACAGAATAATATTACTCCCCAAAAGAGAGAATTAATTATATTTTAATAGACAGGAAATGACTTGTTACTGATGTGGGAGTCATTCTTGAATAACCAGTCTGTGTAGTTAGACCACCAACTTGTTAGAGCAAAAATCAAATTAGTACAAAGTTAGAAGAAAGAATAAAAGCAAGAAAAATAGATGATATGCAATTAAGACAACTCCAAATTTACCCATTTAAATGAAATAGACCGTGGGTGGAAGAAAGTATATTTATCTTTCTAGAGGTAGACTATCTATACATATACATACACACATACATATATACATACATACATACATGAGTACATGCATACACACACATATATATGTATATATACCAACTGCAAGAATTTCAACAGGAGTTTAACTCACTTAAATTAATTGCTATAATGAGATCAACAGAGACTAAAAATTTTCTTCGTGAGAAAACCTTTGACTTACTTGCCAAGCACGGGGATTCAGCCACTAAAGGTGACACAGGTTTAGAATATAAACCCACTTGTAAGATTTTACAGAGATGTTGGAAGGTTGTGGAGCAGTATTGGTTCATAAAGCAGAGACGAGCAAGAGAATGAATGTAAAACTACTTTAAATTAAGCTTGGTTATAAACCCAACAAAGCAGTCATCCCACAGGCATTTAAGGATGAAGCTGGAAGGACAACAAACAGACGATAGATGGAAAAAGATCTCTTAAGATAGTAATACCAAACTCTTTTTACCTTCAAGGACAGTTAAAACCACCACTCTAGTATCTCATTCCTGGAGGTGCTTATAGTATAGGTAAAAACTGTACTAAAAAGGAAAAAAGAATATGACTAAAGAAGTTAGACTAGACAGTCACAGAGTTCTGTATTGGAGGTGACACAACACTGAAGACTTTGAGGGATTTATTCATAAGGTATATGAAAGAATAGAAGATGACAAAGACATGGGAAAAAATCTCATACTTTAGTACTAATAGCAGCAAAAAGGTGAAAAAGAAAATATCAATGACTATTAACTTATACGACTAATTTGGCATGTATATAAATATTTGTTTACCATTTTGTTAATCTTTTTTCTGCCTTCTTTTTAATCAGATTGCCCAAAGAGTTGTCAGTTTCATTAGTTTTTGCAAAGAACCAGTTTTAACTTTTATTCATTTTTATAGCTTTTTAAATTTCCAGTTTATCTATTTCTCCTCTAAGTATTGGTATCTCTTTCTTTGTCTTTTAGGTTTGTTTATTTGTTGTATTTCTAATTTTAAAAAATATATATTTGTAATGGGAATCTGAAGATATCTTCTCTGCCCCTAGACCATTTGATAGGTTTAAGTGACTCTGAGAATCTTCCCTGATTTGAAAGTATACTCTGCCCCCTAATAGGCTGAATGTGGTCACATGGAGCCTGTGGCAGGAGGCTTGTTCTTCAGGAATGCCCATGCCTTATTACTTCGTGATTGGGCAGTGGGTCAAGAGGGCTGTGACATTCTCCAATCCAGGAGAGGACTATATATACACACCTTGATGTGAGGTTTTGCTTTGGGGCTCACTTTGAAAAGAGTTGTGTGATTTGGCCATATGAGACTCTGGGAAGTCGTTGAGCCCCCCGACTTTGAAAAACCCAGATGTTGGTGATTCCCCCTCTGGTAATTGAATAGGTATGGATGTAATGGTCAGATGGTTGGAAGCCCATCTGCTGATATGTTTCTTTGACTGTTTGTAACTTCTGCTTGTAACTTCTGTTTGTAACCTGTGTTTGTATTCTCTGAAGTTCAGGGTGCTGACTTTTCCCCCTGAACTAGGTAAATGATATGTGTTTGATTGATTAAAGTGAGACTGTTAACCCATTTTGAGTTGCTTTCCTTTAAAAAAGCAGATCTAAGAACCTGTGCTAACAGCCACCCTGGGTATGCTAGGGTGCTTGCTGATACAATATTCAGTTCATTAATTCTCATTTTTCTATTTTGTTAATTTATATTCTACTTCTATCCCCAAGAAAATTTTAGCTACATCCCAGAAATTTTGGTATGTTGTTTCATAATTAAACTTTTCCTTCACATATTTATTGATTCTATGACATATTATTTGACTCACGTATTATTTAGGGTTTCACAGTTAAGTTTTCACTTAGGTACATTTTTGCAATATCTGAAAGCATGATTGCAAATCCTGCTCTTTTGGATTTGCCTCATATATAGTAATTTTTTTTCCAGCTACTTGTTTTTATTGTCGTTTTACTTTTAAAATGTATTTCTTATAAGCAGCAGATTATGGAGTTTTGTTTTCTTGAATAATCTGCCAATTAAAAAAAATTGCATTGTTTGATCCATTCACATTTAAAGTTGTGAGAATTATGTACATTGTTTTTCATTTATTTTTAATATTGAATTTCCCCCTAAATAAGGTCCCCCCTTTTTCTAAATAGGTAGTACTTCATGTCTTTAGTAATCTTAACTTAATCTATTTTAAGGAAACCCCAATTACCCTAACTCTGTTTTTCTCACCCTTAAAATTTTCCCCAGTCTCTCCTATTTGTTATCCCTTTACCTTATTTTGAAGTTTTGTTTAACTTATTTTTCTTTCTTCTTTTTAATCAAGTTATTTAATTTATCCCTTCTGTTTCCCCTCTTAAGTAGTCAAGTAAAATCATCCTTCTTTCCATTCTCTTTAATTTGTTTTGTTCACTAGTTTTGACATTTTCATTTTCTGTGCCTTTTCCCCTTAAAAACAGCTTGCTTTTCTTCATTTTCTTAATTATCTTTCCTTTCAGCTTCTTCTATAGTATTTTTTTTTTGATTCTTGACCACCATACTTATTTAGTCTTTCCTTATTCTCTGTATTTCGCATGTAAATAAAGCTTCTAAAGTCTTATTTTGGTATCCTTTTAAACAGTTTCTATGTTATTGCAGAAGAGATTTTGCCTCCTGACTCCACTTTTCTGTTATGCCTTGCTATTAGAAATACCTGTCCCTGCAAGTGATAGAGACATTATTGCTCCACAATAGGAATCTCCCTTTACCCTTCACTATACCATTTATTATTAACCTTTGCCCTTAGAATTGTCATTTCTCCCCCAATTTTCCATGAAATCTCCTCTTTTGTTCAATGTTTTACTAATTTATGGGTTGTCAGTTGCCCCCAACTGTGCTTCCCCATCTCCTGAGGCAGGACACGTACAAACTCCTTGTAGATTATTCCTATTGTATGGTCCCCAACTCCTTTTATAATACTCCCCCTTCCCTATGCTAATAACCATTAGTAACCCTTCCACCAATGAAACAAAATTTCCCCCTTTCTTTCCCCCTGTTTCAATCCTTCCCTAGGGGTCCCTTATTCCTAAGAGATGACAGGAGCTTTTTCCTTTCATTAATAACCTTAGATTTGATTAGGGCATTCACATATTCTCCTTTACCTGCTCCATCCCTTCTCCCCTTTTATGTGCCCACAGATTCTATAATTTTTTCCCTTTAAAAATGTTGATTTACCTATAGTTGGAGTGTTGCAAGGCTTAATTCACAATGCTTAAAGTTTATTTCTCCATGTTCAATTCTATTTGACTTTTGCTTTCACTTCTGTCTCCTTGTGTATTTTTATAAAGAAATCTCTTCATGATGTCTGTTTTTCTTTCAGTGTTACTGCTTTTAATGTCTCGTCTTCCAGATTGTTTTTCACTTCTATGCACTTGCAGCTCCAATCAGTGATTCTTACTTTTTTTTTGTTTCTTAGATGAGATAGATATGTCACTGTTGATTCTAATTTTTTTATTTTTTTAATTACTTTTTCTATATAAACCATAAATCCTGCTTTTACAGTTCCTGTTTCTGTTTTTAACCATCCAGGAACATCATGCTGTGCTTCTGTGTTCTCTTGGGAACCCACAGGATTCTCTGCCTCATCACATGTTTATTAAATTTCCTTTGTCTTACATAGGTCAGCTTGTGCAGTCTTGCCAGACTGTGGTGAGTAGTGGAGGGGGTGCTGAGTGAATTGGTTAAGGCTTAAGGAATATTCTTCTCTGTTCTTAGTTCATTGGGTTTTTACATTGTTGAGGTTCTTGATAGCCTAGATCATGTTGACAGATGAAATAGCTTCATATCTTGCAAATAATTTCCATTTTGAAAGGGTTTGAGATGTTGTGAGTATCAGGGAAAGTGACTAGTCCTCTATATTCATGGTCATGTACCCAGGAAGTTTAGATACAATTATAAGGATAATCTATACACACATTGATCGCTTTCTTGATGAAGATATGAATAGGAACTGGCAGGTTTTTCATACTATATTCCACAAAGACAACATTTTTACTATCACACAGTTGACTTAAAGTGGGAAAGACTACAAAATCCCATTGGCCCTTTTGCTTATCAAATATTAAAAGAACAAATTTTCCCTTTAATATCTTTCTTTTCATGCATAAATCTGAATTTTACAGATAAATAGAACAACATAAGGAGCCCTTATTTATAATTATCTTATTATTTTTATCATTAGGTATAAAATGGGGTATCATATACTAACCAAAAAAATTCATCACTGATGCAGAGTAGATTGAAGTTAGAGTCCTATTGAAGGTAAAGTCTTCTAGATGTTCATATTTGTGTATGACATTATATTGATTGCGTCCGACCCCAGAATAATGTCCTGGATGAGAAATGACTACTCAAAAGAATATGGTCCAATTGTATAGGAAAAGTTTTCTCATTTAGGAAGGGAAAAACAGTAAAAAACCAAGTGGAGGTAGACCACCAATTGCTCAGACTATGATATACAGTCTGATGGACAATTGTAGAACTTATCAGTACACACACACACACACACACAAACGCGTACACATCTTGGAGAAACACTGCAACAATGATTGGATCCAATATTATAAACAAGGAGGATAGTGGGTCCTTGATCACTTTAGGACGGGGGTAGGGAACCTGTGGACTTGAGGCCACATGTGGCCTTCTAGGTCTGTGGGTGTGGTCCTTTGACTGAGTCCAACTTTTACAGAACAAATCCTTTTATTAAGGAGATTTGTTCTGTGAAGTTTGGATTCAGTCAGAGGGTTGCACTTGAGGACCTACAGGGCCATGTATGACCTCAAGGCTGCAGGATCTCTACCCCTGTTTAGGAGATTTCAAATTTGTTTTAATAACCCTAAGCTTCTCTCTGAAACAAAAGATAACTTTAAAAAAGTATCAGTATTCTAGCCCTGTTGTTGTATGCCTATGAATCATAGGGTACTACAGTCTAAAAACAAGTAAAAGATAAATGCCTCTTATAGGGCAATGGAGAAGGGAAGTCACATTTATAAAAATAAGAGCCATTTTCCAATTGACAAATAGTGAAAGGATACAAACTAGTGGCTTTCAAAAGAAGAAATCAAAGCTATCATGAGTCATATAAAATACTCTAAATTAGTAATAATTAAAGAAATGAAATTGAAACAATTCTGAAGCACCACTTCACACCTATAAGATTGGCTAACATGATAAACAAAAGGAAAATGACAAATGTTGGAGGAAATGTGGGAAAACAGCTATGCTAACGTGTTGTTGGTGGAGCTGTGGACTGATCCAACCATTGTAAAGAACAATTTGGAATTAGGGCCATAAAACTTTGTATGTCCTTTGACCCAATAACACTTCTACTAGGACTTTACCCTAAAAAGATCAGAGAAAAAGGAAAAGGACTTATATTTACAAAAGCATTTATAACAGGGCTTTTTTATTTTGGCAAAGTATTGGAAACTGAGAGAGTGTCCATCAACTAGATAGTGGTTAAACAAGTTGTGCTATATGTTTGTGATGGAATACTCTTATGCTTTAAAAATGATGAAAGGTAGAGTTTCAGAAAAACCTGGGAAGACTTATATGAATTTATGCAAAATGGCTGAGCAGAAGTAGGAGGACTTGTACATAGTAACTACAATATTGTAAAGATAATCAATTATGAAAGACTTAGCTACTCTGATCAATATACTGATCCACTACAATACCAAATGACTCTTGATGAAAAATGCTATATACTTCCAGAGAGAATTGATGAGCTATGAATGAAGATTGAAGCATATTTTTTCACTTTTTCTTTTATGTCATACTATGACTAATGCAGAACTATGTTTTGCACTATTTTATGTAATAATGAATATTGTACTTCTTGCTTTCTCAATGGATAGGGAAGGGAGTGGAGAGAGGGAAAGAATTTGGAACTAAAATAAATAAACCAGAAATATATAGATTTAATTTTATATGTGTATTATTGGATTCTAATTCCTGAAAAGTGGTCATTCAGATATAGCCTGGGTATGGTATAGTATCCCCATTTTTTTCTCAGTTGATTCATTCCCTAATTTGCATTAATGCTGGCATCTCTATGCTTTTTCTAACTGAAATCCTAACCATATCTTTACAATTCAACTTCTCTCTCAGTGTCTTAGGGGTAATCTTAGTATAGGGGAGATGCATTCCTAATACTTGCCATTGTAGCTTTAGAGCCCCCATTAGTGAGCTTATCACTTATACAAAAATCAATCACAATACCATTAATTCTGAAATATAAAGTATTTATTTAAACAATAAAACAAAAACAACAGTAATAATCTTAACATTTATTCAATAGCAGAGAATATTAGGAATAATCCAAATGTCAGAGTAAACCCACAAATCTGGGTCATACTCTTCCACCAATGCATGTAGTGTCCATAGAGGACAATGGACACACATTTATAGAAACCTCTCAGATAAGTGACATAAGTGGAAAAATCCATGTGCTCCTAACAATTCACAGCTCTTGGTCTTTCTCCAGTCAATCAGCAAAGTAACACCTCTCTTCCATTAACCAAATTTCTAGCAAATCAGCTGAAGGGTCATCTTGAGCGAAAGCCCTCTTTGTCATGTGTCAGCAGCTTCTTCTGACTCTTCTAGTGCTCAGCTGATTCTCTGCTTCTTCTCTGGCTTTTTAGCAGTTTCTGTCAGCTTTTCATCTCTTCTAATTTGGTTTCTTAACTTCTAATTTAATGCCTCAACTCAAAGCCATCTGGTGGTCAGTGACTCATCTTTATCATTGTGGTAAAATTCAAGAAATCCATCTTCTGTCAGGTATGAACCCAACAGTTCTTATATAATCTCCCCATAGTATACAGTTATTTTACTTATAATTTTGTCAGTTATAAACTTCAAACCTCTAAAATAAGTTATATACAAATGAGTTGATATACCACAATGCCCTGTAGCCACCATTACCATAGTCTAGGCTTGACTTTCAAATAGTTCCTCTCAATACATCCATCTGAGGGATTGTTTTCTATCTGGTCCTTGAAACAAACTGTTACTCTTCCCTGTTTTATCTGAAAAACTTTTTTTTCAGACAGATAGGGTTTTTTGGTCTACTTTTTTGCAACTACTCAACTGTTCACATAAGAATGTTGTGGTAACATATGTAGGTAAAAGGTATAATATGGGTTAGTCAGAATATTTGGTTAACCCTACACCTGACTGTGACAGATAGCAGAGAGTTGACTTTATGTCTCCATTTCCACTATTATCAGGGTCAGCAGCTCATATTCAGATGGCTAGGGAAAAGGTATCATCCTAATGCAACACAAAAAGTATTTATTAAGCTCCTATGATGTCCAAAGCACTGTGCTAGGCACTGGAGATTAAAAAGACAAAATGAAAAACAGTTCCAGTTGTCAAGGAACATAGATTCTAATGAATGTAGAAGTAAATAAAGAAAATACTCAGTCAAAAGAGAGAGAGAGAGAGAGAGAGAGAGAGAGAGAGAGAGAGAGAGAGAGAGAGAGGGGAGGAAGGGAGGGAGAGAGAGAGAAACAGCAAGAGAGAGATGTCTCCTCAGCAGCCACTATGGCTGTTGGAAGCCATTAGCAAATATTTCATAAAAGCCAGCACTGAGGATAGTCTGACGCTGGTGATATGCTCTTTGTCTCATTGTATCAATATATAGCTATGAAAAGCAATTACAGTGTGAAAAACTTCATGATTTTTTGGGGGGGGGGATTTGTGCAAGAGTTTGAGCACAATTATGATTTGAAAGATTCTTTAAATGCAGTACTTTGGAATGTTGTCTCTTATTGGATCTGAGTGAATTTATAGGCCTCCCTTGGGAAATTACTCCTCTACAATTTGTACAGGGAAGCATGTGAAACTTGTATGTTTCTGGGAGAGCAGAGATCCTTGGATCTTTGGATCCTTGCTAATCTATATGTATTTGTGTAGCAAGAATGATCTGGGGAATTGGCTTAAAATGTTCATGTTGTTAAGCTGGGAGGCTGTGAAGAGCACTGACCCCAAATTGGACTAATTAAGTTTTAATTTGGTAGTGTAGATCTGAGGCTTTTCCTCTCTCCTTTCTCAAAAGAAAAAAAAAGGCACTTGAGGAAGAAGGCAGTTTCTGTGTATTATGTATGCTCATCATAAGCATATACAAAACATTTTCTACTAACTAAACTAAAAACAACTGTTATGAGGTTTGGGGTTATGGATTTCCCTCTAAGCAGAAAGAGGAATTTCTCAGAGCCTAGTTGTGAGAGTTTCTGGGAAACACAGTCCCAAACAGACAACACCATTTCCTCCTCCCTCTTCCCTGGGGACAGATTAAGAGATTCTTAGGTGGAGACTGGGTGGAGATGGACATTTTAGGGGTACATAAAGAGACTAAATGAAAATTTTATTTTCAGTTTTGCGTGCATTGGAACATTTGAATGGAGTTGGTCCAATAAGGGTTAGGAAGAATACAACTTGGGCAGCTAGGTTCTGAGAAATTTCTTTTCCTGCCTGCAGAGGAACTGGTTTTCTCTAAACCTCAATATACTAAATTTGTTATTTTTTATATTAGCAACTAAATTTTAATTTAAAAATAAATCATAGGAAGGGTCTCCTTTTAGTGAAACCATTTCCCTTCCTTTCAAGTAAAGAACAATCTTTTTAGTTGTATCTTGTTAACCAAAAAAGCATCCTCCCAAATACATCCTGCTCCCATATATCCACACTTTGTTGGGAAGAGCTACTATTGCCAATAATTAAGGTCTGATGACCAGATGATTATTCTTTTGAAATTTTAAGTTTTTACCTTCTTTGACGTATCAGCAAGAGACAGGCGGTCATATACTTCAGACTAAGATGTGGAAAACAAAGTGACCAAGGGTAGTAAAGGAAAAAAATACATCTAGCTGAATGTTCCTTGACTTAGCTGCAGTTGCTTGGAGTAGGGGATCTCCTAGAGGCAGGAAGGAGGAGGGTCCCTCAGATACAATGTATCTGAATGACCCTGGACAAGTCAACCCATGTCATGATTTGGCTCAATAAAAATCATAGTCTTAGCACCTATTTGTGATATTTAGATTGAAGTGGCAGGAAGAGAATGAATAATGGGAAGAAAAATAGCTTTTCTCTGGCCCTTCTCACTGACCCCCATCCTATTTAGATTATTTGTACAGTCCTACTATTTCTTGACAGCTTGCAGCTGAGGTCAATCTTGTACTTTCTATTTGCTCTTTGACCTTCCCTTATCTGGATCTATAATTTACCTGGTTTTTGGAGAACTCTGACTCCCTTCAAGGGGCAAAGCCAATTGAGATCAAATCAATCCTACTTTATTTGATTTTTCTTTCTCCTCCCCCCAGATACAAATCAGTTATTATTTTACTTCACAGAAAATGCAAAAAACGAAAATTATACAGGATCTCAAAGCAATGTAGAGAAAATGTGGAGAATGTAGAGAAAAACAACCCGTAAATGATTCATAATAGCATAATCAATTTCTCTTCCTTCTGTTTTTTTTTTTAGTGATTCCTATTTTCCACTAGAATGTTAAAGTCCTCCAAACCACTGGGTAGTTTGGACTCCTTTCAGAAGAGAAATACCAATGAGGCTGCTAGATGGGCAAAAACCCTCTTCCCCTTCCACTTCCTTTGGTCAATATACATGGTCAATATAATTTCCTGCAAGGACAGAGTGAAAAGTTCGAGTCACTTGCTCCTTCATAGTGTGGTTTAAATCCCTTGTTGCTTCCAATACCAAGAGCCACAGGCCTGATTCACATTTTTCTCCAAGAAGCACACTACTCAGTCAATTTCTCTTTTTTCACTAAAAGCTCAAATTGAAGACTCAAACCTACGACTGTTAAAGAAGCAACCCTCAGAAGCTCTCCAGAACTTTCCCCCAAACCTAAACTCTCCTTTTAGATCACAATTACTTCAGCTGCAAGGCAGCCATTGGTGGCTCTTGGTGCTGGGGGTTGTGGGCATAGGCACTTTCCCTTATTTCCAACTGCTGCATTCTGAATCTTTCTGGAAGAAAAGTAAAACATGGAAAGATAAAATGGCACTCAGTCTTTTCCTCAATTTTCTTTTTGGGAGTCAATCGAGGTTAAATGACTTGCCCTGGATCACACAGCTATTAAGTATCTGAGGTGAATTTGAACTCAGGTCCTCCTGACTCCAAGGCCAGTGATCTATCCACTGCACCACCTCGCTGCCTGAGACAGTTGTTTCATGAGCCTGTTCGTGCCACTGAGTAGCCTGTCCCGAGACCTTTAAACTGGGTTCTTTATCTCCACCAGTAACCAACCAGATAGAATGATGCAAGACACTGGCAAATTCACTTCATGATTTCATAAGGTATCTAGTGAACAGGATACCAACACTATTGCCTTCTCTTCAGGTCCTCCTCATTTAATGAATAGGTTACTATAAACAGCCCAAGAAATTATCTCCCTGGCTTCAGTTTCTCCCTATTCCAATTTATTCTTCATATACCTGGCAGGCTATTCTTTCATAATGTTCTAGCTAAAAAATTCTTCTTTCCTTCCTTCCTTCCCTTCTATTTCCTTCTTTCCTTTTCCTCTACCTTCCTCCTTTCTTCCCCCTTCTTTCCTTCCTTCCTTCCTTTCTATTTTAAGTTTTAAAATATTTTACTTATTTTTATTTTTGGAAACTACAGCCCTTTTCTTACATAGGTAATTTATCTACTGAATGGGTAAGAAAAAAAAAAACCACTTTTAAATGAAACACATGGAAAAAGTGCCCAAGGATCTATATGTGAAGTTCTAAGAGGATCAGAGTGAACACATGTTCCTCAGAGGCAAGAGCACTTGTAAAGACAGCTGCACTGAATGATTTCCTGTCAGCTAATTTACATATGACCATTTGTAGGACTTATACGGTTATTTCTGGGACAGTGTGAATTGCATAACTGTTTTGGTGACCATGAGAACATTATATATTAACTGTGCGATATCTAATAGAGATGTGGATTTTGAGTTTTTAATCTTAAGACTGAGATGGGTCACTACACAAGAGGATGCCTTGATTTACAATATAAATGGCTTGATCAGAAGCCTGAGGAGAGATCAGAGCCTAGGCTGAGAAACAACATAATAAGCTGAGGAGAGAAGTTCCTTAAAGAAACCAAGCCATTAGAAGAAAGACAAAATACTTCTAGCAAAACTGAGAAGCCACTAAGACCGAGATGCTGACAGGAGCTGAGAATGGTCAGAACCAACTAACTAGAGATAAGTTCTGAAGTTGATGAGGGGAGCTGATCTGACTGGAGAAAAACTTCGAAGCTGGGAGCTTATTGGTGAAAGTAGCATTTTATGTAGATGGCAGCCCTTCCCTGGCTTGAGAGAAGGTACAGAGATAAAACAAATCAAAGTACACAGTATTTATTAAGTCTTTTTATGTGCCTGGAATTATTCTAAGCATTGGGATACAAATACAAGCAAAAAGAAAGATAGTCCCTGCTGTTCAAAAGCTGACATTCTATTGGGGAAGACAATATACAAAAAGGAGATGTTAGGGATAAGAGAAGATACTCATCTAGAAAGTCAGAAGCAGAGTCAAAAGGGAAATGAAGGTTAGCTAGCCTAAATCAATGTCCAAAATGGAGGCCCCTTCAATGGGAGAAGGGGAACAGTGTTGCTGACGGATGCTCCGAGATGAGAAGGTTTCAGGGACCAATGAATATTCTAGGGTGAGGAGGATCTAGGTACTAAAAGGAAGACCATGGCGGCTGAGACATGGTGACACATTCCAGAAAATCAGAAGTAGAGGTAAATATCAAATGAAGGTTGGTCAGCCAGGATTTCTATTCAAAAGGGGAACCTTTGGGAGGAATTCACCAATGGGAGAAAGAGGGACAGCATGGCAGAAAGAGCAATAGATATTCCAGGGTAAAGAAGGCCCAGGAACTGAGGGGAGTTCCAGTATGACATGGCAGCTGAAGTGCTCATAGGATTGCCTGAACTACCTCATATTGCCCTCTATAGCTTCAGAGGAGAAAACTCTTCAAAATGCAAAGAGGGGAGACCTGGATAGCTTTGCAGATACCAAATTTAAAGGAAAAGTATCTTGCTGATTCAGTGTGCAGTTAAGAGAACAGATTTGGGATATTCTGAAGATGGTTGCTGCTAGCTAAAAGATCTTAACCCTGCTTCAGTGGCACAAGAATTTCAGAGAAGCAGCTTCATCCAGTGGAAGACAAGAGAGGCTCAGCAGAAAAGTAGCAAAGACTATTCCCTAAAGAGACATTCAACCCCAGAGTCCAGAATTGTGAGTTACTTCTCACACATAGATTTTCCCCCTTAAATGCCTCACTGCTAGATTTCCTAGATTTCTATATGTCTGTGCCTACTCTCTTGGCCTTCCTACCCACCAACCACCTTGCCATTTTTATGATCTTTGTCAATCTTCTGGGTGTAAAGTAAAACTTTAGAACTCTTCTTATTTGCATTTCCTTTTTTAGTGATTTTGAACAATTTTCATATGGTTATCAATAGTTTCCTGTACTTCCTCTTGAAAAAAAATCATTCTTATCCATTGACCATTTATCTATTGAAGAATGACTCTTGGTCTTATATGTTAGTGCCAATTGTAAAGGTAATTAATTTAGCAGGTACTTATCTCTCAGTACAAGGGCTAAGTACTTCTGTGAAAGAAACAGGAGGTATGAACTCTGTCTCCTGTTGCTGACATAACAAGAAGGGGTTGGCTGAGACAGGAAGCCAATGTGTGTGTGTGTGTGTGTGTGTGTGTGTGTGTGTGTGTGTGTGTGTGTTTAGGAAGAGTTCCAGAGGACAGACAGAATCAAGAGTTTTTATTCCTAGTAGAGGAAGCAGAATTGTTCCAGCATCTGGGATCTGGGCTGCTACTGGACTGAGAACTGAGTTGGAGTTTTCTATGAGACCAGAATCTGGTGAAGGCCAAAGTGGCTGCTGCCTCCTGGAAGGCTGAGATTTCTTCTGGGTCCTAGGGCCAGCCGAACTGCTGGAGGACTGAAGAATCATGACTAGGAGAAGATTTTGTTTGTGTCTTGGTGGATCCTTGAACAACAGAAGTTGTGAAGGATTTTGAGATGTGCTCGACCCTGTGAACTTCAGTATGTAACAAGAACTGCGCAGAGGACTGGATGAGAACCTGGGAGCTATCTGTCTCTGAATCCAGGTGACTGGTGGATTCAGGTAGGGGCTGGAGATCTAGGGAATCTGAGAGACCACCCATAGTGATGAAATTGGAGTTTACTAGACACAAGGGGTGGAGGGTTTGTATAACTTTCTAATGATTGTATTTAGTGATTAATGATACTTAGTAATTGTGAAAATCTGGATAAGTGACTGATTAACTTATGATTGCCCCATGAGTGGAAGACTGATTATTGTATTGTGAGACAACTGAATGATTAAGTAAGGAGAGTTTCCCCTTAGGGAAACCAGATGATTATTTTTTTGTTCTTTGTTCTAAATACTCGCTACATTTCTGCTGAGCCTCTCTTGTCTTCCACTGGATGAAGCTGCTTCTCTGAAATTTTTGTGCCACTGAAGCAGGGTTAAGATCTTTTATTTGTGTGGCCACTTTGGTGAAAACTATGTGGCCATTCTAATGTTAAGCTGTTGTAAACACTATATTGTGATTTTCTGTGATAAGATGTAATGTTGTGAATATTATATTGTCATTTGTTGTGAATGTTTGCCTTGATTTGTAATGGAATAAATGGAGTATTCCCTATACTGTGTAATCAGAACCTTAAAAGCTGTTCACAGTAGCATTATTTTGGGAAGCTGCTTGAGCATGGCATTACACCAATTACCAGGGGCAGCTAGGTGGCACAGTGGAAAGAGGGCTGGGCTGGGAGTCAAGAAGACTCATCTTCCTAAATTCAAATCCGGCCATGTGTGACCCTGAGCAAGTCACTTAACTCTGTTACCTTAGTTACTTATCTGTAAAATGAACTGGAAAAGAAAATGGCAAATCATTCTAGTATCTCTGCCAAGAAAACCCCAAATAGGGTCAAGAAGAGTCTGATACAACTGAACAACACGTCAATTACCTATATTTCTTGGGTATCTGATTTCTGGTGATATTTGATGCAAAGGTTTTTCCCTGCTGGACAGTTTATCTTCTTAGTTGAATATGTCTATTTAAAAAACTTTTAAAATTTTATATAATCAAAATTGCCTATTTTGTCATTTATTTTTTCTAGCTCTTGTTTGGTCAATAATTTGGTGAATAATTGTTAGTCTTTGTTGTGAAAGGAATGTCATTCCATTATCCTCATATTTTAAATTATTTGTTCTTTTTTATATATAATTAGCATGTTCATTTGGATTTCAGAGAGTCTTCTCTGCAGTAGTTTATATTTTTGGCTTATTGAATACTGGGCTAGCTTTTTTGAGTTCTTCTAATTCTTGATTATGTTGTTTCTTCTAGTGATTTACTTTTATTTTTAAATAGTACAAATGGTGTCAGTAAGTCTTTTGGGAGGAGAAAGGAGGGAGAGGGAAGGGTTTGACCTGTGATTTAATTGGCCTTTTTGATATCTTTATAATGTGCATTAAGGGTCTTCCTTTCGTTTTAATGACATTATTAATGTTATGTTTAGCATCAACATGGACAATTATAATTATATATAATAAGTGAATGTTAATTAATAAAATATAATGACGTTTAAATCACCTCCTTTAAGTCTTCGGTAAGTTTTTTATTTGTCTGCTCATGTCTATTTGCTTTTCCATTTCCATGGTTGGAGTTTTCCATTCTTCTGGTTAAACTATTTGCTTTATTTCATAAAAGTATTTCATAATTTGTCCATATTACTCATGTTTTGATCTTAATCCATTATAATGTACCATTACATTAATGAATCACAAATTTATTTTACCCCTTTCAGGTGTTGGGACTTATGAGTTGCTTCCCTTTTTTTCAATTCTAATAATTCAATACGAGTATTTTTAACAAATAACTTATTTTTTATGAAGGAATATCACCTTTGATGGAATTATTAAGTTAAAGGGAATGGCTATGCTTGCCATTTTTACTGAACATTGCCATACAGTTTTGGTTTTTTTTTTTTTTTTTGGAGGGCAATTGGGGTTAAGTGACTTGCCTAAGGTCACATGGCTAGGTTTTTGTGTTAAGTGTCTGAGGCTGGATTTGAACTTAGGTCCTCCCGACACCAGGACCAGTGCTCTACTCACTGCGCCACCTAGCCGCTCCTGCCATATAGTTTTCTAGAAAATTTTTGTTACTAGTTTAAGATTTAGTTGAAATTCAGCAAGTCAAATCATTTTTCTTTAATCTGTTCAGTACAGTTTCATTGCTTTTGATTATCTTTGCCAATCTGAGAGATATGAAGTGCTACCTCAAAGTAGCTTAAATTTGCATCTCTACTTTTAGTAAAGTTAAGGGTTCTTCCCATGGTAGACAATTCACCTTTCCATTTTTACATAAATTTTCAAATCTTTTGACCATTTGTCTATTAGATAGAGTTTTTTAAAATTTTAGTGGCCTTTCTACTACATTATGTTGTTTCCTACAGTAATAACACAACTCTTAGCAGAATTCGTTATCAAATTCCTTTATTAGTAAGGCACTTGATTTTTCTTTGCTAAGTATCAGTTTTATAGAAACAGAGGAATGGAAAGAGCTAAAAGAAGTCACTTAGTCCAACACTCTGAATCAAGTCACCCCTATTTGATGGGGACGACAGGAATTGAGAAATTTGCTCATGATGCATCTCAAAACCAGGATTAGGCTGCAGAATAAGATAGATCCTATCCCTGAACT
Source organism: Pseudocheirus occidentalis (assembly GCA_028646575.1). Classification (NCBI taxonomy): domain Eukaryota; kingdom Metazoa; phylum Chordata; class Mammalia; order Diprotodontia; family Pseudocheiridae; genus Pseudocheirus; species Pseudocheirus occidentalis. The sequence continues at coordinate 325,966,043 of CM053593.1, read as the reverse complement.
CAGAATAGGACTGGCTTGTGTATGAAGATGAAATAAAGCCAAGCATGTAACGGGGCCAAATTTCCACTAAACAACAATGAACTGTTCCACCAAAGACTTGAAACCCAGCCGATGTTTGTAAGGTCAAAGCACACATACTTTTGAAATCACCTTTTCTATTACCACACGTCACAAACATTATGCTACTTGTTAGAAATATCTAAGATTTCTCTTCACACGTTTCATTTTTTCATACTTGAATAAGAGAAAGAGGAAAGAGGGAGGGAGAAAAGGAGTTGAATGGAATGTCACTCTGGTGTGTATACAAGGTTAGAGGAAGACAGAGGGGGGAGGGGAAATTGCAGAGGGTAATTGAAAGGTTTCTTTATTAGAGTATCTACTTACACTACCTTTCTGTCTGTATAAATTGTATCTGTGTGGTCCATGCTGCCAAGTGCTCCTGGCAAGTTGTGTCTCTGTTGCCATTTTGAAAACTTTTTTCTCCCAAGGTAAGACTTTGTTAGAGTTCCTTAGTAATCCAAAGTTCAGAAAACTCTAAGAAGTATAAGGCTACTTTGGTGATCAGAAAATGTCAAAGTTGTAAAGGTCCTTAGATTTACTCCATTCCTTCATTTTACAGGTGGGTAAACTGAGGTCAGAGAAATAAAGTGACTTATCCAAGGTTACATAGTTAATGACAGAGCCAAGATTGCTGTCTAGACTATTTCATTCTTATGGTGATAGGTGGATAGAGATTGATTTTTTTTTTTAAACTGGCTTGGATCAATTGACAATTTGATAATTTGATTCACTTTATTTTCATTGCTTCTTGGATCCATTTCCCTTTCTCCCTACCCATTTATATCCTGACTGGGTTTTGTACCAATTGACTCTTGATCATACACTAAGAAATACCATTGTAGAAATGGACAGGCAAAAATATAATCAGTGTAATTGTGCCAACACCATAAATAATATAAGCATTATGTCTCTTACCATATCAGTTATAGCAGTTTCTTCCCTCCTACCAAACTGCCCAGCTAATGAAACATCTTCTGTAATGTTCTGCCGCACCCACTCAGAATGGTAGGATGATAAGTTACCCATTGACCTTGAAGAGAGTGTTACCAAGGGGAAAGTTTCAAGATTATATGCAAGCTTGTGAAAAAGAACTTCCTTAGGAACTATACAAGTGTTCTAATAGTAATTGTATTTATTAAAACAACAACAACATTGTAAGTGCTGTGCTTTTAGAGTTCAAGGTACTTGTTTATAATATAAAACTAAATCAATATCAACTACTGTTGTTATAACCTGTCATGAGTACCACTGTCAACAACAGGATGTTCACAAGCTTCTATGAAATAAAACTGTCATTTAAAAATATTCAAAGATTTTTATTGCCTTAGCGATTAAGCAAAAGATGAAGGAATTTTGATTTTCCATTGAAAATGTAGAAGAAAGTACTTTACACTATTTTAATGAAAAAAATAACAAAAAGTAAATCTCTGCTAATTCAATACATTAAATTGGGGAAGAAAGCTCCAAGTTCAGAAACTCTTCCTCATTCAAACTTCTTGCTTGCTGCCATAATCCTAAAAATACATATATATGTGTGTACTGAGAAATATCTAGATTTTTATAGTCATATCTAAATATTATTTATATGGTTGTGTGTGTGTGTGTGTGTGTAGTTTAATGTCATAGTCAAGACAAGACTATATTATCACAATGTATAAAAACTTCAATTATTTGGAAATCATTTAATTGGAAACCTTAGTTAATCTGCCTTGCCCTTTTCCTCCAGGTACACAATTTAAAGAAAAAAAGAAAATGAGAATAAAATAAGTTGGAACAAGCAGTATCTGTAAAAAACAAAAATAAATACTGAAGTATTTCCTTAAGCCAGAATACATTCAATGTAAATTTCCTACAACTTGTCCGTTTATAGGTAAAGAAGAAAATTGAGATTTAAAATAATGACCTTAAGGCACATTAAAGCTCAAAAAAGCATAAAAAAAATCAATCAAATCCTTACTCTACTTCTTAAGGCAAGAGAGAAAGAAGTCCTAATACATTTAAGAAATAACTGAAACAAAAGCTAGGTGGCGAAGTGGATGGTGTCAGGCCTGAAGTCAGGAAGACTCATCTTCCTATGTTCAAATCTGGCCTCAGATACTTACTAGTTGTGTGACTTTGAATCAGTCACTTAACCTTGTTTGCCTCAGTTCCTCTTCTGTAAAATGAGCTGGAAAAGGAATTGCTAAACTACTCCAGTTCTTTGCTGAGAAAACCCCAAATGGGTTCATGAAGAGTAGGGCATAACTGAACAAGATAACAAAAGTAACTTTCAAGGTAAACTTAAACTAACAAATACAGTGATTAATAATTTATTTAATTGTATTATTATTATGTATTATGTTATTAATATATTGTACCATTAATTTAATTATTTAATTAAATACAATTCTTTAATCACTGGATTAATGATTTCAATGTGTATAACAATCTTTAATAATTCCCATTTTAGAATGATAAAATATGAAGGAATAAAACCATTTGATGCAACAGTGACTTGGGAGAAGAGGCTTACTTATAAATAGAAAGGATACTGAAAAGGGGCACCAGGATGGTGAAAGCCTAGAGATTATGCCATAGGAGTATCTGTCAGAAGATCTAGATATGCTTAGCCTGGAGAACAGAAAGTAGTGCTGGAATTGAGGTGAGGAAGGTAAGCTGCATGATATCTTTCTTTAAGTATTTGAAAGACTACCATGTGGGAGAGGGAATAAGGTTATTCTATCTGGTCTCAAAGGACAGAACTAGGAACAATGGATAGAAGTGGCAGAGAAGTTTTGATATAAGGACAAATTTCCCAACAATCAGAATTTTCCAAAAGTGGAATGGAGGTTCTCCCCAGAAAGTGAGTTCTTATTTTCTGGAGTCTTCAAGAAGACTGAAAGATCACTTATTAGAAATATTGCAGAGGGGGTCTTCAGTCAGGTACAAGTAAATATATGAAGTTTCTTCCATTTCTCAGGTTATGTGATGATTAAATATAAGACTTGGTATGTTTTTCTTTATAACTTTCCTCAGTGATGTCAATTAAAATTCTGTCCCCAGAACAAAACTTTGGTTTCTAGAGCAAAATTTCCCAAAGAGCCCCCACGCTACTTATTGATTGTAAAATAAATAGATGTCTGGCAGAAAGGAAACTGCTTCTTCTGCAACTCCCCTGAACTACAGGCACTGCTAAACAATATTTGCACTTGTAACTTTCATAATTATTATGTAACTCCACATATGGAACTTTTCCTAATTTGGCATTTATCTGACCTGTGTATCTTTAATAACTTTCCTACAAATTAAGGACAAACCAGGCATAAATAATTTTAGTTATAGTTTTATTAGTTTATTAAGGCAAGGCAAGGCTATATTATCAGAATAGATAAAATACATAAAAGCAAGAAGTTCAATAAATAGTTATAATTTTATTCATGAAGGTATTATCCTTTTCTATAGATATTACAACTGATGGACTATCTTTTTCGATTCTGTTTCATCGTGTCTCCCATATGTCTTTGACTCTTTAAGACATTACTGTTTTGTTATTCAGGAAGCAGATTCTACTTTTAGTGGATTCCATACACCATGGTGGAGTCCAGCCCAGATTCATTTTGGCAATCTTGAGCAGATGAGTATAATTTATGTTTAATGGGTTGGAAACCACCTGAGTATTTGTAGGTTGAAATGTAAAATATGTTTCTCAATCCCTGAATAAAAAATACTGGTAAGTGACAAGAATTTTTCTTCTACCTGGAATTACTATTTCTCTCTCTGGTTTCTCTCTTCTTTTCTAGCTCTCTCTCTCTCCCTCTCTCTCCTACTCTTTTTCCCTCCTCCCTCCCCTCTCTTTTTCTCTTCTTCCTCCTCCTCCTTCTTTTCCCACCTTTGTATACATAAAAATGTGGAATAAAGTTGAATTACTAATTGAAACTTCTTCCAGCATGCACACTGACAATTGGATCCTACTTTATAATTTTAAAGAATTACCTGGAGATGCTGAGAGGTTACTGACTAGCTCACATAACTAGTATGTTTCAGAGGTAGGGCTTGAACTCAGCTCTTTTTGCCTCTGAAGTTGGTCCTTTATTAACTATACCACACTGACTTCCTAAAATTATTAATTAGGAAATTTGGGCTCTATTTCTGGTGTTGCCACTAACTGAACCATATGGGACACCCTCCCCTGCTCTGCTCTCTTATTTTCTGGTAGGGCAGGAGAGTCTCCCTATCCCAGCCCCTGTATATCTTAATTCCTAGTTTCAGGTATTGCAGAACTTTAAATTTTAGATTCTTTTGATTCCTCCCTTGTCACCCACTCCCACTGGAAGGACAATCAATTCAATAC
>CM053593.1:325940750-325961153 GCA_028646575.1 Pseudocheirus occidentalis | reverse complement strand
GCTGCCTGTAGTGCTTTCTGTCTTGTGGAGAGTTTTGGAGCTTGAAAATCTGTTTAGCGTCCCATTTTATGAGTTTTTTAGCGTGTTTGTGTGGGAGCTGTGGTGCTTTGCTGCTTCTACGCCGCCATCTTGGCTCCGCCCCCTCGAGTTTGTTTTTTTCTGCATTGAAATTTTGATATTACAATATTGTATTATGTAACTGTATAGGATTGCATTGTAAACAAGTCATTACACACACATATTCCTGCTGATGAATGCTGGACTTCCTGACAATGTGTGACATGCTCACCTGCCAAAACTTGCTTGTCAAGACCTGTAGGAGGACTTGACCACTGATCAGTTATAACTTGCATTTTGTGTGTTTACTTGGAAAATAATGTAATTACTACTACTTTAAACTCTATTATGCAGCACATGAAACGTACAGTTTTTCAAAATTCTCTTCTTTGCTTATCCTTCTCCTACCTCCTTATTTTTACACAAAGCCCCCAGTTGCATGTGAGGCTACTGCCTCCCCCTTCTGGATCATTCCAGTGACCCCTTGGGCAGGTATCATTGATTTTGGGAACCTGTGGATGAATTAATGTCTTTTCCAATGTTGAAATTCTGATACTAAGGTCTGTGATTTGCTAAATCAGAGCTTGATCTCACCAATAGGCAGTGATGATTGTAATGCAGATGTGCAAGGGCAGCCAGAGGCAGATATTTTGATGGTTTGGACAGATATAAGGTCCATGTTGAGGAGAGATCAGATGGAAGGCAGATCAAGAAGAGTTCAGGGTTCAAGTTTGAATGAGGGTGGGGCTTAAACTCTTAAGAAAGCAAGAAATAGGGAAAAAAAGGAGGTTTTGGCAAACTCTTTGGATCAAATATTTAGAGCCAGGAGATGATGAGGTTTCCATAAAAATGATGAGGTCTAGGGTTATGGGTGCTCGAGACCCCAAAATACCAACATACCAGGTCCTGCCAAATGAATTCGACTCAAGTCTTCTCTCAGCCAAAGAAAAGCAAAGTTTATTAAAAGTTTGCCATATTGGGTAGACTCTTAAGGAGCCTCAGTATCTGTAAGGTTTGTATTGGACAAGTGGCCAGAATCATCTGACACAGAGCAAGTCTGTGCTAGAAAATTCTGTGGTGCTCTCATACCATGTGAAGGCAAGATGGGGTCTTATATACAGATGGGGTCTTATATTCTTGTGGGAGAAATCTAGGGGTGCTCTAGGGGAGGAGTTTGGGGAGGGTCTTCAGGAGGAGTCAATAAGGTCAGACTCCAGTAATGAGTTTGGGGGAGGGTCTTCAGGAGGAATCAATGGGGTGAAACTCCAGTAATGAGTGATTAAGGGTGGGAAGTTGCTGGAGGCTACCTGGAGACTACAGACAATGGTGGGCTTGGCCAATTCAAGGGTGTAACAGATTTAGGCATAGATATTTGGGGAGAATCAAGGATAGGAAGTTGCTGGACAAAGAAGGGATAGAGATTTGGGCAGAGCCACAATGAAAGGCCTCTGGCCTCTGGCAAATGCCTCATCAAATGGGAAGATTCAAGGAGAGCTCAAGGGGGTTCCCAGAGCCTGTACCCCATCAGAAGAGACCTCAGTAGCAATCTAATCTAACCTAATTTTACAGATGAGGAAAATAAGGCCCATACAGATTAGAGTCTTTTCATTTAATAAAAGCAATATTTTCTCTTTCTCCTACCTCCCCCTCTCCCTCCACCACTGGGGAGGAAAAAGAAAAAAAAAAAAAACCCTTGAAATAAAAATGTGCAGTCAATCAAAACAAATTCTAGCACTGGCCATGTTCAAAAAATATATCTCATTCTTCATCCTGAATCTTTGTCTCAGGAAAGGTAGTATGCTTCATACTTGTTCTTTTGCAATCATGTTTAGTCTTGATTTGATCAGAGTTTGCAAGCCTTTCAAAGCTGACTGTTTAAGTAACTTCCAAGATCATGAGTGTGATGAGGTACAGGTTTTGGGAATCCCCTTGAACTCTGATTGAATCTTCCCACTTGATGAGGCATTTGCAGAGGCCATAAGCTTTCATTGTGGCTAGGCCCAAACCTCTGTTACTAGCCTGGCCCTCCATTGTCCATCTACTTCCCATCCTTGAGCCTATCAAAATATCAATTCACCCTAGTGTTGACCTCATTAACTCCTCCTGAAGACCCTCCCCTAATTCCTCCTCCATACCACCCCTAGATTCCTCCCACAACCTTTCTGTATATAAGAACCCTTCTTGCCCCCCCTCTCCCTCCCCACCCTGTGTGAGAGTGCCATAGAATCACCTAGTACAGACTTCCTCTGGCCCACTTGCCCAATGAAAGCATCACAAATAGAGACTCCTTAAGAGTCTCAATACAGCAAACTTTCAATAAACTTTGCTTTTCTTTGGCTGAAAGAAGACTTGAATCGAATTCATTTGGCAAGACCCAGCCTGTTGGCATTTTGGGGTCTCAAGCACCCCTAACCCTAACTCTAACCACATCAAGTGGAGTAAATTTCTGATCTAGGATTTGATCCATATCCAGTGCCCTTTATACTTTGCCACTCTGTCTATTGGGTCAGAATTGGAAAAGCAGAGGGGTGCAGTATGGCAAGGAAGAATCTAAGAGCAATTCTAGAAGGTACTTTGAAAAGGTGACTTATGATCTTCTGGGTAGCCATAGGCCTTGCAGAAAGAGGTCTGTTTCTAAAGGGATCGATCCTCTTGAGTTAGGGTGGGCTCTTTTAGAGCAGTATCTTTACATATCTTGTCCTTGTAGTTCTCTGAGGTGAGCAGAGAAGATAAGACTTCATCTTGGGCCTAAAAAGTAGATTTGGCTATGGCCAAGAAAGACACCATACTTTCTAATTCCTTGATGTTTAGCAGAACATTTACCTGGGTGCTCACATGGTCCACTTTTAGCTTTGGAAACTCAGGAATGGATTTAGTCTAAGCTTAGAGGCAATATTTTGAACCAGAGTAGCCTTTTCCTGGCTTGACTACAAATAGTTCCTATAGACATAATTTGTTCATCCCAAGCAAACCATGATACCCAAGTCTAGGAACCGTTTAGACTTGTACTGATTTAATTTACTTTCAATTCTACAAGCTTTTGCTAAATTCTTATTCTACATAGAGCACTGTGCTAAGGACTAGTATAAAATAAAAGATCTACATAAGAAGTGGTTTCTGCCTTCATGAAGCTTACCTGTGCTAGGGAGCTCTAGATTCATATAAATCATATTCAGTTGTGAATCTTTCTATACAATCACACTTTCTGACTTATCCACTATCATCTAGCAGAGCATTAGAATTTGACTTGTCTCTAGGTTTCTTAAAAAATAAAGAAAGAAAAAGAAAAAAAGAAGACCCTTGGTTCCTATGCAAGCACTCTGGCTAACAAGGCATCAGATAAAGGATAGTATTTAACTTCATGAAAAACTGCAAAGGACTTGTACTCAAGCCTATAAACAATCAAGGTCTCCCCAGAGACCTACACAATTCTCTTAACTTAGAGATTTACATTGAGTAAACTCCTCAAAGGGCAAAGAAATTAGGGTTGCTACAAAGTAAAGCATTTCTTTTGTGTATCCCATATTCCAGGAAGCAACAGGATCCTTTAGCAATATAATGCTGCTCTGTTTGAGACCCCTGAAATAGGAAAGAATTTAGGGTTGCTGGAGGGTAAATCAATCATCTCTCTGATGATGCCTACTTCTTAAGAATCTGTAGTCTTCTTTACTATACTTGATAGCATCCCCTTATGAGAAAGGGAATCCCCACTATAACATATTTGAAAGGAGTTTATTCAGTCTCTCCTTAGAAATCTTTGATGAGGAGGAACTCATTGCAACTCAAAGCAGCCCATTACCTTTTTCCATATCTCTAATTTTTAGTAAGTTTGTTTTTTTGAGACAAATTCCAAACAAACTTTATTTCAACTTCTATCAACTGTTCCCTGTTGTTCTCTCTGGGTCTAAACAAAACAAATCTAATCCTTCTGCTACAGTCTTGGATATAATTGAAGATAGTTGTTACCTCTATGATTCTCAAACATGTTACTATGGTCCATGATGGTAAACTGTTATACAACCTAAAATCTGTAAGGCAATAAAATATAAAGCATAGATGAGCATATTCATGGACTGCAGAGTCAGTAATTAAACCTTTAATATACTGGAAACACAAAGCTAAATAATGTTCCCCCTTGATATTGGTGAACAAACAAGTCACAAAGAAAAACAAACTAGTCATAAGTAGAGCAAATGCAGAGAGACACCTTGGTGTGGCAGAAAATGTGTTAAACACAGAGACAGGAAGGACCTGGGTGTGAATTGCTCCTCCAATTGAATTGAATCCTTTGAATATGTGCCCCTGAGTGACTTATTTCTTCATCAGTAAAATTAGTATAATAGTAACTATAATACCTACCTCATTTTTTAGAAGATCACATGAAATAATATCATTAAATCATTTTGTAAACATTGGGAAACTATATTCAAATGTCAGTTATTAATGCAGCTAAAGACTCCAACATTAATAGTAATATAACAATTAGCATTAGTTTTAATAAGCAAAAATTTAACTAATAATTGTATGTATATAAATTGATTTTATATTTTGTTTATATCAGTCATGATTAATAATGAATGATTAATAGTAAGAAATAGTAATACTTTCTTTTTTTTTTTTTTGCTTTTTGGAGGGCAGTTGGGGTTAAGTGACTTGCCCAAGGTCACACGGCTAGTTTTTTGTGTTAAGTGTCAGAGGCCGGATTTGAAATCAGGTACTCCTGACTCCAGGGCCGGTGCTCTATTCACTGCGCCACCTAGCCGCCCCAAAATAGTAATACTTTCAAAGCCCAACTCATCATACATGCTTATAAGGTAGGGAGTAGTTTATCAAATAATAAACATTTATTAAATGCCTACTATGTACCAGGCACCACGCTAAAGGCTTGGAATACAGAGAAAGGCAAAAGATAGTTCCTGTCATTAAGGAGCTCAAAATCTAATGGAGAAGACAACAAGCCAACAGTTTTGTACAAATAAATAAGATACAGGGAAAATGGGAAATAATCAACAGAGGAAAGGCACTTAGAATGAAGAGAGATTAGGAAAAGTTTGCTGTAGAAAGTGGGAATTGATGAAGTAAAAGAATGTTAAATCAGGGTGATGTTCCATGGGATCTCCTCTGTGTCTTGTTCTAGGAACCACGAGGACCTGCCAGGAATTCTGAAGTAGAAGCAAGCTGGGTTCTCAAAATAGTCACTGATTATTGATTATAATCAATTAATCATTTATTAATATCCTGGCCCTTGTGATATAACTGTATTTATTAATAGTATAAGAAATAGGTTGACATAGTGTCACAGACTGATTATTCTTGGAACTATCATGATGATCAGATTGACATGGAGAAGCATAAATGAAACTGAATCAAGTAGTGCTCCTTCCTGTTCTGTTACCATGGTAAGAAATGAGAACAAATTAGAAAAACCAAAAACCTACCTGATGGAAATGTCTTGGATATAGATGGTGCTGATCATAAAAGTGGGCAAACCATGAAAGCACATGAAATGGTCTAAAGACATTAATGCTTTTAGGGGTAACTAGGTGGCTCACTGAATAGAGGACCAGCCGCAAAATCAGGAGGACCTGAGTTCAAATTCAGCCTCAGACAATTAACACTACCCCTATGAAAAGCAAAAAGAAAAAAAGAAACGAATGCTTTTGTTATACTACAGTCCTACATCCTAACAAAAATGAATATAGATCTTACCAATTATAGACAACAATTTCATGATGCTTTTTGTCAATAGTATCTTCAGCTTTAAGTTATACAATAATATATTTCAGATCAATCAGAACAATTATAAGAAATAACTTCATTCCAAAATCAGATAAGATGAAATAAAAATGTAAATTAAGGAGTGGTTTAGATGTGAAGATAGATAAACTGAAGAATCTGTAGGCTTTAGAAATCTATGCCGTACAAGCATCAGAAGTGATTCCTAATAGGGAAATAAATGATAAAAACAATTCTGATGTCTTAAATGATTTCTAAGGAAGAGATAGGCACACTTAGAATGGAATGTTAAAAAGTCCATTATGGATTTGATAGCACAATGTAACTAGCAGAATAATAATATAAAAAGAAATTTTAAAAAGCCACTATCTTCTATAAAGATTATGAATAGGCACACTCTCAAAATATTTGATAGAAAATATGAAAAAAATCAGGAACTTCACAAAATACTATATGGTGTTGCCATTGCCTACTAAATACCATAGGAATAAAAGAAGTGTCAAGAAATATTTCTAAGGATATTCATCAAAAGCTACCTTGCCAAAGAAGCTTGAGAAAACTGTTGAAGACCTGTGGAAAGACATTAGAAGATTATGTTATTATCTAGGCAATACGTGCAGTAGAATATTTGTTTTAGACAATTAAAGGTAACAAAAAAAGAAATATCTTGACAGAATGGAATTCAGGAAACAAAAGTAAGTCAGAAATTCTTGATATTTTTAATGAAGAGTCAAAACGTTAAGACAATATCAGAAGTTAAAGTAAAGAACAAAATAAATAATTCAACATAAAAATACTATAGAGGCTTGGGAAATAAAGCAATCAGAACAGAGAAAATCTTTCAAAGGAGGAAAATTTCTGGTAATTTTTGTTCAGCACAGTTGAAGTGTAAGTTGAATCAATTTACAAAATAGAAGGCTTGTTAACAAAATTCACAAAATAAACAAAAGAAATAAGTCAAAGGATATGACTGAAAGGCTTCTCTGCAAATGTGGAAAGCTGTGGGACTAATATGATCCATAATCATGGGTTCACATGCTTCACAATCACACAAAAGTTACTTGAAATGCACTTTATTAGCTTTCTCCTTTGATTTTTCCTTTTTTTAAACAGAAATCATCACATGTTTATTACCAAAATATAAGAACACCAAATAAAGACTAATTGTTTCTTTCTGTACTCTAGATATAACATGCATCACTCTAAAAAGATTGTGAATGCATATAAGAAAACATTATATTGACCAAGAAATTAAAAGAATATGCCAAAAAGGTCCAGAAGTATAAACTCATGATTAATTTAGGGACTGTTTTTAATGGGTCTCCAAGAAGCCAAATAGCATGTACACCACCTTTATTGACTATCACAAATTCTTCAAGAACAGTAGATGTTGCCACACTGAATGTTCATAATCCTTAAACTACATGGAAAGGAAAGCTTTCAAAATTTAGAGACCAAGCAGGAAAAATTAAAAACATGTGTGGATAGGACAAAGTATATATGTCATCCCTTGTGTCTAGTGCGCTACTGGAAATGCCCAGAAAATGCTTTTACAATGATTCTATTTTATACACAAATTAGTCCACATCTCAATCCTTTTATTAAATTATGCAAAGCAGTCATTTTAGCCACTTGCTCGATAGACCACAGGACATTAAATATCAGAAAGTTAACAGGATAGCAATTTCTCCCTGACTATTTCTATTGGATCTCAAACCAAAATAAAGTGCAAGATAATAATAATCATTTTTAGCATGAATACTTTACCAAATATATTCACAGATATTGCCATATTTTTTTCCTTACCACAGTCCTTTGAGGTAAATAAGGTTGGGGTTATCACTTCTAGAGAGAAATCAACTAAGCTTGACTTAAGTGGTTTTTTTCAAGCATGTTCCACATAGCTAGTAAGTGGTAGAAGCAGCATTTAAATCTGTGACTTCTGATCTCTGAGTCAGTGGTCCTTGTGCTAGACCTTGTTTCTTTCAGATTTGTATATGGAATTCAAGAGCAAAATGTGATACTTCAAACGTGGAAAACCTGAACAGTACTCCAAATGTCATGGTTAGGTCAGAACTAATCAGAAGGAAGAAGCTCACCAACACTGATTATGGTTAACTCCTTAGAAATGAGGCTGATAAGCTACATGGAAAATTTTATTTGTCACATCTATGGATAAGGGAAGAGTTTATGACCATACAAGAGACAGAGAGGATCATGAGAAGTAAAGTGGATAATTTTGATTACATTAAATTTAAAAGCTTTCACACAAACAAAAGTAATGCAGCCAGAAGTAGAAGAAAAAGAGGAAAGTGGGAAAATTGACATCAATTTTCTCTGACAAAGGTCTTATTTCTTGAATATATAAGGAACTGAACCAGCTTTATAAAAATAAGAGCCATTCCCCAATTAATAAATTATCAAAGGAAACAGACAGTTTTCAGAAGAAATCAAGGCTATCAACAGTCATGTACAAAAATGCTCTAAATCACTATTGATTAGACAATGTAAATTAAATGTAATTAAATGAAAAACATTTAATAAAAAATTAAATGTAAAACAATTCTGAGACACCACCTCATACTTATCATGTAACATGACAGAAAAGAAAACTGACAAATGCTGGAGAAGATGAGGAAAAATTGGGAAACGAATGCACTGGTTGGTGGAATTGTGAACTGGTCCAACTTTTCTGAAGAATAATTTGGAATTACATTCAAAGGGCTATAAAACTGTGCATACCCTTTGAACCAACAATACTACTACTAGTTCTCCATTCCTAAGAGATCAAAGAAAAGAGAAAAGAACCTATATGTACAAAAAAATATTTATAGTAGCTTTTTTTGTGGTTTCACAAAATTGGAAATTGAGGAGATGCCCATCAATTGGAGAATGACTGTTCAAGTTGTGGTATATAATTGTGATGGAATATTATTGTGCTTTAAGAAATGATGAACTGGATGATTTCAGAAGAAAACCTTGGAAGACTTATATGAACCAATGCAAAATGAAGTGAGCAGAATTAGAACAACATTGTACCCAGTAATAACAGTATTGTAATGTATTGTAATGATGATCAACTATGAAAGACCTAGTTACTTTGATCAAGATACTGATTCAAGGCAATCCAAAAGACCCATGATAAAAAATGCTATCCAACTCCAGAGAGAGCACTTATGATTTGGATGTAGATTGAAGCATACTTTTCTGCTATATTTTTCTGTGTCTGTGTATTTTCTTTTGCAACATGAGAAATCTTTTTGTATGACTTCACATGTATAATCAATATCATACTGTTTGCCTTCTTAAAAGGTTGTAGAGGGGGGAGAGAATTTGGAATTCAAACTTAAAAAACGAATGTAATTTTTTTACATGTAACTGGGAAATATTTAATGAAACAAATGTATATTTTTTAGAAAGAAATAAGGCTCATAAGTTACCTCAAAAACTACAAAGGGCATGTCTTTCTGTTACATAGTCTGTTCCAATCCTCTCATAGGATCAAAGATTTGGAGGTAGAAAGGACCTTAGAGACATTTACTCCAACTATATAACATTACAGTTGTGGAAACTGAGACCCAGAGAAGTGAAAGGAATTGCCAAAAGTTGTAAGGATAGGGAGTGATAAAGTTGGGATTTGAGACCAAGGTTTTCTGACCCCAAATTTAACTTCCTTTCTGCTGTATCATTTTGCCTCCAGTCTAGGGTATCTGTCATACTTATAGTGTCCTTTAAAATGTTTTCAAGGCCATTCACAGTTGCTTCTTTCTATTTGCAGACCCACTTGCTTACAGAGCTTACAATCAACTCATCTTGAAGCAGGTAATGTTCACCATACCCAGAAACTATGCTGAGTCCTGGGATGTACCGAGTAGATTTATTAAATGCATTGCCAACTTTTCAAGTTAAAATGTGTGTCCATGTTATTTTACCTGTTTGGGTGGAATCTGTTTCAACAAAGTATAAATTAAATGCAACTAAACCATTTTATTTGAAAAAAATATATTTCAAGTTATTTGAGCCAACATAGTATAACAGTTAAAGAAACAACTCCAGAATCAAGAATACCTGACTTCGAACCTGTTTTTACAAGTCACTTAATCTTAGTATCCCAGGCAACGAAGATTTTTAGTTGCAAAACAGATGCTGAACTCAATTGTGAGAGAAAGTTTCCTTACCAGGGGTTCCCTATATCAATGAAATCATTGAGGGGTGGAAATGACCAGGCACTGAATTGGACCTAAGAATACAAGAAAAAAAAGCAACAGTTTCTAAATGCAAAATATTATTCCCACAAAGAATATGTATTTGGTCCTCCTGGCGTTTGGCCAATGTCACCCATCACTGAAATAATTTCTATTTTTCAGTATTTGCTAAAGTATCATAGCTATGTGAATAGAGCTTGACTTAGGTCAAATTTCCAAACTCAAAAATGCATTCTTCATGTGTTCTTGATTCTTTTGATTCATTTCCTTTGTCTGTTTGCCAGCATGAGAGATAAAAGGTTGTCATTTCTATCATATGAATATTCAGACCTACCTTCTTGAAGCAAGTACAGGAGTATTCACTGTCCTGTGTTTATGAGTCAGATATTGAATTTTAGAAATCAGATCTAGAACTCACTCATCCTACAACAAGACCAAAGAGCCCAATTCTGAGAAAGACAGAAAATGCCAGAGGATAGTAAAAACAGTTTGGGAGTTTATTTCAAAGGTTCAATAACTGAACCATTCAGCAACCAGCAAGCAAATTATTACCCTTCTTTGTCTTATACGATCTTTTTTTTCCCTACCTCTCAAAAAACTTTTTTCTGAAAGTGGCATCGGACTTTGTGAATCTACCAAGTACTTCATTTCCTTCCAGATGTGGTTTTATACCCTTCTTACTGGGTTTTTGACTAAGAGATGATTTGTGTCTGGGGAGAAAATCTGGCACATATATCAACAGCTGGGAAGTATCTCTCATTATGCTGGTCTTAATCAAAATCCTGTAAATATTTCTATTTCCGAAACAAGTTTTTTCTTTCTTTCTTTGAGTTGTTTATCCTGGGGCCAAGGAAGTTGATTTCATTGAACTTTTATACATTAATGATGCACCCTCATGTGTAGAAGTGCTATTTGAACAAAAGAATCAAGGCCCTGCTGTTAGACTTTCTTGTAGAGATTCTGGGTGTGTCACTTGATAAGGTGACATCCTGACAGATGGCATTGTGACTCATTCAAGTGTGGTATGTGTTTAAACAAAACAGGACCACATTTCATTAAGTGAAAGAGGGATGACAGTAGAAATGAAAGGTGAAGAGGTGAAGTAGAGGGCACATTTGCTAGGTTTTTCTGTCCCTGAATATCTTGGAAGTTGAATAGGCAAACACTGAAATGGATTTTATATCCTCTTTTCTTTTTTCAATCTTCTAATTCTTATTTTTTAAGAGGTGGACTCATGGTAAGGGAGAACCTACAGGTGATGCTTGGGTAAAACAAGATGCTTAGCCAGAATCATTTCCATCTTGCATTTTACGAGATGACTCTTGAGGACCTGGAATCGAGAACACATTTGCCACATTTATAATCCCCTTGATCATTACAGGCTTTTGGTTTAGAGCCAGACTTGGACCTTTTTGAAGTTTTGTGCTTGTTCACTCTAGGCAAATCACAAGGTCCTGCTTCTAAGAAGAAATAGGATTAAAAAGGCCATTACGAGGCATCTTTGACATTAAATTGCTTTAATATTTTGAGGAGGGTAAGTGCAAATAAAAATACAGTCAGACATAATTTTTCCATCAGATCTGCTGATTTAAAAAATTAAGGTCTGGGTAGATAGTTAGAAAGCATGTGGCTTTTGACTAGCCCGCCAAGTTAGAGGAATAATTTATACCCCTCTTAGTCAAAATGGGATTCAGATCAGGCACTTCTTATGAGATGTTTGTTTTCCTGAGATGCTGACAGAAATATCTCTACCTGACTAACAACTCTCTGAGCAGGCTAACCCTTCCAATATTGACTCTCTCTGAAGAGACTCCCTTAATGTTGCATGAAATCTCTTCTCCATTTAGCATTTGTTAGGCAGCAAGAGGGTGCTAATTACTCCCTCAAATGCAGTAGACTGCCTCCTCTGCTGTATTGTGGAAGCTCTGAGGGTTTTTGTTGGTTAGTTTGGTTGGAAAAGAGAGGGTGGCAAAACAAATACATTGTGTCTCAAAATGTATGTCTCATTTTGTAGTCCTAGTTCATCGCCATTCTGCCAAGAAGTGTGTGATAGGCAGGGGTGTGAGGCAGCCAGCACACCAACTTGCCCCTCTGTTCAGTTCTCAGGGTGAGCATTCACACCTCAAAAATCAGCAAAGGTTAAACTCTGAGCTTGATTTATTGTTCTGTTGATGGTCTAGACTTAAGAAAGTGACAGAAAAAATGTGAACAATGCAGATTAAACTTAAAAGTGCATCCTGACTCCATTGTTAAACACTTATCAGCACACTTCTGGTGATAAACCTCATCATCTGTCTTCTGAAGCCATAATTTGTCACTGCATTGATTGAGCAGAGTTCTTCTAACTTTCAAAGTTGTTTTCTTTTACATTGTTGTGGTCTTCATGTCAAATATTCTCTGGTTTTACTCATTAACATCTGAATCAGTTAATACAAGATCTCTTGGGTTTCTTCACATTCACTATATTTATTTCTTATAATAATATTTCAAATTCACTTGCTTTCATTTGAATAGACTCTATTTGTTACAAGAGAGGACTTGTATGGGAGTGGATAGTAGTGATTAAAATGAAAAGATGGGGAAAAAACATGAGAGCAATGGAGCATTAAAAAATACACAAAAGCAAACAAGTTCAGAAAAAGGCACAAACAGGACTGTTTGGATACTAATGTGTTAAATTTAATGGATGCTTTTCAGAAAAAATAACCCTCTGTACCAGAAGTTTATAATAAAATATGTACATGAAATCATTATTTTTATTCTTCTTTGTATACCAAAATACAAATGTTTCTTGACAATTGGTAAGCTTGTTATAAAAAAAATTAAGAGGTTGCAACTTTAGGTAGTAATTGATCAACCACTGTTCTACCCCTTGTCCTCAGTCTTCCTTTTTTTTTTTTTTTTTTTTTGGTGGGGGGTGGGCAGGGCAATTGGGGTTAAGTGACTTGCCCAAAGTCACAGGGCTAGTAAGTGTTAAGTGTCTGAAGTCCGATTTGAACTCAAGTTCACCTGACTCCAGGGCGGGTGCCCTACTTACTGCACCACCTAGCCTCCCCAATCCTTCATTCTTAATAGTATTTCAGAAATCAGTTTCTTTGACGCTTGCACTAAGTTGGAAATAAATAAGTTAAGGGAAAGGCATGAGAGAAATCATTTACAATATCCCTTTCACTGATCCTTATACCCCCAAGCTTTTGTTCCCTGGAGAGTTTCTCTTCTATAGTGAATTCTATTCAAAAGAAAAGCCTAGAAGCAATGCTGTCAAACTTAACTAGAAAATCATACAATAATGTTACCTATGTTTTATTGTATTTTCATTTGTTTGGCTAAATATTTCCCCATTACAATTTAATCTGCTTCTCACTGCACTCTAGAGTATTATGGGCTACTTTTACACATAAGCCAAATGTTTGACTCCTCTAGACTGAAGCTCCAGACTTTTGAACAAGTCTAAGAACCAGGAAGTTGATATTTTTTAAGTAACCCAAAGGATCTGGAATCTCATAGGTTTGAATATTTCTTTCACTGATGCAGTTTAGAACCTATCTTTACCTGATCATTCTCTGCTACTCTTGGCAGAGAAGGGCCAGAGACACCAATGCAACAGCACCTTAGACATTATCATTTATCAAGTAAATGGTGTAGGGCGTGTTCAGTACTTCTGGTGGGAGGGCTGCTGAGCCCTTTCAAGGATGCTTTCTACCCTTAGTGTCTACCATGATCCACCCACCTGCCTTTCCAAGAAGCTGTAGCATGCACAGTAACTACACCCGGGTACACCATTTCAACAGACATGCTTCAACCAGCTTGAGGGTAATCAAGAAAACTGAAACCCACTGGAGAGTTAGGGAGCTATCTACCTCAAGTACTCCAAGGCTTTCTTCCCTTGATGAAATGGATGGATGAGAACAATTTGTGCCAACTGTTTTGAAGGCAGCTGAAGCAGGCAACGTGGAGCACTTAGATCTTGGTTAGACAAGAAAGAGTCCAAGGTCCTCCACTGCATCCTGGGCCATCACCAGTCATCTTGACTGTCCTGCCACTGGACTGTGATGACCCTGGAATCTCGAGAGAGTGAGGCCAGTGACTTTGTGCAACTCTACCTCACTTAAATCTAATTTATGCACTAATAAAAAATACAGCAATTCAGTTTAATACACACTGATGGAGTGTTTATGCCAAATGCTCGTCTCTCAGTTTAAAAAAATTGTACTAGACCCTAGAGACCCAATGACAAGTGAAATAGTTACTGTTCTATATACACTAATGGTTAAGGACACAGAGACTTGGGGGAGGACAGAGCTCCTGAACTGAGAATTGAAGGGAATTTTTCTTGGTCAGTGGTTGTTATCTCACTCTTTTTGACCTTGTGGGGGTTAACACTGTCCATGGAGTTTTCTTGACAAAAATAATTGAATGGTTTACCATTTCCTTCTCCAATGGATTAAAGCAGACTGAAGTTAAATGACTTGCCCAGAGTCACACAGTTAGGAAATGTTTGAGGCTGGATTTGAACTCAGGTCCAGCACTATACCCAGTGTCTCACCTAGCTACTTCCTTTGAAGGAAACTAGAAATTCCAAGAGGCAAACTAGAGGAGAAAGAAGATACCAGGTATCAAGGACAGCTGGTACAAAAACTTCAGAGGCAGAAAATGCAATTTCATATGAAACAGCAATTAGGTCAATCTGGATGAAATGTAGAGTATGTAAGGGAGAAGAATATGAGATCCGTCTAGAAGGATAGTTTGGAACCAAATAATGAAGAGCTTTAAATATCAAACAGAAGAGTTTATATTTTCCCTGTAAAGCAGTCGAAATTCACTAACAGTTCTTGAGCTGAGGAGTAATACGTGATGACCTGAAGTTTATCTTCGGATCGTGATCTCCACCTGCCTATTTCTTACAGAACGTGGTCTGTTGGGCTAAATTGGAAAGAGTGATAATCTCAATGTCAGTTAAGGGCCTTTTTTCTGAAATGAAAATCTGCAGCAAATTATAATAATATTATTTGTTCTTCATTTTTGAGGAAGACTGATGACTTCACAGATCGATGTCTTGATTTGAGAGCGAATTGGAGAGGCAGAGTGAGGCAGAGTTGTATAAAGTTGTAAACTTTACTCTCTTCTGGAGTCATTGAAGTCTAGGAGTAGGACAAAATTCAAGATTACTGAAAAACAGCCTGGGATTCAGTGGATGACTTTGGGGTCTTTGGTGCCTGACCAAGTTCCAAGTATTCCACAGCACTTACTTCAGCTGCCTTCATGGTCCTTGGAACAGATTGTTCTCATCCACCCATTCTGCTGGGGGAAATCTTCACAACCTTAGGGTATATATCTCCCTAACTCACCAATGGGGTTGAGGCCCATCAGTTACCCTCAAGCTGGGTTAGCCCATCTGCTCAGATAGTTTTATTAGGCATGGTCAATGTGTGTGGTATAGCTTCTTGGAGCCACAGGTGACAGTTGGGTGAAGGTGGACACCAAAGGTGGATGAGCAGCCCTGAAAAGAGCTTGGTGAGTCCTCACACCAGAGGTGCTAGTCTTCCCTGAATACCCCATACACCCAGACTGAACTATAAAAACAGAGGAAAGATTTGTACAATCCTATTGAAATATCTTATTTTATTCTTCCAGCAACCCAGGGAGGGAGACAGGTCCTAATATTAGCCCCATTTTGCAGCTAAGGAAACTAAGATTAATTGACTTGCCAAGGGTCACACAATTACTAGGTATCTGAGATAAAATTTGAACTCAGGTCTTCTGATTCTGAGTCCAGGGTTCTACTCATTGTAATATCTGGCTGCCTCTGATCTGTAAATATTAATAATGATATAGTAATTTTCATGTAAGGGGTACTTCCCATCACTTTCTATCCTAACAAGCTAAACAAGTAACAGAATATTTGCATTTTGCATGTGAGTGATTTGAATATGGTCACAGAAGAAAATGGCATGAAAATTTGTTCACACTGGTATTTAAAACCCCCTGCAGCCTGCCTTCAGTCCCCTTCCCTTTTTCTTCAATGCTGCCACCCTTCTAGGCCCCATATGAATCAACCTTCCTTCCAAATCTAGAACAACCTACACCCAGTTCCAGAACATCCCAGTTCCTCCAAAGGTACATCCTTCCACTGGTTGGGTGCCGCATTCCTCTCTATTTTTGTGCTCCTTCTTAACTTATGTCATTTTTCACCTAATTCTCCCTTTTTCGTCCTCTCCTCAAATCCCAACTTTGGTGGGGTAAACATTTTGAGGGTTTTTTTTTACAATATGAAAAGGAGTTTAATCTTATCTCCTTTTGTATTAAAAATTATATTAATTAAAAATTAACTAAATCCTCTCCTCTCCCTTTAATTCCCTACATCCCTTAAAAAAGAAAGAAAAATACAACCCTTGTAACAAATATATACAGCCAAGGAAAACAAATTCCTGCACTGGCCGTGTCTAAAAAAAGATATGTTCCAGTCTGTGCTCTGAGTTCATAAGTGGGTAGCGTATTTCTTCACGAGTCCTCTGGCATCACAGTTGGCCATGATATTGATCAGAGTCCTTAAGTCTTTCGAAGTTCTTTGTCTTTATTGTTATTATCATATAAATGGTTCTCCTGGTTCTGTTCCTTTCACTCTGCATCAGTTCATCCATCTTCCCAGATTTCTCTGAAGCCATCCCCTTTATAATTTCTTATAGAACAACAGTATTCCATCCCACTTGTAATAGTATAATTTGTTCAGCCATTCTCTAATTGATGGGCAGCCTCTCAGTTTCTAGTTCTTTGCCATGATGAAAAAAATGGCTATAAATATTTTTTCACCTATGATAACTTTCCTTTTCATATTTTTAAAGATTATAAATTTCATGACAGATTTTCATAAAAGCAGATTGTAGCTCATAGTCAGCCAGTCAGCTAACACGTATTTCCTCTACTATATGCCAGGCAAGGTGCTAAGCACTGGGGATACTACGAAAGGCAAAGACAATCCCTGCCCTTGAGGAGTTCACAGTCTAATGGGGAAGACAGCATGCAAACTATTATAAGCAAAAAATTAAGTCTTTGGGGAACAATATGAATTAGACTGTTTATTTTCAGTGCCATCTATACTTCAACATAGTTTTTCTTTTTCACCCTTTCTTACATCTCAGTACTTTACTCCCATGAATTGACCAGTGCTCTCATACTGTGGATGGAGCACTTGGCTTAGAATCAAGAAG
This sequence comes from Pseudocheirus occidentalis, assembly GCA_028646575.1. Taxonomy (NCBI): domain Eukaryota; kingdom Metazoa; phylum Chordata; class Mammalia; order Diprotodontia; family Pseudocheiridae; genus Pseudocheirus; species Pseudocheirus occidentalis. Next base: position 325,943,947 of record CM053593.1, on the reverse strand, counting down.
AATCATCTTCTTGAGTTAAAATCTGGTCTCAGACACTTACTGTGTGACCCTAGGCAAGTCACTTAACCTTGTTTGCCTTGGTTTCCTCATTAATAAGCAAGCCACTTCTGTATCTTTGCCAAGAAAACCCCAACTTGAGTCACAAACGATCAAACGTGACTGAAAAAGACTAAACAAAGAAGTCTCACCTTTCCTTTGACTTCACAATGTCAAGTACCTGGGAACCTTCTAAGTTCTAGACATTTTCCCCCAGAAAATCAAAATTTACAGTCTCTCCCCCACAGATTGTGTTTATCCTTCATTTTCAAAGAAGACCATGGCATCAGGGAAATGATGACATGACTTACAATTGACTTTGATCTGATTGAGGGAGGGCTGTGCAAAGTTATCAGCCTCACTTTCTCTTCCTGAGCCATCTGGATCCAGTGATCAGATTATTCATTAAGATGACTGGAGATTACGCAGGATGCAGTGGAAGACCCTGGCCCTTTTTGGCTAAGGTCTTTTCAGATACTCACTTAGAGGTAATGCCCATTCAGTGAATATGCCTCTTTAAGAAGCCAGTCAAGGTAATTAGAAAAAAAAATCAAGCTGGAAGGAGAAGACCCACAGACTTGCTATTCTAAAGAGAAAGAATTGCCATTGACATTCACCCTAAGACAGGAGGGTCCAAAATACAGCCATTAAGAGGAATTTGAGCAGGGTCCTATTGTGGTCCAATCTATGAGCTTCAGAGTGAACTGGGTTTAAGGTTTTGTGAAAGAAGAAAGAAAGAGAGAGGAGAGAAAGAGAGAGAGAGAGAGAGAGAGAGAGAGAGAGAGAGAGAGAGAGAGAGAGAGAGAGATCTAGCCAGTAAGCTACAAGTTAAGTGGATTCAACCCCAAATACCTACATCCACATCCATGCCTTATATCTGATATGAAACTTAGCTCAATCCTTTTGTTTTACAAATGATGACAGGGTTACAGAGACCTGACTTAAAAAAAAAAACAGTTGACTTGGAAAAGGCTAGAGGTGTTTTCTGAGTGCAAACAAACTCAATATGAGTCTACAATGTGATGAGAGTGACTCAGATATCTAATCAATCAGTCAATCAACCAATCAACAAACATTTAATAAGCACTGAAAATGGACCAGACTATTCTGGCTGTTCCTGGCTCTGGGGAATACAAAGAGAACTGGCAAACTTTTAACATGTATCTGCATTATCAACACTTTCTTAAATCTAAACAATCAACAAAATAGGAAATCAAACCCTGATTTGTAGCATTTGCTGATATTAAAATATAAATGCTCACACTGCACTGAAAATTTAACAATCAGCTCTCATCAGTTAGTTTGATCTGGATTCAGCATATCCCTGAACCCAGATCTTCTCACTCTTAATTATTTATTTTTCTACTGTCATTTTTCCCCTGAGAAGTATGTTAAATATTTACCAACATGCTCCTGCCAGGGTTCTAATATTGACCCAACAAGCGAGCATGCAGCCTACATTTGAAGACCTCTAGCTAAGGGAATCCTACTATAGCTCATTCTGCTTTGGGATAGTGATCATTATTAGGAAGTCTCTTCTGTACAGAACTCCAAACCCGTCTTTTCTGAAATTTCAATCCAATGTTGCTTCTAGCTTTTTTTTTTTTACTGTCCTGTGAGCTTATAGGCCACTAAGATTCCCTGATCTTTTTCACAAGAACAACCTCTTGAGACCTCTTTTTTTCCCTTTAAAATGAGGGGGGTTAGACTAAATAATCTCTAAGGACCCCCTTGAAGTTCAACAATTTACAGTTCTACTTGCCAGCCCTGAAAACTATGGGTAAAGCAGGAGACTGCAAAGACTGAGGGCAGTCTCCAGGTCTGGGATCAGCAAGCCTTCCAGAGGTAGGCAGTGAGTTTTTCTCTCCTCTCTCCTACTCTTATCCCTTGGCACACAGCAGGGGCTTGGCATGAGGTAGGAGAGAGGTGCCAACAGCCTGTTGGGAGGTTGACAATAGCAGCTTTTTGAGAGGCTGATTGCAGCTGCCAGAGGCAAATACTTATAACTAGTGTTTGTTGTTAATGTTGGGGCCTTACATCCAGGGGGTAAAGGCTTCTGGCCCATCTAGTCCTTCAGTGCTTCAGGCCCTCTGGGATTTGTTCAAACTGCCAGATGACCAGTCTAGGCCTGGCAGCAGATCCAGATGTTGCCAACCAATCCATATTCCAGTAGAGACTTTGTAGCTACTGGAAGCAGAGATTGCCTGAGATCTCAAAATAGCAAAAGTTAAAGTAGTTAAGTCCAGGGACAAAGTAGGAATTAGAATTAGGAGATTGGTCACCAGAAATTTAAGCAAACAAGTGACCTTATATAACAGCAGATTAGAAACAGGCATTTTACTGAAACAGTAAGAAAAATACAAGATTGTAGATTTCCTTCAGTCTTCTTAGAACTAGAAACATCACAAAGAGGACTGAATCTGTGATGTAGTAAAAATGCTTCCTTGAGAATCAGGTAATCTTTTTGTTAACAGGCTGTGTAAATTTGAGAAATCATTTCACCTTTCTGTGGTATAAAGACACTCCTTGTAAAGTAAGGGGACTAGATGAGATCAAGGATTCTTAACTTGAGGTCCACGACTTGAGATGTTAAAAGATATTTTGATAACTCCATTTCAATATGATTTCCTTTCTAATCCTATATCTTTTATTTCATACATTTGAACACATTCTTCAGAAGAGGGGGCCACTGGCTTCATTCACCACTCTGCCAAAGAGATTCATAGCACACACACACAAAGATTAAAGATCCTTGGCTCTAAGGTCCCTTCCAGTTGTGAAATAGTATGGTAGCATGATGAAGTGGCTTTAAGTAGTCTGGAAGACAGGAAGTTGTCAGAAAACTTGATGTAGGAATCACAGGGCACGATTTTCACAGGTTGAGATCAAGGTGACCAAAAAAGATGAGACAAAAACAAATCAAATGAAATTCGATACTTTCTTTCAAACCTAGAAACCTCACTGATTAATGAAACTAGTTGTCAAATCTCACTTCTAGATCTACAGTATTTTTTTCATTTTTCTCTCTTGACAGCTGATACTGCCTTTCCAGTGGCCCATTCCAGTGGCCTCTATTTGTTTTCCCTGCCTCAAGCCTCTTCCCTCTCCAATCCATTCACCAAAGCACAGCTCTCTCTCTCCTCCCGCCTTCTCTTCCTTTT
>CM053593.1:325920298-325940250 GCA_028646575.1 Pseudocheirus occidentalis | reverse complement strand
CTGAAAGCGCACCCCAGGACCACCACCCAAGACCACGATCTGGATCCAGGCTGCTCAACGTAAGAGCACTTGGCCCTGATCAATCGATTCAACCCCCCTGCAGAGTCCACAGGCCAGGGGCTCTGAAGCAGCCCAGTGGGGGGTCACCGCTGGTTACAGCAGATCCTGCCCTTCCTCCACTGCTTCCTTGCCCCAGGGGCAGATTGGCCGAATTGCTTTTTCTCCCCCAAATTTAGTTTCAAAGTTTCACTTTCACTGACCATCTCTGATCCTGGTTTGCTAGATTTGAAGATCCCCTCAGGTGCTTTAGATCTTCTCTGAAGTAGAGTCACACTGCGGCTTGGGAGGCTTGTCTCCTCCTGGCCACCCTGGGGCCTGTCCAGGTTTCAGTTTTCAGGCTGGGCTGGCCTGCTGGATGAGCCCCTCCTGCCAAGCTGCCCCTCTCCAATCCCTGGTTTTCACGCCTTGGTAGATGTGGAGGTGCTGGAGGCTGTAGATTTTTCTCTCCTGAAGACTGGCTGCTGCATGGCTAGGCTAGGCTCAGCTTGGCTCCTTCCCACCACTCCGGACCTGGCCATGGTCTCGGCTTCAGGCCGGGCCAGCCTTGGCTCCTGGCCCGCCGCGATGAGCCCCTACTGCCAAGCTGCCTTCTGCGAAAGATGTGTTTTCTGTATTTTTGTGAGTCTGAGAGTCCTAGGTTTTGTCTGGGGTCATATTTTATGGGTGTTTAGGGTGGTTGTGTAGGAGCTGCAGAGCCTTGCTGCTTTTATGCTGCCATCTTGCCTCCGCCCCCCAATACAGCCTTTAAAAAATCTTTTTAAAAAAAGTACTAAACTGAATTCTGATTGGGAAAGCCAAGAAAAATCATAGTGAGTTATGTTTCTAGCCTAGGGCAGCATAAGAAGACAGAAAGAGAGGCTCATAAACCCTGGAGTGGGTAATGGCTGTAAGTTCTGCTAGGCAGAAGCAGCATTGGCTGTGGGCTATTGAGGTTGCAGCAATAGAAACAGCAGTGGTCCCAGGAATGCTAAGGGAATTGAGCACCTAATCAGAAAGAGATTCAAAGGACCTCTGTACTAGTACTAGAAGGAGAATCAGGTGCCACTTGGCAACTCTTTGCCCATTACCTAGTTCCAGAGTATAATTCTATAGTGGAGAAGAGCAGTTGCAGTGATGTGGAAGCCAAGACCCTACCTGGATAAGGAATAGGGTGCAGACCAGGAGGGCAGTAACCAGACCTCTTCTTGGATCATAGCACCCTGGAACCACTGAAAACTTACAGACTCCCACTAAGCTGTGAAAGCAGTAGAAAGCTATTAAAAACAAAACCAAACTAGAACCTCAGGCCAGAAATTCCATTCATCCCTCCCCAATCCCAGAGGTGAACAGAAATGAACTTTGATATAAAAGTCCAAAGTCAAGAAATAGGTTGGAAAAAATGAGCAAACAGAAACATTGAAAAAAAAAAACGATCTGGTCCTAAAAATCTATTGTGGTGACAGGGAAGCTCAAGACACAAAATCAGAAAAAGGCAAAAACTTGAAAGTGTCTTTAAGCAAAACCTCAAAGAAAAATGTAGATTGGATACACGCCCAATAAGAATTCCTAGAAGAGCTAAATAAATTTTTTAAAGAGCAAAAAATGATTTTAAAAATTTGTATTATTTGCAAAAACACTGTGTTAATATTGACTGGGAATACAAATGAATCAGACAATATTTCCTGCTCTAAAAGAATATATAATTGTATAAATTTAGAGACCAGATTTCATAATTAGAAAATGGAAAAGATTTATTTTAAAAGGACCTCAGAAATTCCTTAATTCAAGCCATATCTAATCAAGATTTCCTTCCAAAATATTATGAAACATCACTTGGATCAAATCCCTCTAGTCACTTCTCTTCCCACCTTAATTTGTGAAATTGATTTTTTGAACCCGTATTGAACTTTGCATTTATCATTGTTATCTTTTACCCTTTCATAGTCAGTCAGACTTTTTAATCTTGTGGAGATTTTAGATTCTGATTTTGTCATCCAAAATGTTATCTATCTGCTGCATCTCTGTGTCTTCTGCAAACTTAGCAAGCATTCTTGCTTTGACTTTGATCCCTAGGCATTAATAAAGAAAAAAAAAGTTGACTTTAAAAATTCTCCCCACCTAATATTTGGGAACATTCTTCCGTCTCAAATAATAGAATGTTAGAGATAAAAGAGACCTGGAAATTATCTAACCTGCCTTCTCTTAATTTTATAGATTAGGAAATGAAACCCCAAAAGTTAAGATACTTACCCAATATCACAAAGACAGAGCTAGAATCTAGGTGGCCTGAATCTCATCCAGTGTTCTTTTTTACTGCATCATGTGATCTCTCTAATTATTGGCTGTTTGCTCTTAAATACCACTTTGAAAGTATTTGATGACAGTTCTAAACGGACAATGTTCACAAGATCATTTCAAGGTGGGAGGCAGAGATCCTCACCTGGGTATGTAAAACATAAAGACCTCTAGTCTTAAGTTCTCATTCTGGGATTTTACACATGACTTTCAGTTCTTTATTTCTATTACCTACAAAATGTATCTAGCAAAATGAATCAGCATGCATGCTTAACAGGACTGCTTTAAAGAAGAATCAGAAATATACGGACAATAAAGTCCTTGCAAATATAAAAGAAACTAATTAATATAGCTTGACTAATTAATATTCTTGACTAGAATACAAATGTCCCTCTACAGAAACCAGGAAACCCACCCCACAAAGGGTCAAAACAAAACATTGCTCTTAGTAGAAGCCATAGTCTTCCATGACACCTGGTCTTACTAAAATTCTACTTAAAGTCAAATTTCACCACTTGAGTTATTATTATTATTAATTTCATTTTTCATCTTGCAAATGGTTTACAGACTTGCTGGCTTTCTTTGAATCTTCTAGTATTTTGCAACTCAACTTCAAATTCTTTGGCATGGATGCAGCCTTGAGTGTGCCAACATGAGCAAAGGGTGCTGAGTTTGGGGAAAGACAAATGTCCTGCAAAAGAAGAGACTGTGGCCTAATGATATAGAAGCATGTAGTTGTATGTTGGCACATCATATTCAATCATTTCTCATTTTCCTTCTACAGGAGCTTAGGATAAAACAGGGGAAGAGAAGAGAGCTTGTCAATCAATAGCCTCTATTCTCCCCTCCTCTTTGAATTTCCAAAGAGTATGACAAAAACAGTAATTATTTTAGTTTTTCTCTTTGCTAACACACAGTACTTCATAGCTGCAGCCTGTAATAATCTTCTCTGGAGACAGAGCATGTGTGAGAGGATATGAAGGGATGTCTGGCTAGAAATTATTTGTTGAGAGTTTAATTGAGTTTGAAAGAGAAAGAGAGAGAGAGAGAGAGAGAGAGAGAGACAGAGAGAGACAGAGAGACAGAGACAGAGACAGAGAGAGACAGAGAGACAGAGACAGAGACAGAGACAGACAGGGACAGACAGAGAAAGAGAGACAGACAGAGACAGAGACAGAGACAGAGACAGAGACAGAGACAGAGATAGAGAGAGAGCATGGCAGATGAGATAGAAAGCCAGCTTTGGAATCAGAAAGACCTGGATTCAAGTCTTGGCTCTGACTCAAATTGTCTATTGTGGCCACAGTAAAGTGACTAAATCTCTCAATGACCCAGGCTACTTTCTAAGACTATGAATCACAGATGTATAACTAATGTGCATCAGCAGAAAGTTTTCAGAGCTGCTTACAGTGATGAAACTGCAAGTTCAGACAAAGAAATAATTCAACCATTTTCCAAAGGCTCAGGATATGATGGGAAGTCAAGTACATATACTTGTACTGAAGCTATTTCAAGGCCCAAGGAGAGTGATCAGATAACCTTTTTTCAAATCAGTCTAGGGATTTAATAAAGAAAGTCACAGAATTTTAAAATAGATAACAGACAATATAGTTATAATAGGAAGATCATGAATGTGTTACTACAAATGTGTTTACCTTGATCGTTAGCTTTTTTAGGGTAGGGAATGTATGCTTGTTTGCATGCTAATAGGATTTAGTCAAGTGTGCTGTTCATTCCTGACCTCTTCTTTTGTTTAGACTCAAAGTCCTACATAGAATTTTAGGAAATAAAGCCCTATGAAGTCAATTGCAGTGTGAACAAACCTACTAAAACAGTCCTGATTAATAGTAGGCATTTCTAGGTTCTTTTGTATTGCTTTATGCTCATTTCCTCCTCAATGTTTATTGAACAGTCAGACATGAAGTACCTTAGACCTTAAATTCATATAGATGGCATCTTTGTAGTACTTTTTATTTACCAGTCTTGGATCATGCTCCTGGCAATCTTCCTATCCAGCTATGGTGTCTGAAAGTTGAAGTGAAGGAGTGGAAGAGAGAATCCCGGACTTGCAGAGGTGAAACGGTCCTTTACCTGCACCTCCCCAGTTCCTTAGCACAATTCCTTGCACAAATATATCAAGGACCTGTGATTCTATCACTAAAGTTCCTCTATTTTTTAAGACTCAGAGAGACCATGATATGTTCATGATCACACAGCTAGTATCAGAAGAGGGATTTGAATTCTGGTTCAATACTTTATCACACCATGCTGACTTTCAGTATCTTGTACTTGTACTTGTGCTAGTAGGTGATTAATAATGTTTGTAGAATTGAATTAAAATAACTTTACGGAAAAAATGACTTACTAGAATTCAAAGTTGAACCCTACAGAATAAATGGGTATATTACTGATATTAGTGCTACCTAATCTACAGTATTTTTTTGAGGAAAGCCATTTGGAAATTAGAAAGAAAATCTGGACTCACACATTGGCTAGTTATGTGAACCTGAGCAAGTCACTTAACGCTGTTTGCCTCCGTTTCCTCATCTAGAGAAGGAAATGTCAAGCTGTTCCAGCATCTTTCCCAAGAAAGTCCCAAATGGGGTCACAAAGTCAGACACAACTGGAAATTACCCAACAACAACACAATGTACAAGTGTTATTATCATTACCATCCAGCACGAGGTCTCACAGTGGATAGAAGGCTAGGCATCGGGTCAGGAAGACTTATCTCCCTGAGTTCAAATCTGGCCTCAAACACTTACTAGCTATTTGACTCTGGGCAAGTCATTTAACCCTGTCTGCCTTGATTTTCTTATCTGTAAAATGAGCTGGAGAAGAAAAAGGCACACTGTTCCAGTATCTTTGCCAAGAAAATCCCCAAATGGGGTCACAAAGAGTCAGATAAAACTAGAAGAACTTGGCAACAATTATTATCCAGTTAACCTATGTGTACTTTTAAACAGTATCTACTCTATGAATTTCCAACCAAGTCCTACCTGGAGGCAGGGGAAGGACCTTCTAAAGTCCTTTCCAGCCTCACAGTTCTAATACTTTCCCTATAGAAGTGTGTTTGAGGTCCATTTGGATTAAATGTAGAGTATGTTTGAATGCTTAGAACATTAAACTTACATTCAATCTCCCATCTCCGTGACTTTGCACAGACCGCATCTTGCGCTTACCTCTCTTTTTGCCTCTAAGCTCTCATAACACCTGTGTCCCTTCCAAGCTTAGCTCAAGAGATACCTCCTTCAAAAGGCTTTTCCTGAATTTTGCAGTTGTTACTGCCCACCCTGCAAATGACTTTGTATTGATAGTATATAGATCTTTCATAAACACATCTTTGTCCATGTTGTATCTCTCCCTCCCCCAAGCATCATCTAAAATTCTTGAGCTCATTTAGAGGGACAAGGAATGTTTTGTAATTTTCTTTGTATTCCCAGCACCTAGAAAAGTTCCTGGCACATAGGAGAGATATTTTCTACATGGTTGTTGAATTGAACTGAATTGGCTTTCAGGAGGTAATAGTTAAGGTCAAGACCAGGAGTGCTGGAAGTGCACTTTTAGCTTACCTTTCTTGGCAGCCAGTGGGGCAACAGGGGCCAAGTGTTATTCTGATTAGCGGGAATAACAGACCTACAACTAGAGGCTCACAACGGACAGTACACAGGTTGGAAGGACTGGAAAACTTACTTGGGGGAGGGGGAAAGGGCCTTATTTCAGTGTATCCCACTACTGTTCCTCTCTTAAACTTTTCTTCATAATTCTTGCTTACACATCTCCAAAGTCTGTTTCAGTCCTGAGAACTAAGTTACTGACTGCAAATAACCATTTAAAAACAGACCAGGTTCTCCAAAGGCCATTCTCAAGTGTTTAAATAGATACTTTTGCTCTGTGGGTCTTTCTGTCCCATCTTTTTAAAGTCAGCCTTTTCTAACAATGCTTTCATTTTTCCACAGAAACATATTCTATGTTTTCTTCTAGTGAAGGTATGGAAAAGGTGTTGGGGGTAGGGAGGGGACCTTTACATCCGAACAGATGTTCAAAGCTGATTGATGACTGCATTCCAGGCTTGGGGGAAGCCATACAATTCAACCTGTGTGGTTTGTGTTCATCTTCTTGTACATAAAACAAATCAGCTCTGTAGTTTTCATTTGCTTCATCATGAATGTCAGATCTAGGACAGAAATGTTTCAATAATTACAGTTCAAGACGCTAAAATGAAACCTTCCCAGGAATATACCATTAAGTTTCATATGCATTAGAATATGTGAATGTGGGAAGAGTTTAAAAAAATGTATCTTCAATCACATTTGTTGATTTTTGATGTGCAGATTTTGGTCTGAATAATCAACCTTTGACACTTACTAGCTGTGTGACCCTTTTCATTTTTGTCTGTCTCACTCTCCTAATCCAAAATAGGGATTATAATAGTACTTATCCCCCAGAGAATAAAATTAAATACTTCTTGTAAAAATATTTGCAAACCTGAAAGTGCTATATAAGCACTCCCTATTAAGTGTAAAATAGGTTTTCTTTAGTAGACTTCAAACTGTTGGCAATTTAATAAGCTATATCTTTTTTATTGCTTTGATTGATTTTAAATCTCTTCAAATGAGGTATAGTTGAGGACAACATAAGCAGTGACTCAGGCTCTTTGCAGTTTTTACTTGGGTTTAAAGAAGCTGGGTGTTTGATCAGAATTACTTAAAAAAATTAAAAAAGCATCGTTCAGGGATGCTTGGTACTAGGTTCGAGGATATGCAAGACTTTAGCCAAATCACTCAAACTGCTATGGGCCTCTGTTTCTTCACCTTCAAAAATGAGGTTGTTTGGCTTTAAGAGTTCAGAATCTGCCGCTTCGAGGCCACATGTGTCCTACTAGGTCCTTGGGTGAGGCCTTTTGACTGAGTCCAAGTTTTGCAGAGCAAATCCTTTTAGGAAGGGGATTTGTTCTGTAAAGTTAGGATTCAGCCAAAGGGCCACACTTGAGGACCTAGAGGGCCACATTTTACCTTGAGGCCGCAGGTACCCCAGTCCCCAGAGATGATCTTGTAGGTGTTTTCTCATTCGAAATCTTTAACTCCATTTAACATATATTCCATAAAATAAGTTGCAAAGTTTCCAGATTTCTTCATGTTATACTACTGACTGCCCACCAGAGGGCAAACTTAATCTATTCTTTTGCCAAGAGCAGATAGGTGGCATTTGGCTGTCCATAATCCCTGATTGTATCATTTACTTTGCACCCAGGTGTGGGGCTTTGTGACAGTTGTTTCTGGTTAAGAGAAAATAGTACTGGAGCTGGTTTGCATATACAGGGTTTTCCAGTTCCCTCACTGTGGGCTCCTTTTGCATCCTCAACTTTAAACCAATTCTCCCCACTTGCCTAAACTAAAACCAGATGCCATCTCCTGAAGCGAACAAGTGCCCCTTTCTTTGTTTAGTAGAGGAGTGGTCCAGATGAAATGCCAACAATGGATCATGCACAAAAGAGAGAAAGGGGAAATGTGATTCTGTAGCACCAGAACCACATGGACATGTGAGAGGCTTCATCCGAGACAGCCTAGTAAACCATCAGACGGCCCTTGATGTCCTTCCTAGTCTGGAAAGCATTAAGCGAATTGTTGTCTTTTTGTCTTTGACAGATTGGCAAGCATATGGTACTTGGAGATCGGCAGGACTTTATGATTTAGAAAAACACACACACAAATGAATTGTTATTTAAAAAATCTGTCGTGTAATGAATCGTTTGGGTCAGGAAATACAAGACAGCTTGACCCCTTTGTTGTCATTTTCCAAAAAAAAAAAAAAAAACAGGCAGAGGAGATTCCTTGAAGAGTGTGATGTTGATTTGGAAAGTCAAAGACGGAGGGAAATATCAAAGTATGGCACTGGTCTAACCATCTAGAGCAGGTGTTCTTAATCTGAAGTTTGCAAACTTGTTTTTGAAAATATTTCAATCTTTGTATTACAATGTAACTGGTTTCCTTTGTAATCCTATGTGTTTTATTTTATGAGTTTAAAAACATTATTCTGAGAAGTGATCCATAGGTTTCACCGGATTACCCAAAGTGTCCATAACACAAAGAGCTTAAGAACCCCTGACCTCTATGTTCCTAGGCAGAATTTGAGAAAATGGGCCCTGCTTTATCTATATTCCTGCTCCCTTCCCTAGTGTTAAGAACAGAGAAAAGTAGAGTTTATAGTTTTTATTTTAAACTTTTTGGGTTTGCACCTCCTTCATTATTGTCTGTTTAGTGACACCCGCCAAGTATGTCCACTTTGGCACTTGCTTTGTTACGATTTATGAGAACTTGGAGTAATGCCTGTTGGTTGCAGATTTTCGATTAGCTTCCTTTCCAAAAACGATTATTTGAGAGAGTGGATTTTCTCCTGCAGATGTGTCTCCATGTGTCACTCTGTCTCTGCCTCTCTGTCTCTCTCCGTTTTCCTTTTTTTTTATTTGCTTTATTCTACTTCTCTGGCTCTGTGACTTACAAACTGCTGCGCAATTGCTGGGGTAGGAAGTTTCTCCAGCACCATTGTGATGCCGGTCAATTATTAGAACATGTCAGTAGTCGACAGAGAAAAAAAACAAAACAAAACACCTGCCTCTCTTGTTTATTAAAGCATTGTGAATTTTAAGGCAGGAGGTCACTGAGATTCTGCACAGAGGAAGAAGGAGCATGGATCTAACCTAGGCTGCTGGTCTGACCTGTGCAGTATTCAAGGGAAAAGATTCTAATTCAAATGAATTCACATCTGAAATGTACTTGTCTCTGCAATGCTCCATTAGACATGACTCCAAAACAGCTAGCTGTTTCTCATAAGAATACTGAGGACAGAGAGCTCAGGCATGGTACTTATTTGGACAGGGAGGGAAATGCAAGCACAGAGGAAAATATAAATGATTTCCTCAGGGTCCTAGAACCAGAATCTTGGCTTAGTGTTGTATCTCTCCATATAGCATCCTCTAAAAGACTGGTTTCCCCCTAAAAGAAGGCCTTTGCCACAGGCTAGAAAGGGAATGATAGAGATTCACTTTTTGAAGTTTCACGTTCATTATATCATTTGAGCCTTCCAAAACCATGACCATAAATTTTGCTTCAGTTCAGTCCAATAAGTATTAATAAGAAAGAACTCTGACTCTGGAGTCAGAGGAGTTGGGTTCAAGTCCTACCCTTGACATTTGCTATGTGACCTTGGGCAAGTTATTGAGCCTTAGTTCCTCATCTATAAAATGAAAGGGTTCAACAAGATGCCCACTCAAGTCACTTTTAGTTCTTAATCTGTGATCTTATGTTTCTAAAGTGTGCTATAAGATTTATAGGATTTCACCTCTGACACTGACACCTGAATAAACTTGAATAAATCATGTAACCTTTTTGCAGCTCAGTTTCCCATCCACAAAATGGAGGCAATGGAGTGGGTGACCTCTGATGTCCCTTGAAGCTCTAAATCTATAATCCTACTATGTGCCAATCAATGAGGTGTGGCAGATTGTTGTTTGTCTTTCTTTATCAAAGAGGACCATGACATCAGGGAGGTGATGCCATGACATGCAGTGAATTGATTTAAGTGAGGGAAGGCTATGCAAAGTCTCTAGCCTTACTTTCTCCTCTGGAGCCATCTGGGTCCAGTGGTAAACTGGGTATGGCCCTCAAAATGGTACAACAGCCACTCTCTTCACCCCTTTCCTTTCAAGAGCTTGTAAATGAATAGGGAAAGAAGGAAACTAAAGTTCATATAAGGTACCTAGGTTAGGAAAAACCATATATCATAGTTACAATGTATATATCTTACATATATACATGTTATCTATTTATCTATTTGGACCCATTGCCTTTTCTTTTTTTTTTTTTTTTTTTTTTGCTTTTTGGAGGGCAGTTGGGGTTAAGTGACTTGCCCAAGGTCACACAGCTAGTTTTTTTGTGTTAAGTGTCTGAGGCCAGGTTTGAACTCAGGTCCTCCTGACTCCAGGGCCGGGGCTCTATTCACTGCACCACCTAGCCGCCCCTCCCATTGCCTTTTCCATTGGAATGTGATCCTCTTGAGGGCAGGGATTATGTTTTTTGCCTCTCTTTGTATCCCTAGTGTTTAGCATAGTGCCCCAGCCCAATGTTTCTGGACTGATATCACTGTCTCCGTTTTATAGTTGTAGCACTTGAGACAATTCAAGAACTTGCCCAAGGTTATATAGCAACTAAGTGGCTGAGGCAGAAACCTCTGGCTCTTAGTACAAGCTGTTTCCCAGCACACCCTACTACTTATTACCAGGATTACTGCCTAGTCTCAGGCTATCTTCATTGCCAAATCCACCTCACATCCACTGAGAGCCCAGTAAGTTATCTAGTAGCTGGCGGGAAGGTAGATAAAGAAAATAATACTATTACATTCTCAAGAATACCTAGGCACTGCCCTGATCCCTAAATTCATTTAGGTTGTAATCATTTGGGGAAAGGAAAAGAGGCCATTTAGTTTCTTCTTGGCCTTGAATGGGGTTATGTTCAAGCTCAGAAACATGAGGAGTAATGGGAAATAGAGTCTGGCTCTTCTGTTTCCCCTAGGCACTCACTCTCCTTTGAAAAAATGTATCAAACAAAGGATATGTAGAGACTTGAAGCTTTTTGTTGGGCTGTGAAAAACATTCCTTTCAGTAATGAGATCTAGTCCCTTGACACTGAGTCATGAGCAATTGAATCCACCTGCTTCTAGTCCATCCACGAAGCACTGTGCAAGGCACATGTTGTCTGTGGCTTTTTATCAGCATTGCTCCTCCACCATAAAAGGCCAATTGTCCATCCTGCTTTCCTTTCCCACCTAAAAATGGACTTCAGAGCTGACCAATAGCACTCTTGTTGGTGAGGACTGCACATTAATTTCTTCCTCTTGTAATTAATTAACTCAGGTTTACCTCAACCAGTCTTTCTCCCCAACTCACATTAATCGGAAATTTCCTCCTGGAGAGAATGAATCTAAAGGAGTCTTTTCTGTGGTTGACTGAAAGTCATATGGGCTTTCTTTAAGACAGGAATTAGTCTACTGCTATTTAGTCTCTGCACACATGGATCTGTGCCCCTTTCTGTTTGGGGTTTCTTTGCATATGGGTGTGGTGTATGCAATGATCACATTTAAGAAATGTTTGCACCTGACCTTGTTTAGCACAATTTTAAAGGAAAAAAAAAATCACAGAACAACAGTGAGGGAGGGACATGCACTAATATTTTTCATCCGGGTCAATGACCTCATTCTCCCAGAGCAGGCAATTGAGGCCCAGAGAGGAAAGATGACTTGTCCAACATTAAACAGTTAGTTATTGGCAGAACTCAGGTCACCTAATTCTTAGATCAGTGTTCTTCTATCTCTAAATAATGATGTCTCCCAGCGTTGAATACAAAAAAGAAAATCCTCATTTTTAATGAAATATAGGGGTAGGCTAATTAAATTGGGTGGGCAGGACTGAATCTTACAGCTATTTCATTTATTTGAAATTTAGTCCTTTTTGTCATACTATAAGCTTCTTTTTTTTGGAGGGGAGAGGGCAGGGCAATTGGGATTAAGTGACTTGCCCAAGGTCACACAGCTAGTGTGTCAAGTATCTGGGGCTGAATTTGAATTCAGGTCCTCCTGACTCCAGGGCCAGTGCTCTCTATTCACTGTACTACCTAGTTGCCCCATATACTATAAGCTTCTTGAAGGCAGGGTATCGGCTGCCTTGCATTTGGAATGTTAGCACACAACCCAGTGATTAATGCTTATTTGTTAGATTAAATTAAATTGAAAAGATTATGACCAGTGCTGTTCAAGTGAGGCCATCCTTCTAGCATTTTAAGATTTGTAAAAAAGATGGAGGAAAGGGAATTTTAGACACATTTAAGAAAGAACTTCAGTTATTTGGATATGAACAGAAACTACTGTACAGAAATAGAAGAAAACCAGTCTAACAATGACAGGCAGAGATGGGATAATATGTTGGCAATGTAGAGAGAGCCACAAATGATGGCATGGTCCACAAGATATGGACGAATTTATAAACATAAATGTCCAATGTGGAAGAGACTAGGGTTTAAGGAGCATTTGGGGGCCCCCTGGGGATTTTACTATATGTCACATGGTTAGCAGGACCACTTTCAAATATGAACAATTAGTAACAATGTCCTGGGGTGGTACAATTTTCAAGTGTGTGCCTTTCAGTTGAGGAATTCTCTTGAATGAAAAAGTCTTGGACTGGAGATATGAATGAAGGAATGCAAAAACACTTAGTAAGAGCTTGCTGTTTGTGAAATACTTTGCTTAACTTGGGAGATACAAATAGGAAAAATGGGATTGTCCCTGCTCTCAGAGAACTTACGTTCCAGTTGGAAGACAGCACACATAAGAGAAATCTCCTTCAGGGCAGCTGGATAAGCACAGAAGTGCTGAAGTTTCATTGACAGGGTAGATAGCAAGACCTGTGAGTTCTTAACGAGATGTCCTTATTCAAGGTGTTAGTACACTATGTTACCCTGTAGGGTTAAATGATGGATATTGGGTTTGATGAATTCATCCTCTCAATCTATAAAAGGGATTAGGATAGAGGAGGAGGATAATCATATTCATATTATACTTTATTCTTTCCAAAGAACTGTCACATACATTAACTCAACCAAAATCCTATCAACATATTTATGTCTTCTCCTGGCAACTATATGACTGCCTGATGCACATTTTCTCTGAAATTTAACATGCTTAGATAAACATGTCTATTGAGAAAAGGAAGGAAAAACACATATCATGATTGTTAGCTACAAGGAAAATATTCCTCTGGCAGTCTTAGGTAATAGTTCTTCCCAATCAAGTCAGGGGATTTTCTTAGAATTACATTGTGTTATACCTGTTGAACAATTTCTTATCACAGCGTAGGCAACATGTAACTATGCTAAGCTGGTATCGGGTAGAAAAATATTAATAAAAGAATATACTGACTACAAAACAAACTCCAGGCAATGATTCCTTTTATAATAACAATCATTTTGACAGTGAGGTGAGCTGAGGTGAATGGAAAAGAGATTATAAAAAAAGACAAGCAGCCAACAACTGTGTAAGAGCAGGTACAGAACACCTGTGTTTACTCATTTCAAAAGAGGGAGTACATTTTTAAACCATTCAGACATTTTATTTATCTACCAAGTCCTGCAGCCAATGTTCCATTTTCTTGTCAGAGAGCTGATGGTGTCCAAAAGAGGGGACCTTTGTCTTTTTTGATATTAGCGATGTGAAAATGTTAACTCTTTCATGGGGAAGAATCCTTAGATAGGTCTTTGACAAATATGCCACCTGTCATGACTCAGGCCAAGACACAGTTGGTGTTTATGTGTAATGAGAAAAGAAAATGAAGAGGGTAGGTGAAAATTTTCAAGTCCCCTTGTGTGAAGCAATGAATGGTGGTAGAAGTGGGGTATGCCTCTTTCTTTCAGGAGAGATATTTTGGTTTCCTAGGAGAAAGGACCCAAAAGGAAATGGGCAGAATCCATTTGTACAGATACATAGTGGTGTTGAAATAATTTCAGGAAGTGCTTCTTATATGTTCTAAAAGACAGGCTTTTACCTTTATCAGATAAAATATTTGTGCTGTTTTTGGTAATTTGCAGAAGCATATGATTTTTTTTTAACTGGTGGGTAGGCCATGAACATCAGTTTAGGGGACTACCAGTGAGGAGACTTTCTCTTATCATTGAAGTTTCCAAGGTAGGTCAGCAACTGCTCTACAACTTAAAACACTTTAAGGTTATTGACTCCAATTAAGAACTGGAAAGCAGCTCAGATATCACTTAGTCTGAGCCCCTCATTTTGTAGATGAGGATCCTGAGGTTCCGGGAGGCCATATAACTTCCCCACAGTCACATAGATGGTATGTATTGAATTTGAAGCCATATTCTCCTTGCTCCAAGGCCAGCTGTCAATCCACCGTGCTATGCTACCACATAAATCTTTACTCAACAGAACATCAGTGCTGACTGGCCAAATAAAATTTTCTCCTTATTACATATATTCTTGGAAATATGATCTGTGACACACCCTCTTCCAAATGGCTCATCTTTGAATACTTTGAACATGGACAATGTGAGCCAAATATCTATAATAAATCTAGCTTTGCTTATATCTTTTGCTTATTTACATATTTTATTTTATATTTGCTTATTTACTCTTTAGAATAGGAACATTTGAATTCTCTCTCTTGACTCAGTCACTGTGGTAAAGGCTTAGGAACTACTGATGCTTTTCCTGAGAGTGGGAAGAGGGTCATAGACTCAAGCTTGGTCATCTGGAGTGCAGCCTTAGGATGAGAGGAGAGAACTGAGCTGTCACTAGTCAGCTAAAGGAACACTGAGCCAGGAAATCTAATTTCAGTGACTGTCTACAAATTAGAGACACCAAGAACAGCCAGTGGGAAAATGTTGAATTTATGAATGGCCATCAGTGTGGCATTTATACCATTTCTTTCAACCTATGCTTTATAGCTGTACATCCAGCCAATCTTGGGATTACAGGAATGGAGGGATGGGAGTGCTGGAGAAAGTTCTTCCACGTAGTTGGCTGTTCTGAGTACTAAAAAAAATTGGCTAGGAGAACACACTATTAATCTGGTGGATTCATGTACCTGCTACACTTGGATACAGGATGTAAGAGAGGACCAGAGATGGAGCCTTCATTTTCAGACATGGCTCTTTTGCCAGAATCTCTCCTCCCCGGCAGTGGGTCAGCCTGAGCAGAAGGGAGAGGCAGCACAGAATGGATCAAATAACAACTGGTTTGAACCTATGCCCAAAACGGAAACTGAACCAGATCCAAACCTCTAGGGGAAAATGGACTCCAGATAACTGAAATTATGGAAACTATACTCTCTCTCATTAACTTGAGCAGCTGCCTGAGCAGAGACTTCTGAGTTCCTCTGTCTCCCACTTCATGTGACCTCAGAAAAGGTGGGTGGGCTAGGACCCAGCACAGCTGGTCAAAAGCATGATTGTGATGGTGCAGTGGTGTGGGAACCAAACGACAAAGGAGAGCATTAGGCCGGCCAAAAGAAAAAGCAACGTCCCAGCTCAGGCCTGAGAGCTACAATGAAGGGTCTTCTCTTTATTTAACCCTAGGCACAATATACTGTTTTATTGAGTTTAAGCAAAAGTAGCTCGTTATGACTAAATATTTAGAGAAGTTTAAAAAATAAAGAACCCTTTGATTACAGCTTGTATGTAGGGTATGACTTTGAGTTGGTTACTCCAGTGATTAAGACTTCCCATAGTCCTTCAAAAGGAAGGTTTCTCAAATTTGTCACTTGTCAATTTGGAGACATCCCCTAAACCAGGGATTCCTAATGTAGGGTCAACAGACTCCTACAAGGGTCTATTGATGAACTTCAGGGATTCCATGGCATCTTTATTTTCAGTAACACTAACTGAAATTTAGTATTGCTTTCAATTATATAAAAAAAGTATTCTGAGAAGGGAGTCCATAGGTTTCCCCAGGCTGTCGAAAGGGTGAGTGATAGAAAAAAGGTTAAAGACTCCACTTAAATGACTAAGGGAGATTTTCTTTTGGGAGGCAGTTGAGTGAAGAGAAAGGATTAAGTATTTAGTATAAAAAGACCTAGGTTTTCATCTAGATTCTGCCATTTACTACCTATGTGTGACCTTGAGGAAGTTAGTTTATCTTTTAGGCCTCAATTTGTTCATCAGAAAAATGACTTATTTGTACTATATTACTTCTAACGTCTCTTCCTACCCTGAATCTGAGGGATCTTTAGAAATGTAAAATGGAAACCTAGTCTTGTGTTGTTCCTCTTCTGTGCTGAATTCTCTAGCCATAACATTCCTAGTCAACTGTTTGGAATATAAATTTTACATTATTTCTCAGATAGGAATCTTAGAGCATCAGCTGTGTATAAATAGATCAATTAATTATAGGTAACCAATTTAGACATGGAAACAACCCATATCAGAAAAACTAAGAAGTATTTCTTGGTCTCCCTCAATGCTAGTTTCTTCCCTCTGAGATTATTTCTGATTTACTCTGTATACATCTTGTATGTGTATAGTTGTTCACAGGTTGTCTCCTCCGCTAGAATGTAAGTTCTTTGAGGGCAGGGACTGTTATTTTTTAAAAATTTCTAGTACTTAACACATATTAAATGCTTAACAAATATTTATCTGCTTGCCTTGTCCTTATTGATAACAACATAAAGGAAACTTTTCAATTTTGTCCTATGTTTTACGTCATCATCTAAGCTTTCATTTGTAGACATTCATCCTTGTGGAAAATAAAACTCTTGGGAGAAAGAAAGAACTTTTAGACCAGGTTCAAGGTACTTTTCTTGGTTCTGGGTCAGAGCTACTATAAACATTATCCAACATTCTCAAGTTGCTTGGATTCCTTCTCTGAGAAATTTCAACCAGTCTCTTTTTTTCAGGTCTTCCTTACCTCAGAACTCTTCATGAGGTAACCTTTCTACTAATTCCATCTGGAATGACCTCAATCGCGTTCATTTTCTTATTTCTTTGTTTCCTGGGTTTGTGTTCCCAAGAAAATGTTGACGGGAAGAGTAGAAAGGCTGGTGATGGGAAGGTAAGGGTGACAAATGAATAGCCTTGATATCTTCGTGATGTCAGGAGAGAGAACAGAAGGTATCTTAATACAGTTTGAGAAAAGTCTGGGATTCAAGGATAGAGCAACATAAGACAGAACACAGCAAGAGACGGGAATCAACCAAAATCAAGTTAACCAAACTAGTTTTAGTATTTGTAAATACAATAAGGAGGGTGCAGTCAGCCAGGCTATCGATCAGGACCCTCAGGGATCCCCAGTGGAAAGGGGGTACCTAAGCCAGTTAAGCTTGTTGAATTAAGTCAAGCAAGACCAGGCACCAGGGAACTGGCAGTTAGTCCTTATTTTGGCAGAATGACTTCCCTGGAAACTTCTTCCCTTAACTATATGAGGAGGCTACTGGAATCCTTATAGAAAGTCTCCAAATTAGGTGTATGCATTAGGATGATGTGGACAAGAGTCATACAGGATGAGTGAGACTGGATTTGTTGAAATCTTCATCATTGGAGGGAGCTTTTTAAATTGACGAAACCAGACCTCATTTGAGTATTTGAACATTTTCTTATTTCTAGGCAGTTTCATTTCTGTTCTTATAAATCACATTTTCTCTTAGTTTATATTACCTGGGGCTTATCCATTTTTGCTATGTGTTCTGATCATTTCCATCAGATTTCATTGTAAAATTGGTATCTCCCAAAGCCGTATTTCCATATAACTTCCAGAAGATAACTTATAGTTGATGTCAAAAAATATAATATTATATGATATACACACAGGAGAGCTCATTTTGGGGGTTCAGAATTTATGGCCTATAATTTTTTTGCCTGTAACTCCCTAGTGGTCCATCATCCCTTAATTGACTCCCTTGAGACTTGGGCATCTTCTCCTTGTTAAAATTGAGATGAGCAGGTATTAATTTCATTATCACCTAAAGAGAGGAACTTTGAAGAGAAAGTAAACCTTGATCTCTTGGAAGATGTCTCTAGAACAGTGGTTCTCAACCTGTGGGTTGTAATCCCTTTGGGGGTCCAACGACCCTTTCATAGAGGTCACAGGAGTCGCCTAAGCCCATCAAAAAACATATATTTCTGATGGTCTTAGGAACTGAGACACTGCTTCTCTATCCCTCTCCAGGCAGGTCTGTCCACGTGCAGATTCGCTCACATATATTAAAGG
The DNA here is from genome assembly GCA_028646575.1 of Pseudocheirus occidentalis. NCBI lineage: Eukaryota > Metazoa > Chordata > Mammalia > Diprotodontia > Pseudocheiridae > Pseudocheirus > Pseudocheirus occidentalis. The sequence goes on along the minus strand of CM053593.1, from coordinate 325,922,157 downwards.
GCCACGGCGTTAGGAAGGTTGAAAACCACTGATCTAGAATCTATCTGCCTCTGATAGATGGGGGCTATTACTTAATTAGGAGTGTGTTTATTTCTCATATTTCCTTCTTTTCTCAGTTAAGATATACATCAACCAGGAAGATATTTGGACTAGCTTCTCTATCAAGCAGCTCCTGACAAAGGACATGAATTGTTATAATAAAACTTTTCCATAACCCAGATTTCAAAGAACTTTTGAAATTTAACTAGTTAGAGTACAGAGAGATCTCAGACTCCTCTGTAACAATGGCTTTGGGGAATCACATTCAGCATTATCTCAGCAACATTGAATAAAGTGAACAGAACCAGTGCACTCAAATAAAGACATGGAAAGATGGTTTAAATGAGGAAGAAACAAGTTTATGAGATTTATTTTAGCCAAAAAAACAAAATGAAGTTCTTTTTTTAAAGAAGACCTTAAACCATTTAATGACAATTGGCAAATAGGAGATCAGTTTTGTGTTAGAAATTACGAACTAAAGATAAACACTTCCCAGTGTGAGATACCTTCTAATATTGTGACTGAGGAACTGGTTCTGAGATAATGTGGTAAAGACAAGAACCAGTTGCAAAGTCATCTGGACCACTCCCTTTTGCACCTGGCCTTTTTTATTAGCCTTTGATACCTGATTGGTCCAATGCAACATGTGGTATCACTCAGGTAAAAGTAATTCAATATGTGAATTAATTGTCCTATATGTGAAAAAGACATATGGAAATAGGAGTTTTGATAGGAGATCAGACCATTGGTCCATCTGTCTCTAGGAAGAGGTCAACATGACTGCTTTTTAGCCCTTTTCCCTCCTTTTAAAGGCTTCCTGCTTTATGCCTGTTTGTAAACATCCATCATTTATCAGCATCACAGTTTCCATTCAATTGATAATTTTAAATATTCAAGCTATTCTTCCCCTCCCCCTTTTTTTTTCTTAGAGGCCCATAAACACTGACATTTATAATCTTTCTTCAGCTGCAATTTAAAAATAAAACACTGGTACCACTGAGGTGGCCTGTGTTACATATGGACATGGTTAAATGCATTTTTAAAAAAATAAAGCCATATTCCAGAGGGTTTTTTTTTTGTTTTCATACCACAAGATGCTAAGTAATCTGTTTACTTAGTAAAGTATGTATTTAATCCCCAAAGAAAACTCTAAAAGGTTTACCATGCTTCAAAGCAGCAAGGGTATCTAATTGAATTTAGAATGAAACTCATTGGGGGTTCTTTGAATGTCTGACATTAGCACAGAGTTCTATAAGTGAGCTTCTTATCCTTCTTAGTAACAATCATCTACTTTAGAAGTAACTACAAGGCCAAGCAATAGGTTCTGTATGAGAGAGATTATTTGAGTAGCTAAAATTTTCTTAGAATTGTAAGTTACCTCAGAGGCCAGATTTATCTGAACCATAATTAAGAATTCTCTCTACCACATAATCTCACAAGTTTGCTATTGTTTGAGGATAGAAATCTTGATGAGAAACCCTTTTTCCTGACATAGCCCATTCTACTTTTGGACAACTTGAACTCATGGGAAATTTTCTTTCCAAACAGTCTAAATATGCTGCCATTCAACTTCTAATCAATCAATCAGACAAACAACAAACATTTATTAGGGCTTATTATGAGTCAGGTGCTGGGGATACAAAGACAAAATTAAATACAGGTATACCTTAGAGATATTGCAGCTTTGGTTACAGACCACTGCAATAAAGAGAATATTACAGTAAAGTAAGTCACGTGAATTTTTTGGTTTCCCAGTGCATATAAAAGTTATGTTTATATTATACCATAGTCCATTAAGTGTGCAATAGGATTATGTCTTT